>LPNX011164237.1:0-150197 GCA_001517045.1 Pseudotsuga menziesii
CCCCCCCCCCCCCTCTCAGTTACTTTAATCTGTCCAACACCACCTACATTGAACAATGTTTTTATCAAGAAATAGCATGGTCCATGATAGGTGTGCACACCATTACAACCCCCCGACATCCGGACACCCATGATGTCAAACAACCCAATCCACATAGTCTAATAATTTACTGCCTTACCAAGTAAGCCGCATTCATTTTATTGTTTCATATTGATGATTCCATCTTCATATTATCTGGAACATGTTATATTTGTGATTCACATACTATCTCTCATCCCTGTCGCGGTTAATAAATCATATGATTTTATCTCAATTCCACCGAACCTTGAGAAAACCATTAAGTGTCCCTACCCTCTATACACACCAATATCATTAGACCATACTTGCAGGGATGCTCTACATTGTATTCATTCACTGGGAACTCATCTTCTCATTTATAAAAAACATCCACATAATTACTTTTATATAAATTTATTCCTCAATTCTCAAAACATTGGAACTACATCACATTACATTATTCTTTTGGTAGAACCCCTTGGTTACCCTTCATCGACATACTTGCGTTCATTACCCAAAAACACCTTCAAATTTTTTTTCTCAACCAAATTCATCCTAGCCTTGTTAGCCTTCATTTGACAAATATCATCTCATGACCAAGTTGTAGTATGTTCATCACTGTTACACCGTACGCATTCATTTGAAGAATTATTCCATACAACATTTTCCCTATTTACTCTTATCAACGAAAGTCATGAGTCCCATGCTTACCATCCTGTCTTTTTGGCCCTGGTGTAAGGCTCAATGGGTATGTGACATAGTGTGGTTATAGGATAATTAAAACAACATAGAAAGAAAATCAATGCAAAGCTATCATTTTTTTATATGGCTCTGTAGTGGGATCCTAGAAGACCTACTATAACAAAAAATGATAAAATGTTGCTACTATTAGAAGAGGAGACCAAGAAATCATGAAATTCCTCTCATCATATGCAAACAAATGTAACATATATTGTGATATTTATAATATTTTTATATGTTTAATTCTAACATTCAAACAAAATTTTGTTGGGGTCATTGGCACTTCTATCTATTCATTGATTCATTTTATATTAACTTACTGGGAAATATTTTTTGATATGCATGTGTGTGTGTGTGTACATACATACATATATACATACATACCTACACATTTTGGAAAATTTGATTTCATTTTATATAAACATTTATGTAAAAATTGTCCCAAAAAATTTATTCGAACAAGGTTAATGGATATGGCGAATATTTCACTTTGTTGTTTTATTATATGAAGTTAAAAAATGAAATCACATTGCTTTGTTTTGGTGGGATTTGATTTCTGCTTAGGACTGGGTGAGTAGACTTAATTTGGAAGCTACACTCATGTGACTATGGTCGAGTTTAGCTGTACTCCCCTAATCATTGGCTGATTTCAGTGATGTGATGATGGAATATTAGATAGTTATGTATAAATAGTTACATGTGGGAGGGAGGTGGAAGGACTTTCGAAGAACTGCAAAGGAGGGAGGAATAACATAAGCATGGAGGAAGCAAAAGGGGGAGGCATGCAGGCCTCCCAAATGATGGCCTCAATGGGGTTACATATTGGGGACATTTTGATCTCACTAGATCAAGATCAAAATATGAAACGACAAGTGACAAACCGAAAACCAAGTCAGTGCATGCCCAAAGAAGCACTAATACCTTCTATGAAAATCATATCTACTAAGCTCAGAGATTGAATTCAGTATATGCAAGATCATGTGCTCATCGGGAAGTTTGTGGGAATGCAACCTTCGAAGCAAGCCCTAGTCTGGTGGATAAACTCTTCCTGGAAGCCTAATGGGAATTATGATCTCCATTTGGGATCCAAGGGTTTCTTTACCTTATCCTTTCTTAACTTAGAAGATAAAAACATAATACCAGACAATGGTCCCTACTTCTTTCATTCGATAGGATTATTCTTGAGACCATGGAAGGAAAATTTTTTTCTAGATAAGAAGACATGAAAGTGGCACCACTCTATATCAGGTTGTACTCCTTGCCATGTGAATACTGGGGCCTAGAAATTCTACAGGATTTGGGGAATACACCGAGGAAATTTATCAATATATCTGAAAAAACCAGGGCTTAAAGATATATGACATATGTCAGGATCTGTGTCTACATGGATCTCACCAAATAAATACCAAAAGCCATTAAAATGTCATGGGAAGATGATGACTAGATGAAAACCCTTGATTGTGAACAAATCCCATTTTGATGCCACAGATGCCATGAATATGGTCACATGTTTAGGGATTTTCCTGTGAATACTCCAAAAACAACACTTAGGAAGGAGGAGGACAAGAATGACCATGTATTCACACGTGTTTCCTTGTGCAAGCGAGGAGGGAGAAAGCAGGACAACAAGGAGGTGAACAAAAAGATTTTAGTGTCCAATAAATTTGGTGCCATTGAAGAACAAAAAAAGGAAACACATGTTCAACAACCATAGAAACGACAGGGGGATAATCTCCACTGGGACATGAAGGATTTCCCTACCAATGTTATGGAAGGCTCTATCAAAGGAAGACCCCATGACGATTTGGATCGAGATACTGGGGATGAAGCATAGAACATGGACATAGGATATATGGATTAGAGGGAATTGACCAAGGTTGTGCTAATGTTGCGAACAGATATGTCCCACAAGAGCAAGTGGTATTGTTAAAGGAGTCCATTATCAAGGAAAGGGAGACAAATCAGTTGGGAGTTAATACAAGATATCACAAGGAGAATAAGCGGAAGCATGAGGATCCAAGTAAGAAGATAAGGAAGAAATTGAACAAAACAGAGAGTAGCGGAATAAGGTTGGCGACTAGTAGAATCAGGTCATTACTCTACCATTAAGGAACCTCTAGGGTTGTAATCTATTTTAATGAACATAAAAACTTGTAATATATGGGAGTTAAACTCTCCTTGAAAAACAAAAATATTAAGAAATAAGATTAAGAGGACAAATTCGACCATCATGTTGTGTTGATCCCAGATTTGTTATCATTTTTGGCAGTTAAATTACTCATTTAAACATATGTTTTGTCATCTTTTTGCATATTTTTTGTCACGTAACTCACCATTCATCCCCAGGTATGAATGAATTTAAGGTTTATGTAAAATCTGTTTATTATTATCATTTTACGATTTTATTGATTAAAATTGACATTGTTTGAAGCGTGTTTGATATATTAACTTATGTGTATATTTGTTTGCAGGTTATATAGTCTTTTGGACAAGTTAACAAACAGACACACGTTCAGCTAGATATGCATAGAGCATATTCAACTCACTGTCCACCTTACCGTCCAGATCGTTAACTAGATTGCGTGCTGTTGATAACAGATTCCAGGCATTAAAACATTGGAATGATCTGCAAACTACTTGTTGTCCACGCATCTGGGTGATGAAGAAGCTCTCATTCTAGAAGACTCGCCATCATGCTGCCTTTGCTCAACACCACACCACCAGTCCATGTGTTTGGATGATAGCACAATTATCGTTCTAGAAGACTCGCCAATGTGATTTCCTTTGCCTGATACCACTCCACTAGCCACACTAAAGAAGAAGCCTGTATGCCACATCACGTGATGAAGACAGTCGACGTGCGAAGGAGAGGGAGAATGCTATGTGTTGGTGTTTGATCAGTTAAATGGTCATAATGGTTGACTAAATTTAGAGAGCAATCGACCACTAAAGGGTCGACTTGCCCATCTTTGTAAACAACATATATATCAACCTCTATGTGAGAGCTTAGTTAGCTAGAAATTTAACCAGTTTATGCATGTGATTCGTCATTCTTAAGCACGATGTAATTTTGTTCCATATTTTTAATAGAAGCTGTATGTTCTACTTTTTATGATTGCGTTCGAGTAAGCGTTAGCTAGGCATCACCCCTGATTGCTAAGAGGGCCCCTCATCAACTAGAGGTTTCTTTTCTTGCGTAGTTTCGTTACCTTTTTTTTTGTAGTTAATTTGATTTCTATTTTGTTTCTGTTATT
Organism: Pseudotsuga menziesii; assembly: GCA_001517045.1. Taxonomy (NCBI): domain Eukaryota; kingdom Viridiplantae; phylum Streptophyta; class Pinopsida; order Pinales; family Pinaceae; genus Pseudotsuga; species Pseudotsuga menziesii. The sequence goes on from LPNX011164237.1 coordinate 4,053, forward strand.
AAATTACTGTAAAAAATTATTTCATTTGCTTCCTGTAATTCATTTTATTTCTAAAGTTAAATAGCTGCGTGCATAGTTTTCTTTCAATTTACTTTCAGTCATTTCATTTCCAACTTTATTGTTCAGTTTATTTGCAAGTAGATACAATAGATTGCTTTTATCAAGTTAGAATAGATTCAATTTTGTTTATTTCCTTTTTGTTATAAATCCATTCAAGTTAAATTTCAGTTTGTTTCTTAATATGCAATGGTTCCTTTTCATGAATTAATTTAAGATTATTTCACTGTCAAATTTGATTAATAAGTAGGTTTATTTACTGCCTCTCTGCATTGTATTTACATGTGCACAAATTCAGCTGAAGATTAGATCATTTAGGTTATTTTATATTATTTTAAATGTGCAGACTATCATTCGGATAACCTGTTTAAACTGTTGTTCAGACACCCCTTTCAAACTTGCAGTTCAGTCTGTCATCCAGTCCGTCGTTTCATTTTTAGTGTTTTTAATGTATTTTGAACCTAAGTTATGTTTCTTTAGTATTTGAAGTATTCTTTGACTATAATATCTAGATGATAGTTCTATTTAACATTAAATTTAAAAGTTAGATTGTTTTAGGTTATTTATTAAAGTTTTATTCTTATCCCTACCTCTTTTCACCTTGAACATGTTTTGAACTATGTTGTGTTTTGTTTCTTAAGTTTGTTTTTGACTCCTTTTATTGTTGTACTGTTTTGTGCTCATGCCTTTGGATTGATTTATCCATTTGCATGTAAAACTTAGTATTAGATGTGTTATCCTTAGGAAAATATACTAGTACCTTGTAGACTGTTCCTTTTTCATTGTGTGATTACCAAAAGAGACTTGTAGGATAGAATTCAAAGCCATTCATATTAAGTTTTCTACTTTTTTATTTTATTAAGTTTTCTTTATTAAGTTTTCTACTTGTTTCCTTTATTAAGTTTTCTACTTACTTATAAATTAGGCCTTCCTTGTATCCTAGTCTTTCACTTGAAAAGTTAGTTGTTAATAGTATCCTTTTCAGTCTAAAGTTATTTGCTTATAAAATAAATTATCAATCATTTGGTTTAGTATTATGTTCTAGTTTAATTACCTTAATAGTTGAATTCTTAGGATTTTGACTCAGTTTTTCATTTTGAAAGAACTTTCGATCTTTTGTTTGCTAAAATATTTCCATGACACCATAGGAATCCATCTACCTTCGCATATATTTTGTGTCAACTCTAAGCCTACCAAACCCGGTCAATAATTAAATATTAGGTGAATTAATCTAGACGATATAACACCCAACATGTTGCTTCAAGAAACTAAGTGCCCATCAACTCAGCTTCAGGAAATTAGTAAAAAAAATTGGAAAGGAAGTGAAGGAATAGGTATAGACACAAGAGGTTATGTGGGGGGCCTAGGGATCTTATGGGACCCCAACAGAGTGAACTTATCGGGATTCAATGGTAACCAATGTTGTATCTCTACAGAGTTCAAGGTAATTGGGTTCTCAGTAGAGGGAGTGGTTACAATTTTCTATGGACCTCACAACTCAGGTGAAAAAAAGGAGTTTTATCAATACCCTATGAAACATCCATGAAGAGATGGAAGGGAGACACTGGATTCTAGTGGGAATATTAATCTCATAACCTCATTGGACAACAATAAAGGAGGGAGGCATCGGTTGGAAGAAGAATGTGAGATTTTCAAAAACAACATTGAAGAGTTAAGACTAGTATACATTACCCTAGGGCAAGGGAGGTTCACCTGGAACAACAAAAGGAAGGGAGATAGACACATAACTTATCGCCTGGATAGATTCCTTGTTTCAGAAATGATAATGGATTTAGGTATTGAAAGGGCCACTCAGCGATTCTTCCAAGAGCAGGGTCATACCACTGGTCAGTGGAATTATTGTAGAGCGAGTTGATATCACAATTTAAAATACCCTTTAGGTTTGAACAATTTTGGATAGGACATCCATACTTCACAGAGAAGGTTAAGACATGGTGGGACAAACTAAGTGAAGGGACAGGTCAGAGCATGCGGAAGTTCCAACAAAAATTAAAAATGATGAAATAAAGGGTAAAGAAATGGAACAAGGAGGAGATTGAAAACATATTTGCTGATAAGAAAACCTTGGAAACCATGATGGCGGAGATTCATACATAAGGGATGAACAACAACTAAACAACTAATATACAAATGGAGGAGACTAGTCTTTGTTCAAAAATTAAGGAGAGGGAAAGACAAGAGGAAATCCTTTGGAGCCAAAAATCAAGAACCAAATGGCTCAAAGAGGGGGAAAGAAATACAAATTCTTCTAGCGATCAATTATCTAGGATAGATTGCAGAACAAAATCCTCTTAATTAAAAATTCCAATGGGGAAAAGGTGGAAACGAGGGAAGAACTTGAAGCAACCTTGAACTAGAACTTGAAGGAAATTGTTATAGTTGATTTTACCACACTTGGTATATCACACTTTTATGGCCTTCCATGTCCCTCTGCAGACTCCTTGGACCCCCTTTCTCAATTTATACTTTGATGATCCAAGAAAATCCCTAAAAAACACCTTTTTATTTGTATACGTGACTTTAAAGCTAATACCTGCGTGTACACCCAAGTTGCTCCACTGTAGCTCATGTACATCGAGAAATGTGCATAAAAACAAAAACAAATTGGAGTTTTCCTAAATGAGTCTCGAATAAATTGACTCTTGGCCTTCCATATGCCTAGAAATGCTCTGAATCGACCCTCCATTGTCCTTTGGAGGGCTATATATTGAGCCTCTTGGATGCATTGAAGGAGGAGAATTTTGGAGAGCAAGGAAACTATAGTTCATTGTTGCCTCATTTGTTTATGCTTGAGTCTGCATCCTTTTGTCCCTTTGGAGAACACATTGCTGTTCTTCCCAAGTTTTCCATTTCTTTGTAATCTTGCCATTGAGATGGAGGATTGAAGTGGTGGAGGACTCGGTTTTTCCATTTCGACAAGGTGCCGATAGAGTTTGTCACTGTTCTATATATGTTTATTATTAATAGAAATATCCATTTCTCGTCCATTACATGTGTATAACTATGAATATTTTATCCATTGATGTAGTTATATTTGTTTATACATGATGGTTTTATATATGCTAGAGTAGGCCTAACACTTTGATATATAGCATGCTTGTTTTGTTTACTGTTGTTGAGAGTGAATTATAAATAAAAACGTGTTGGAAAAGCTCAACGGGGATCTACATCAACTGTGTGGAATAAGGTATGCTTCATATCCCTTAGTGTTAGAAACTTTTGTTTCTCTTCCATATTGGAATATATTGATTTTTGGTGTCATTTAGTCTATTGTGGTCTACCCCAATCCATTGAAAATTTCTCTCTGTAACAGAATTGGTGACTCCGCTGGGGACGTTCCTTGTTTTTCTTTGGGGATTGGGTGCACAATGTGCTTGAATTTCTCTCTATTTCTCTATGTTTCTATGTTGGGTCTAGATGTATGTTTTCCCATTAGTGTCTTGTCGAAGTAATTTTGGTCTTATCTTATCATTTTACCCCCTTTCTCTTCTTGTACCTGGGTTTTGTCCGAACAACCGCATATACATGCAGGTTTTCTGCAAACAATCACATATGCTTTTATTTTGAATGTGAATTGGATGTTTGAGAGGTGTTGGGTGAAGTTTGAATGTTGCTAAGTCTTCGTGGGTGTTGTTGGTGTCTGTCTACTGCCTCTGTTTCTGACAAGATACCTTTTTTATTTGCTTCTTAGTTAGAAGTGGTTCTTGTCATCTTATTTCTTTTTTGTTTTGGTATTAGTGCATTAGATTTCTTTTATCTCAGTGTCTTGCTTGGATATTTTCTGATATTTGCTGCAGGGTCTGGGAGTTCTAGAGTCTTTCATTGCATTTACATATCATTTATTTCAAAAATACAAAAATATTTTATTTTTGGCATGTTTATGCATTTTTGCATTTGCATAGTATTTGCATTAGGTTTTCTTATTTGATTAGTAATCAGGATTTCATATAGGAATGGTTGCATTTTCATTTGAAGTAAAAATATGCATCTCATGTAGTGGCATACTCGTTTTCACATTTAAAGACAAAATTGCACTTGGCATTGTTGGTTAGCTGTGCATGTTTCCTTTCACTACTGAGTCATAACATCATTGGTTGCACGGTAATTTACTTTGAGTAATCATAGCCTCTAAAGTCAAAGCTTAATTTAAAATGAATTACACATTTTTATTTGATAGGGTACATCAGCAAGATTAGGTTTCAGAGTCTTGGAATAGGTTTTTGTGAGTAAATTTCTTCAAGAATACTAAACAAAACAATTAGGTGTCTGTCCAGGTGAGAGAGTGAAATCCTTGGTATAATTAGTGTTCTCAAGAGGATCCTCTTACATAGGATTTAAGAACGAGGTGGAGTACACATTTGCGGTGGGGATATCCCCTTGCCATTCTCTATGCAGCGCCGACTATATTTAGAGGATATTATTCGTATCTAGAGGATTTTGAGGTACCTTTGGTGCTTTCGAGCTTCAGGATTTTTTACCCTGTCCATACAGTGGATCCCATGCGTGACTATCCACCTAAGAATTGGTTATAATGGGGTGACCTTAGTTTCCTTACCTATGTATCACAGGGGTACTTGCAGAGGTTATTCTGTGAGTGTCATGTCCAGGTAGGGGTCGGACAACACAGTCGCTTTATGTGTTGAATCTGAGGGCCACTATAATTGGTTACACATCTCCGTTTGTAGTGTATGGGAGTTTTAGGCCTCTCCTAGGCATGGCATACCTGCTACATTTAGGAGCTCATTTATCCTCCCCTTGTCTTGGTTGAATTTTGGCTTAGATTCTCTTAAGAGTGTGCTCTGTGTGCATTATATTTCTCTAGGTTTTGTAATTAGTTTGAGTCTCTTTATTTTTGTTGAGTCATCATGGATCGAGGAACGACATCTTACCATTCTTGACGTTTAGCAGGTATTCCACCTTCTACGTCTCCTCCTTCTTCACAGAAGAGAGCCAGACTGTCCGGGTGGACTCATACTCACCATGATTCACACATTGATCTCACTATGAGTCATACATATGATATCTCAGAAGCCCCTCTTTATCCACCCCCTAGGGCAGGGAATGTGTCAGATAGTGTATATGGGAATCCAGAAGAAGTTGATCCTTTTTAGGATGGTGCATCATATAATGCACGATCCTAGTTTTCAAATTATGTAAACACTGACCAACAATATTCTTTGCATATGTCAAACGGTGAAACTCATCTGGTACCCTCTAGCACTGGCCCATTTATATTTGGCATGCCAAACCTTTCAAAGGTCATTCCATCAGTTGATGTTGGATATGGTATAGATCCTGGTACTATGCCTGGGGGAACTACCATCCCTTTCCATGCGGATAGGTTTGGTAGTGGTCACTTTGCACCTTCCACACCTATTGTGGGAGGGTATTCATACCCATTACCCAGGCCTAATACGAGTGTCCTCGTTCATGGAGATTTCCCTAGACATGTGAACATTAGAAGCACAAATTATATTCCATCTTATGCTTCATCTTCCACTACACATGTTCCTTCGAATGCGTTTCTAATGTCGCATCCTCCCCATAACTCACACGTTCCTTCGGGACGGAGTACTACCTCTAGCCATGTTGTTCCCTCGTCTGCCCACACTGTAGTTTTGGGAGGCTACGTGCCTCATTACGTGTCAGCAGGTTATGCACCACCTTATATGTCCAGGATTCAACATGCATATCAGTCTTACAATTATGGCTATGTAGCACCCCAGTCTCAAGGTATACCAAATTATAACATTCTCGTGTATCCTTTTATGGGTCAAGCGAGAGGAGGCTATTATCCCACTAGCCAAGGCCATGGTATTTAAAACAACCAGACTTACATGAATCATTCTTATCAGGGGGCATGGAACCAGATGGCACAACCTAGGCTCCCTTTGCTAGCTACGCTGAACTTTCCTGATTTGTCGAGATTGACCAACGATCCTGTATCTCATGATCAGACATGGCCGGTTGTTCCTGCCAAGCTTCCTTCGAAGGTAAGAGTGGTGACGAACATGGTGAGCATGTTACTACTTTCCACCTATGGTGGTCCTCAAATTCATTGAACCATGATTTCATTCATTTACGACTGTTTCAACGCACCCTCATGGGTCCTGCAACGAAATGGTATATAGATTTGACTGGGGGCACATATAAGACATTCAATGACTTAGACATGACCTTTATGAACCACTTTCAACTACCTGTGATGTCACATGCCCCAATTTTGTAAAATAATGTTATCTTATTTTTATTTGATTCCAAGACATTATGTTAAATTTAATGCTAAGTTGAAACTGATGACTCAGCAGAGTCAAAAGATATGGAATGTAATTCTGAATATATTATTTTTAAATAAATAAAAGTGGAGACAACAGCTTGGGAGAGCTGTTAAAAAGAGTGTTACTGGTCAAGTTGGTGGAGGAACTAGGTGGAGAGCAAAAATACAAGTGGTAGCATCCTCAAACACTTCCTATGTTGCAGGTGGCAACCTCCCTACATTTGGGGTCATGATCCCCCAAGAAAGTGGGATCAGAGCAGGTGGCTCAATTAATGACAACTAACCCAAAAAGACCTAGGCAATCTTAATAAAAGTGCCCAATGTAGAGAGTTGAGGCTTCCCATTCCAGGAAAAGAATCATTCAGGTGAATTTACTTCAAGGAATTCATTGGGGAAAGGGAAATTTGAAGGAAGGTGTTTGAGGGGTAAACTGCAGGAATTTGATCTAGTACAACTTTGCTGCTGAAAGATCTTATTGCAGTATGCAGACTTGGTATTGAGTCTCAGGACTAGTAATTTGTTGATTTCTCCACCTAGTTCCAGCCAAGGAGACCAGAACAGGCTCAGGGGTCCTGAGAAGTCATTGTTTGAGCGCTCTCCAGGAGTTGGTAGGGAGGAACGACCTCCCATTGCTATTGTCATCCAGCTTTAAATATAGGTTCCATTATCTTTTAATTTATGTGTTATAGTTTATATCTGTGTGTGAGCAATTAATGAATAATTATATGTTATGTTGTGTTGAAATCTCTTAGTTGTTTCAAGGCTGAATCTGTACTGTGATGAAAGATAAATCCTACCTGTGTTTTTCCCCATCTGGAGTAATCTAGACCGTACTCTAGCACAGGTAGTGTGTTTAAATAAATGAAGTATGATAGGAATATAAATGAATAGAATATTTACGTTTTCAGAGTATTGAAATAGTTCCTATCAGTAGATAGTTGTTTTCTAGAAATTTTATTAATCTGTTTTGTAGAGATGTTATCAGAACCAGACTATGTGTTTATATTATCAAAAAAAGGACAAGAATATTTTATTTACTGACAGTAGTTTGTTAAGTATATAATTCAGTTCCTACACAGTATCTACTTCTATAAATTGTACATTTGTATTGAAGTAGAAGAACTAGTATTATCAGTTGAAAGTTATTATTTATGTCACAAAAAGATGTAAAAATAATACAGATAGATTATATTTTTCCTTTAGTGACAACTAATCTTCCTGCATCTATCTAAACTATAGTTAAGAATATGATAAATGTTACAGTATTCCTTTCTTAGGTTTAATAGCTAAAGGACAGTAGTAACTTAGGTTTAAGTTAATATTATAAGAAACTATCCTTATACTTTCGTAGACAGTATAAATGTAAAGAATACTGACAGGTAAGAAAGTTTTTATATTCTTACAGTAAGTCTACAGAAACAATTGTATTAAATAACACAAATATTACAAACTGCTCTTAGTCGTAATTATTATACAAATAAAAACCAACATAAACTTAAGAAGAGATATTATACATAGATAATAATATTATAAATACAAATAATATTATTATTATCATTAAACAGTGATGTTTATAAACTATTAATTCATAAAAATAAACTGAAGAAAACTGTGTAACTGTAATTAATTTTACAAGATAATAACACAGGAAATAATACTCTATCAAAGTTAAAAGGGAATAAACCCTAGCTCATTTATGAGCATAAAATATAAGTATTTTTAAATACTGTAGTAACATAGGTTACACATAGGGTAGTTCTTTTCAAACTATTAACTAAAATGTTATGCACAGAAATAAACTACAATACTGATTAAACTTGTATAAATGTATTTATAAGAGAAACAGTGTTTTTCTTTTAATAACAACATACATCGACAGAAATAAATGTCAGGGTTAAAACCCTTAAAACTATTATATTACAAGTATCAAAACTTTAACCAAATTTATAGCAATTATGTAACCATCATTAACCAGTCTAATAATCTACTCACCGTCCTTTAAGGACAAATAGAATAAAATAGAAAAACAGTGTAATTATTATCACAAGATTAGTATAAACCAGCGTAGATCCAAATCCTAGGCTCTATCAAGCGCCGAGAGGGATCAAATCTCTCTAGGTGCAAACCTCTTCTTAGGTATTAAACTCAATGAGCTTTCAACTTTGGTGTGTCCTATATATACCATTGATTTGATTCAAACCAAAAGGCACATCTTTTTATTTAAGATCAACATATAATATATTTATTATTAATATTTAATATTATTTATGGCCAACATATAATATTTAATATTATTTTTTATTTTGTAAGGAACGAACATTACAACATCTCCCCATAAATGGTTTTAAAACCATATGCAAGGCCCTCCTAAAACCATGGGTTGTTTAGGAGGCCTTGCACATGGTCTTAAAACCATATGCAAGGCCCTCCTAAACAACCCAGGCCTTGCACATGGTCTTAAAACCATTTGCAAGGCCCTCCTAAACCATGTAGAATAAAACCATGGTTTTTTTTAGGAGGCCTTGCACATGGTTTTAAAACCATGTGCCCGGTCCTCCTAAACCATATACAATAAAACCATGGGTTGTTTAAAAGGCCAACATTCTTTTGCAAATAATTCAATTTTTATTTTTTTATTATTTTGTTAGGTAGGAACATTACAACATCTCCCCCATATTAGGTTGTTTTTCTGGCCGACATTTATTTTGTTTTATAATTAAAAAATCTATTTTTTTATTAATAAAAATAACGTTACGTAACGTTGCATAACGTTACGTAACGTTACAAGATCTTCCCCATACTGGGATGTAGAGAGCCTCTCGGCTCAATCAAACAAGGGTTTTTACAGGTCAAACCCTAACCCATGACTTCCATCAAAACAAACAAGATTTAAGTTACGACTGTAAGTATCAGCCTTAAAATTTAAATTATAAAACCCTTACAAAATACTCAACTGAGTTTTAAAACTTCATCATATTCAGGAAGGGTAAAAACCCTAAAATTACACAGAGTATAGCATAAACTCCCGGCAACCAAAACGAGTTTACAACTGTACTGCCTTTACAAATTTACAAACTTAAACCCGACTGTGAAGCCAAAGCTTCGATTAAGTATTGTGCACAATACAAATCGAATCTACCCTAGCAAGGGTTTGGATTTAAGTATTGTCCCAACATCCTGTAAAAACATTTAAAAACAATAACATAACTTGTGACGAGACGAAAGAGGGTTTTCCAAAACCCTGGGCAAGTCCAACGACCACCCCTAACACTAACAGAGTGAGAATCCATATTTCATACCATGGTGCTTACCTGAGTTTGAACCACAAGCCATGGCCTTTGCAAGGGCTGTCTTTTCTTCCTTGTACAAGCTTCACAACGGCGAGCACCTGCAGCAAAGCATCAAACCACTGTCAGTGAAACATTTACTTGTTAAAAGATTGAAAACAATCTTTATATACTTGCAGTAATCAAAAGAAATTTCATTATGATAATTACCTGTCTATGGGAGAACATCGAACAGTTTCACGAGGCACTGTCACCTACAAGCGGTGCAGTTAGAAACCCAACAGCCCTCAAGAACCTTTCACAAATGGCGAGCCATGAGAACCAGAGAAGGAAACTGTAGCATTAATTAAGCTACGCAGGCTATGGAAGAAAGGTTTCACAGGCAGTGAGACAAGGGTAGCAGGAAAAGAAAACTCCACGTGTTGCAGAGAAAGAACCAGCATTCAAAACCACACACCGGAGAATAGAAGCAGCGCAGAGTCAAGGCATAAGGCAACTGTAACCAGGAGAAACGACGGCCGCCATTGGAGACAAGCCAAGCAACCCTAGAGCTAGCGTAAACTGTGGGACAGAAATGATTTGATTAGGGTTTCATAGCATTATATATTTTCCAGGCGTGGACAAAAATCAACCACGTAGCAACAAATTTATCCATGTAGCGAGGGTCGTGTCCTATAGTTCCTACGTGGAAGAAATATTCCAATTATTTGATTATTATTAAGCATGGAGTAAACCTTTGTCAACCCAATAATTCGTAAACCAAATCGTTAATCATTTGCACAATGTTTTATATTAACATAATGACGAGTTTATCAACGTGGGGGTTACGTTGACCAAGCTATAGTGTCAATTATAAATCTTAGTATAAAACTCAATTTGGATTATGCATTAATCCCTTTCCACCAATAACATTATATTGTTATACAATAACATCACCATAACGATATAATTGGTTGCATAACTATTCTCTAAAACATTGTTTTGATAAGATAGATATCATTTAATTTATGTCTAGTTTATAGATAAGGTCAAAGTTTAAGTCTTTAATCTAGATATAAAAGAGTTCATGCTAGCTATTAGATGACTATAGATTCTATATTAGCAAAGATAAACTATAGCTTATGCATAGTAAACCCTTTTGCATTAAGATTATTACAAGTCTAAACTTTATAAATAGCACCTTGTAATAATGCAAGGAAATATAAAGACTAGAATAAAATACGTTATAATAACAAATTATTGGTAGTTTGAATGTCTATTGAACAAATAGATTATGCATATCTATGAAATTTACATGAACTAATAACTTAAATAGCATCAACGTTTTGAAGTAGTACAAAGCTGAAGATGAGAATATTATCACGAAATTCTATCACATAGTTTAAGCGACAATACTTGGATAAAACATGGAGTATAACTCAACTTGGTTTTATTCTCGTTCCGAGTGTCTAGTGGACAATGAGGTAATTCTAGAAGTAAACCTGATAACTGGAATAGGAATGACCCTATTAAATCCAAAAGTTACTAGATCACAGAGTTAGACTTGGGAATAAAATAGAAATAAACATAAGCTCATATAGAAGGGCATGATGGTCATAGTTATACAATCAAAGGTTTTTACTATCCAAGAGATAACAGGCTGTAAGTATCTTATAGAAACAAAATAAGGGTCAATAAATACACAGGAAAGATAAGATACTATTGCATAAATACTGACAAAAACAATGTTTATAAATATTACAAATTACTTAGACTAAAGTAGAAATACTAGTAACTGAGATTCTAATGTTTAGAGTTGCAAATTTGATGTACTGTCGTTACTTACTTCCAAACTTTTTTACTTGAAAAACTGATGAAAACCAAATGGTTTTACCTTACAGGAGCTGTCTAGAGTTTAGCAGCTTATTTTACTAAGCTTTTTAAATTGCAAACAAATACTGCTGACACTAAAATATATTTTAAAATATACTCGATCGATCATACCTGTAAACCTATAAGAAACAGCATTCATCTGCGTTAGCACGATTGCTAAGTAAGCCCCGAATTCAAAAGTAGATTCCACCTACTGGCATAAAAGAACTAATCAGTAAACTGAAGCAAACAACACGCAAAAAGATTTTATTCTCGCTATGAAAAATAAACTGTTAAGTTATTTTAGAATTTAGTGAAACTAATTACTTGACTGTTTCCTTTATGCCAACTATTAGTTGTTAGTAAACCGCAGGTTTTAGCATTTATTGTTATCTCAAAATTTTAAATTTTTGTGAAAATTTGGGGTTTTGACATGTGCCTTACGATGTCGGTATTGATCTCTTGTCGACATTTCGGCAAGACAAAACCACACATATTTCAGACAATATTCAAGACTGGCATAGATGAAAGCGGTTGATTAAGGCCAACATTCCACTAGAGTTCCTTTTGGAATGGTTCCTCAAGTCGTTATTGCCATATATAGCGAAGGGTGTTTCCACATTTGGAGTTATGAACAAGGAACATGATATTTTCCGAGATCAACAACTAGACTTGATTTACGCTCAGTCTGGGCTCTTATATGAGATTATTATGAATGCACCGCGGTCGAATTTCGATCCTAAGTTCAAACTTGGACCACATGCTGATGGAATTGTTGGATCTGTGAGTACTAAACCCGTAGACTCGATTACAAATCAAATGAATATTTTTCTATTAACCAGCATGCATTGGGACAAGATACGACTTCGTCCCATCCCACCTAATCGACGGATGTACACTCTATGCAATTGTTGAACTAGAAGGTTAACCAACACCCTAGACGAAACAAGAAAAGGGGAAGAAACAATTGAAAGGGTGGGAATAGGCCCATGGAAATACAAATGATGACAAGAATGGTAATGATGTTGGGGGGACAAGAAGTCTAAACATAAGGTCAATTTCCCTTGAAATATTTGTGGGGGAGATCACCTCACTTATTTGTTCCCTCGTATCGAAGATGCCTCGAAATTCATTGCACAGATCCCAACTGTGCTGACGAATCCTTTACCGCATAATCAAAATATGAATTCGAGGACCATGGACTCCAGAAGTGCTTTGGGTGGGCATCAAAATACTTTGAACACCTAAAGTGACCATGGGTGCATCAACATGATGTCCGCCGAGAATGTTGTGATGTGAGATAAATATTATGGGTTGTCACAACCCGACTTGGGAAAAGAACCTACTCCTCCCGAGGTCCCTTTGCATATCGACAAGCCTGTCGACAAGCATGAAGTTATACCTACCATTCCTAAGGGAGTCTTAAAGCATTTGAGGCACAATCCTAATGCCCGAGCCGCCCAAAACTATTCCATCATTGAGGATTTGGGTCAGACTCCTTATGTGATGTCTGCCTTAGAAGTCCTTCATACTTGCCCTTCACAGAGGAAATCTTTGTTGTATTCCCTTGGGGTGGTTGATTCACATCCTTCTAGAGTGATTAAATTTGAAACCCATGAAGTCCAACCTCACTTGCCTTACCATGTGGATCTCCTAGTCCACGTGGAGTGTATGAACAACACCGTTAAAAAAATAGTAATTGATGAAGGCGCTGTGGCTTCTGTGATGTCTTTATCCTATTGGAAAGGTCTATATTAACCCATGTTTTCAAGATTTGGGACCATGTTGACTGCTTTTGATGGGAGATATTTTCGACCGCATGGTATACTTCCTTCTCTTGAAGTCCAATTAGGAGGGAATACCGTGTCAATCAAGTTCGAGGTGGTTAATGTGCCCCTTGACTATAACCTTTTGCTGGGTTGTAATTGGATTTATAATATGAAAGAGGTCACATCATCCCTCTTCCAAGTTCTTTGTTTCCCTTTATAAGGGAGGGTTGTCATGGTCAAGCAAAAATATTTTGATAATTCTAGTACGAAAGCGTTGTTGGGAGATACTATCCCAGTCATCGATAATTCTCAGCCGGCAACTGAGAATGTTGGGGTGGGAATGTATCCGTATTTGAAGGGAAATTTCAATAGTTCTACACCATTTACTACTATAGGTTCTAGCCTTGGTAGTGAATCATCACCATTGAGTTCAAATCCATTTAGCATTTCGCATTTGAAAGACCCTTGGACTCTCCCTTCTCCGAGCACTTCGGATGAAAACCCTATACCTACCAAGATGGACATGTAGTTATCTACAACGATGATTGCATATGAAGCTACTCTTGGTCTTGTTGTAGATCCTAGTCCTTTCTCTTTTCAAAAGGATTAGGAGGACCCCTTTGCACTACCTTCTTGGGAGGTTTTGCTATCACACTCTCATGATTTCTTCGATGACACTTTTCCTTCAGATGAAGCTATTCTCGAAGCCATAAATGGTTTAGATGGGCCTTGGGAGGAGTTACACCATCGATCTTACTTTCTCCTAGAGCTTGGACGTATTGAGTGTGATGACTATAGCGAGATCCTTAGTGAGAATTTTTGTAGTCCCGTGGTCCGATTAGGCTCTCCTAGTAAGTATATCGAAGGGAACATGGCTAATTTGTCACCAACTATCCCTATCAACATTTCTCGAACTCTTGGAAAAATAAAAAATGTTTACATTGGGGTGGATTGTTACCTTGATGAAATTGAAGCATACACTAAGCTCTTCAAATAATTTCGAGATGTTTTTGCTTGGTCATATGATGAAATTCCAAGAATAGACCCTCGCATTGTTGAACATGATATTAATACCTATCTGGATGCTAGACCTATTCGACAATGGTTGCGTACAATGAATCCCCGTAAGGCACCCGCTATTAAGGCAGAGATAGAGAAGTTGCTTAAGGTTGGATTTATCTATTGGATTCCCTTGACTAAATGGGTATCCAATCTCATTCTGGTTGATAAGAATGTAGTTAGGAATATTACACCTTTTACGGACAGAATTTGTTCCTCTGGTCTGAATGGTTCAGATCTAGAACAAATGAGTGAATAACTCGGTTGAAGACCTTCCCTGAACGTTATAGAAGCCTGGAATATAACTCTGATGAAAGACCTATATACCTGTAAGACATATCAAACATACAAAGACATCAAAGCTACCAGAAAAACATCTACGCGTCCATATTAGTGACTAAGGAATCCAATAACATATAAGTGAGATTTACGCAACAAACATGTGGGAAGGAAAACAACTTTGCATTAGAAAATAAATGAAAGAGCTTACAACCATGTGCCTTAGTGTTGAGACACTCCTTCATAAGACTAACACCTTGTCCCCAATAGCTCCAACTTGCTCCACAATTGCTCTCTGATGGATTAGGCCAGGGTATCAATTCAACATCATAACTCTACTATTCTTCTCTCCTCTCTTTTACTATGGATATGAGCTTGTATTTATAAGGCTCAATGGATAGGGATAGTTGAGAGAATTGTGGGTGAGGTGGCTCTAATATCCTACCAAGAGGGATCTTGAGCTCAAACTAACCCATATTGATAGGGATAAGAGAGGACACAAGGCTCATGATCTAGAAGCCTCGAGAAACTTCTCTTTTTCCCATTTTACCAAGGGTACCCTTTTGTTCCCTTATGACATATCGGTTTAGGTGAGAGCCACTTCAAAGACAAAGCACTTCCGTGGTGGCACCACTTCTCTATAACAGGACACAGGTGGTGCTGAATAAGGTATTGCTCATCAGCCAAAGGGTAAGCATGGTGCTAGGTTTTTTCAAGTAGAATTGATATCCAGAGCAAGTTTCCACTCCAAGTTTTGGATTTAGGGCAAACATAGGGGTTAAGGATCTCATCACATGTTGTTGGCAGTATTTGGGTATAACAAAGAAACAAAGGACTATCCATGTGTGCACTAATTTTAAAGACCTGAACAGGGCTTGTCCTAAAGATAACTTTCCTACACCATTCATAGATCATATTTTGGATGAGTGTGCGGGAAGCGAGGTGTATTCGTTTATGGATGGATTTTCAGGGTATAATCAGATTCATATCAAACCTGAGGAAGAACACAAAGCGGCTTTCATTTGTCCTTGGGGTACGTTTGCATACCAAAAAATGCCTTTTGGCCTTAAAAATGTTGTAGCTAATTTTCAATGGGAAATGACCTTCTCTTTTCACAACCTTAAGCGAATTATTGAAGTATATCTTGATGATTTAGCTGCTCACTATTGTTTGAGAGTGGATCATCTTGACCATCTACGCTTGGTTTTCAAAAGATGTCACCGATATCAAATCTGGTTAAATCCACAAAAGTGCATATTTTGCGTGAAAGTAGGTTGCTTACTGGGGTTTATCATTTCTAAGGAGGGAATTAGTGTCGACCCTCTTAAGGTTGAGGCAATACTTCGATTTTCTCCCCCGCGCACTATTAGACATATTTAGAGTTTACAAGGGATGGATAACTTCTTATCGAGGTTTGTTGCCAATTTTTCCAATTTTACCAAGGGTTTCATGCGCCTTTTGAAGAAAGTCACTCCTTTTATCTGGGATGAGCGAGCCCAGGAGTCTTTTGATACATTGAAGAAAGCCTTGAAAATGGCCCCCATGCTTAGTCCACCCGACTATAGCCATGATTTCCTGTTATATGTGGTTGCGTCTCAAGAGACTATTGGAATGGTTTTGGTTCAAGAGGATGAGGAGCTCCAAGAGTACGTTATCTATTATCTTAGTTGAAACCCCATTGATTTTGAACTTCGTTATACTCATGTCGAGAAGCTAGACTTAGCTACCGTCCATGTGGTTCAACGGTTGAGACATTACATACTCCTTCACCAGACTTTGGTTTCTGCTCACATCAATCCATTTCAGTTTGTCCTAACTAGATGGATGATAGGGGGGGAATACAATAAATGCATTGTTATCTTTCAAGAGTTTTATCTCGAATTTGTTTCGGAAAATTCAAATAAATCATTGATTTTTGCGGAGTTCATATCATATTTTCCTAGTTTGGATGAAGTCAATATTCATGAATACTCTTTTGTTGATGAGCATATCTTCCTCATTTCAACTGTGGAACCATGGTATGGGGGCATTATCGTCTATTTGAAAATTTTGAAGGTCCCTTGTCACCTCTCATGGGATGAGCATCAACAATTATGACATGTAGCTAAGAACTACCTCATTGTTGGTGACACTTTGTATCGTCATGGGGTTGATTCCATTTTGCATCGATGTTTGACTCATGAGGAGGATGAGGCTATGCTTAATGATTTCCATGGAGGGGCATGTGGTGGTCATTTATCTGGGCTTGCTACAACCCAATTTTTTTTTAGAGAGGATTATTTTTTTCCATCGATATTCAAGGATTGTGTTAATGCGGTCAAGCGATGCCACCCTTTCTGGGTGTTTGCATGACATATGCACTCACATCCTACCCCGTTACATTCGATTATCACCGTTGGTCCCTTCACTAAGTGGGGGGTTTATTTTATGGATTGCAACCCAGCTTCAGCTGGGGAGCATCACCATATTATAATGGTTGTATATTATTTGACGAAATGGGCAGAGGCTATGCCTACTATCAAATCCCATGATGAGAAAACCACACATTTCAATTTCAATCAGATTATCACTTGGTTTAGTATCCTGAGAGAGCTTGTCACCGACCATGGCAGGAACTTTCAAAACAAGATGATGAATTAGCTATCTTTGAAGTTGGGGTATAAGCAAGAGCACTCCTCTTATTATTATACTCAAGTGAATGGGCAGGTTGAAGCTGTGAATAAGTCCCTAAAGTCCATTCTCCAAAGAACCATGACACAAAGCAAAACTAATTGGAACATCATGTTGTACCCTACTTTGTGGGCCTACCAAATTGTGGTTAATACTGCCACCGATTTTTCCCCATATTAGCTAGTACATGGGGTGTAGTCGATTTTACCTATTGAATTAAAAATCTCGTCTTTGAATCTAGCCGTAGAAATTTTTCCAGAAACTTCTGAGGTAGAGGAACGTCTGGTCTACTTAGAGTAGCTTCGAGATGCTTTGGTGGCTCTTGAATTCAAAAATTGTCGTGTTAAGGCTCAGTATGATAAGTCTGTCCATCCTGGAAGTTTAGTGAAGGTGACTTGGTCCTCTTGTATGACCAAGCTAGTGAACTGTTAGGGGTGGGAAAGTTCAACCCCATGTGGCATGGGCCTTATGTAGTCAAACAAATGTTAGAGAAAGGGGCTTACGAACTAGTATATTATTAGGGGACATCCTTGGAGGAGCCCAAAAATGGGCTCTATCTTAAAAATTACTATGTGTAATTCTCAGTCGAGGTTGATACTTTGTATACTATTGTACAATTGCATAGTTTAGTTTTTGTCTTCTTGTAGTGATTAGGTTTATTGACTTGCTTTCATTTGTTGTGGCACATGCCAATAGAGTCTTCAGTATACGTAGGATATGCTGACGGTGCCAGTCGCCACACCCATAACTCAACATTGGCTACTTGGGTGATCTATACGCCTACGGGTCAAGTATTGTCTTTAGGAGGTGTATGTCTCTGGCCTTCATCGAACACTATTGCTGAATATAGTGTCGTGATTGAGTTACTATGCGATGCCATCTCTCATGGTATTCAATCTCTTGAGAATCGTAGTTAGTTCTCTTACAGTTAAATGGCATGTATCGTATTAGAGATCTGAATTTATTAAGAATATTCTTGCGAGTAAAGTTGTTAGAACGACAATTTGAAAATATTACATACATTCACATTCCTAGGAACTACAATCATGTTGCTGATTCATATGCAAATTACGTACTAGATTGGAATTTGATACACAGATAATGAAGCATTCACATCACATTCACACATGTAAATATAAATAACCAATCATTATAAGTTTTTTCATTCAAAATATAGTCCAAAAAGTGGTTTCATAATACATAATGCCATGATACAAAATTGGGGCTTTCAGCCACCAAAATATACTACACGACTGATACAAAATGAACATTAAGGCCTCTAAGCATGTGGAGCAGGGTGTTGATCATGAAAACACATGATGGCCCTAGCCAGCCATCTGAACAACCGAACCCACCCACTGGGTACACCTACTACCTGTTGCTGCATTGCCTCGAGCAAGTCCTCGACTTGCGCCATGGGCACCCTATGCGTCAAACAAACAAAGTTAGTGTGGATGATTTGGATCATAGGCTCCACATCTACACCCAGTACATCATCACCTCTTCCCCTTTGACGATGTTGAGGGAATCCGTCTGGACGTCTAGGACTAGCATCTGCATGTACATGACCAGTATTAGTATGTGACACCACCCAAAAACATGTTTTTTGATTTCATTATATCAAAAAATACAAAAAAATCAAATAATTCAAAAATAAAATGAATTCGGGATTGTTACCTATGTCTTCATATGTGGATCCTGGTGGAATAGGCATATCTGGATCGCCGCGGAAGTCTATCCCTGCATAGGGGTAGTCATCTATGGCTATGATATGTCTATGCCACTAGTGGAAGAAGTCAAGTGGGCAGGGCATAGATACATGTACTCCTCCTAGTCATTGCATCACACCTACCCGGTGCAACTGAGCTAGATCCAGAGGACCATGTGGAACGATTTGCACTCTTGGGATTAGGCTTGGTACACGCTTGAAGAAGAAGGTACTCAAACTGCTGGCAAAACCAAAGTTTCTTGTTCTACCCAGCTTGCAGTCCGCCAACTATTGTTTCATGTTACCCAATAAAGAGGTACTCCAGTCGTATATAGTTGGACTCATGCACTCAACTCTGTAAAACATCAGGGGCCTAGAATCCTGATGAAGAGATGCTAACCCTACAATCCTGGCCAATGCTAGTACTATGGCTTTGAGGCCAAGGTTCTGAATAGACTTCACTGGGACTTGACTTCCAACATTTTCTGTGTCTGGAAGGCAGTATACAACAATGTACTCCTCGATAGTGAGGCCACCTCCGAACCCACGAGATATCAAGTTGACTACCTCACCTTGGTGGGATAGTCCAGTAATAAAGTATATGTCCTCAACCTTAAGGATAAGGGGCATCCCATCAATCTGAAAGGTCTTTGTGTCTGGATCCCAGTAATCCACGAGCATTTGGAGTAGTCTTGGTTGAGCCCTTAATCTCTCAAGACACCAAAAATTATACAAACCACATGCCCTCAAGACTTGTTGGGAAAATATGTCTCCTTGCACTGCTCTATCAACATCTTTATGTTCACATTCATGCCACTCCAATACCATCCTACAAGAAAAACACATATTTTGATGAGTTTTTTCCTTGAAACTTGGTATATGCGGCCTCATATGCGACTGTTTCCCTAACATTCAGGCATATACGCTGACATCAATGGATTTCCTACGTATACTCCTCCCTATATGCAAAAATCGTGGGATTTCCCACGTGGGCTGAGATACCAAACTAGAGGTGTTTCAAAATAAAAATTCAATCCATGAAAATTAAAATTAAACCATTGAAAAGAGAGAGTGTGGGATTTATATTTACGTAGCTCAGATAGTTCCTGGTTTCAAGGCTCGTAGCTCAGTGGAATCAGTGTTTGAAGTTCATGGCTTAAACTAGCTCCAATGCACTATGTGTGGTGAAATTTTCAAATGGTATGGTGAAATTGAAATTTTTACCCACTACTCTATAGTTTTGACCCTTATTGACTCTTTTGAACTATTTTTGGCCTAATGTTGTGGTGTAGGGACCTGATTCAAGTCTACTTTTACCGATATCTTGACATGTTCATATCTATTATAGGTATAATTTAAAATTGGCATATAGGTTAAGACCACATTTCCGCTTGCATTATGCATCACCTTATGACCATGTTGCATTGACTATAGGTACGAATCCACTTCGTAATGTCACAGAATATTCACACTGCTGTTAGAAGTGGCATTATGTAAGTGGTATTTCCTTCAAATTCATGGGTGCCCTAGTTAGATCTTGCTTTGCAATTTGGTCCCCATGCTGAGATTTCTCCACTAGGTTTGGGAGTCCCTTATAGTTCTTCCATGTCTTTGAGAAAGAGCTTCATATCCCTCTTGAAATTTATGCTGGCCATCTCCCACAGAGACTCCCTTTTATATCAAGTTGTAATTGCATTTCATGCATTTTGCTTGCCTTATTGAGCTTTATGTTGGCTCCCTGCTTCAGAGTTATAATCCATATAACTCGAGCTCGTCTCAAGAGCCTTCTATTTAATATTTGCATATTGATCATCCCTTACTGGGAGGATACCTTCCCCCGAGTGTCCTTGTCCTGCACATGCTTCCTTTCATTGAGCATAGGTATGTTCCACTGCTTGGAACTAGTTTGCTTACCAACGACACTCGGAACTGGCCCAGTTCAAAAGGTATGCGACATCCTCTAACTACATCCTTTTCATATTTTCAAAACATTTTTTTTAAGATATATTCTCTCTCCTTGGCGTTAGTGGATATGTTCAGTGTTTCTTGGCGAGATTAGGTCAAACATAAAACGAGATTAAGGTAATGGGTTAGATAGGGATTAAAGAAATGGAATCATAAAATGTTTAAAAGATAAACACAATTTTAAATATTGTTTTTCTTAATTTTCATGTTTTCATTGTTAACCGATGAGACTATGTTCCAAATTGAGAACTATATATTTTTACAATTCCTAATTTATAAAAATCAAATTTATAACTACAATTCATTTTCTCAGAAAAGATATACACTTTTACAATTCCTGATTTATAAAAATCATAATTTATAATTATGATTCATTTTCTCAGAGAAGATGAGATATATAGTAGGTTAAATCTCACAAATATATGTTTGAATTAAAATCCATATATGTTTCTAAGACTCAAACATTTAGATTTTCACTTTAGATTATGAATATTTTGAAGAATGGTTGTTGGAAAACTATCATGATCTAGTGAGGAAAACATTTTTCTGGAAATCACAAAAAACCTTAGCATTAATGTCATGATATCTTAAAAAAATATAAGGTTACCAAGTTTAAACAGATTTGAATTGATATTGATACCATATAGGAAAAAAATTCAAGACATGCAGAAAAGACCTCGTAAGAAGCTTTGAACAATGAAACAAATTGAAAAAATTAGTGCATGACCCTTGTGGTATCTATCCATAATCCACTCTAAATCCATAGTCAAGTTTATTGAGAAAACTGAATTAAAATAAGCCAATCAAATTGAACCTAAGTTAAACTAATAGGTATTGAGTAGCTGGAGTCAGCGGAATTTGGTAACTCCTCTACATTGTGAAAACCTTTGTTGTTTTTTCTGATTTAACTTTAATTTTTAAAACCCCTGTTGTCCTTGTATTTCATTTTCTGTTTTCACTTCATTGTTGTTTAAATTGTCATTTTGTTATAATTGCATTTGATTGATGTTTAAATTTTAATTTTATTAAAATTATTCACCTGTCATGATATTCTGGAATGCATTCAAAAAGGTATGATATTTTGAAATGCAATAAAGAAGATAAATTGTTGAAGAAAGTACATCAAAGTACTCACAGAAAATTTAGTATGTCAAATATTTATATCATTCAATTTAATATTTGATTCATTTAAGCTGAGTTAACAACTATTATTCCTTCTATTGATCAATATTTTCGAATTGATACCATTAATTACTGTAAGTACAAAATCTCATTTCTGTTTATTAGTAAATGCTTTTTGCCAAGGCCATAATCACTCAACTTTATGAATTAAATAATAGTGAGGCCATCAGAGCACATGGCTCAAATTATTTAAAAATTGTTTGTAATAGTGAGGCCATCAGAGCACATGGCTCAAATTATTTAAAAATTGTTTGTAGTAGTGAGGCCATCAGAGCACATGGCTCAAATTACTTAAAAATTGTTTGATCATGTAGGCTAAAACATCCATTTTTGTTTTTTATCATAGGAGTAAAATTCAAGATTTTCCATTACAAATTTTCTATATAGAATCTCATAAATATTATAAGTTTTTTATATAGAATGTCATAAATATTATAAGTTCAGTGAAGTGAATTGAATACGTGAACAATTTCAATTTTAAAGTGGAATTATAAGTGGATTGTCTAAGAAAGTATTTTTTTGGAATAACCACGATCTTATTCCTTACTATGTTTGTATATACATATTTTCACCTAAATTAAAATTAATTTCTCTATTTATAAAGCATTCGAAAGATAACATGTTAAAACATAATGTAAATTCCTACAAAATTCATAGAAAAACAAAAAGACAAAATAATATTATTTCATTAAAATAGAAGTTAGGTTTAATCGAAATGCAGTGACTTAGACGCAAATGATGTCGCTCCTTCAAGAAAACCTTAAATATAATTTCCAGCACTATTTATGTTGATGTGGACTCATTTTGGCTTGCCTTTTTGAAAAGAAAACACAAAGTTCGAAGACTTCTTGACTTGCACTATGAAGAAAATAAGAGTAATATATAATATCCAGAATTCTAATACACCAAATATCAGATTTCTATTAAACCAAATATTAGTAGAAATTCTAGTACACATTCTAGCGACAAAAATACCATATAAACAATACTAATTGTCAATAGAAATATCAGTACACATTCTTGTTGATTTTTCTGAGCAACATCGAGAGTCATTCTCCTAGGAGAATGGAGACACCTGGTCCATAACCAGGGTGTGGACCCAGTCTACCACTGGGGGGACTCAACCTTGAGTTGAATGACCATTCAGTTGAATGGTAGACATTTGGTTCGGGACTAGGATGTGGACCCAGTCCAGCACTGGGGGGACTCAACCTAGAGTTGAGTGATCATTCTGTTGAATGATGATATGTGGTCAAGGACCATGATAGGACCCAGTCCAATACCAGGCGGACTCAACCTTTTGTTGAGTGACCATTCTATTGAATGGTAGACATCTGGTATGGGACCACGATGTGGACCAGTCTAGTACTAGTAGACTCAGCCTAGTTCTGAGTAGTCATTCTTTTGAATGGAGGCACCTGGTCAGTTACCAAGACTCGGCCCAGGGCTGAGAGCCATTCTCTTGGAGAATGGAGGCGCTTGATCTGTTACTAAGTATTTGACCTAGTGTCAAATTATGTAGCCTATGGTTGAGGCACCTGGTCTGTTACCAGGAAGGCACTATAAGCCCTAGATTGGGTCTAGGTATGTGTGACACTCTGACCCTTTATCAATGGGCTTTGTGATCTTCTCCAAGGCTTAGCTACCCTTGGTTAAGACACCTTAATACTAGATATTGGTGTCTCACAGAGTGTGAGATAAAAGCATTAGTAATTCCCTCTGTTTATGATGTTGTACTTTGAGTGGCGATGAAAGACCACCTTGACCACTTGCATTGACCACCGGGGCACTTGAAGAAGGCTAAAAGCAAAAGTCAAAAATACATAAGGACTTTTTGGACCATAGGTAAAAGTCAAAAATACATTAGGAATTTTGGACCACAGGTAAAAGTCAAAAATACATAACGACCTTTTGACCACAGGTAAAAGTCAAAAATACATAAGGACTTTTGGACCACAGGAAAAAGTAAAAAAATACATAAAGGACTTTTGGACCACAGGAAGGATAAATGTAAAAGTGAAAATTAGAAAAGAATAAAATAATATTATTTTGTTCTTTCTAATTTTGGCCCACTTACAGGTGACTCCAAGGATATGAAAGAAGATCAATCCATTTCATTATGACATAGACACTTACACTCATAGCTACAACTGCTCCAAGAAGAAGAAATTGCCGGGAGGAAGAAAAATGTGTATGCCCTAGCATGGATGGGTCTAGCTAGGGAAGTTACATTTGTTCTTGATCAAGCCCTAAAACTAGGGTTCCCTCATCATTCTTGCAACATCTTTATGCCTTAGGGTTTTACCCTAAATCAACAGTAGCTCTTCCTCTCTCACAGCTTCTTCACCAACCCACGGACAAGGGTTCTCATTCTTTTCAGGTAGCTGGGCAAGACTCACGGGAAAGCTGCAAACTTCATCAAGCAACTCCTATTTCACGAGCATGGTGTGTCTCTGTCATGGGTCGCCTTTCTTCTTCTATCGGTTGTCCTCTATCACCTGCGGGCACCCTTGACTGCCCCCCTTCTACTCCACGGGTAGGCCACACAAGCTCGTAGGTTGCTGGCACAAAACCTGTGATGGGTTCATATCTATAGAAGACCCTCGAGACGCTACAACAGACCCTAGGGATGCTAACAGACAACCCCAAAGGTTTGAGAAAGCTACCCTTAACCAACAATAGCCACATGATGCCTTTCAAATGGCCCTTTAAGAGCTCGGGTAGATATTTCTGAGGCCCATCAAATCTCGGACCCAGCAGCAGAAGACTGGGCAAGGTAGAAGACATCCCGGGTAGCCCAACAGAACACGGGCAGACCTAGCAGGGGATTCGGGCAAGAGAAGAGGAACCCAATAGGGTTTGAGCAACAGTAAAGTTGCCCAACTGACATTCAGATAGGCATATAGGTAATCCAGGTAGTTGGTAGGTTAGTCCAGGAAGAAGGTAAAACTATTCGGGCAGGACAAACAGAGTTTTTGGGCAGACAAAAAAAAAGGGAACCCACTAAATCTGGGCATAAGAGAGAAAAATAGGGCAGCAAGCCCTAATTTGTCAAAAATCCCTAATTAGGTGTTTTACTGTGAACTTGGATTATCTTGTGTAATTGTGGATTTGTGGTACAAACCCAATTAAAGTTTGTGGATTTTTTGGAAAATCTCAGTCATCTCATTTTCAGAGTTGAACTACTAATGTTGTTGGGGTTTTTGTCCTTTAAAGGTTTCCCCAGTGAAAAATCCAGTGTTCAATGTGTCGATGTTTTAATGTTGTTTTTACTGACTTGTCATTTGTTATCAGTTAGTCTGCAAATTGTTTAAGTATTCATGCTAATGCTAAAATTCAACATGGTATCAAATCATAACATGTGAAGACACAATAAAGGGAGATCGTTGTTGTCTTCCTAGACCTTGGGATAAATTTTGCATACTTAACATTTGAGTAAGTGGCAGAGATGACCGTCAATGTCTTCAGAGAGGAAGAGAAGCTCTATGGTTCAGTCAATTACAACTCCTCAAAGGCCAGGTTGATAGCCATTCTAGAAAAGAATGACTTGGATGACATTGTATTTAATTGAAGAGCCAACATCTAATGCTAGCAAGCTTGCTTAGAAGAGGAAGCAAGGTAAGGCTAGAAGGATCATCTATGATTCTGTTAAAGAGATGGTGATGCCCAACATTACACCTTTGAAGACTACTAAAGAATGCTTTGATAGTTTGGCCAACCTATATGATAAGAAGGCTCCATGTTAGAAGAGATTATTGAAGAAAAGGCTACGAACTTTGAAGTTGAACAAGAATGAAGGGATCGGTTCTTTCTTCACAAAGATTTCATAGGTAAGAGATCAACTTATTGCTATTGGTATTACTGTTGATGATGATGACCTTGTGCAAACTGTAGTTGATGGTCTCCCAAGCTCTTGAGAAACCTCCATGGCATCTGTCAGTGGACGTGAGAATCAACCAACCTATGAAAGGCTTTGGCATGATTGCATAGAAGAAGAGGCAAGGACCTCTAGCAAGGTAACCAAGGAAGGTGACCTTACACTTGGAGCAAAGTCAAATAAGTTCAAGAATCCCTTCCCTCAACAAATGAAGGAAAAGGAACCTCAAGGTAAGTTCTCTGACATGCCAAAAGTGGAATGTTGTAATTTCCATAAGTTTGGACATTTTACGAAGGATTGCAGGAAAACCAAGAAGAGAACGAAAAGGAAGTTTCATGCCTCTACTGCAGAAGCAGAAGAAGAAGAACCGAAGATGGAGAAGAAAACCAAGGCTAACAAAGAAGAAGAACCTAAAAGAGAGTACTACCTGCTTTATACTCTCTCTGGTTCCATCATAGATAGTGCTACCTATTGGTTGGTAGATAGTGGTGCCTCCAGTCACATGACAGGTAACTGTGAAGCTCTCACCAGTTACAGAAAGAAGAAGTTCACCACATAGGTGGAACTTGGAGATGACTCCACCTACAAGATTGAAGGAGTTGGCTCAACTTCTCTTCAACTTGACTCATGTACGATTCTTCATATTGATGATGTCTTATATATTCCTGGTTTGAAGAAGAATCTTCTATCTGTTGCTGGCTTAGAGAACAAGGGCTACATATTTCTCTTCATGGACAAGAAAGTCCTTCAATGGGTAAAGGATGAATACCTAAGCTCAATAGTATAGATTGGAGTTCAAGAGGGAGGCCTTTACAGGGCTTCCGAAGTTTCCACTCATGCAGTTGATCCATGTGAGATGTGGCATAGAAGGTTTGGACACCTTCACTACACAACACTTCCAGGCTTACAGAAGATAGTCAACAGAGTTGTGGTCTTCCATGAGAAAGTTGTGTTTCATCAAACACAAGATCTTTCAAATGAAGATAAAATACCTCCACTTGAGTTTCCAGTTTCAAAAATTCAGAGGGAGGAAGAGGAATTTGAGGATCAAATTCCAGATATTCCATAGGAAACTGAAATTCCACTAGAAGAACTACTTGAAGTTCCTCCTTCCAAAAGGAGACCTGCTTCGTACCGAGAAATGGTACAAGAAGGTGAGAAGAATAAATCTCCTTCTGGGACTCTCAGAGAAAACATAAGACCACAGAAGTACTCTGGTCTTATGAGTCAGCTTGATAGTACATAACCTTCATCATATGAAGAAGAAACAAGTAAAAAGCTATGGGTTGATGACATGATTGAAGAGTACAGTTCAATCATGAAGAATGATATGTGGGAATTTGTTCCCAGAGCAATAGGAAACTCAGTAATGACATTTGCTCATGTTTCCAGGTATACTACCATTATAACTATCATTTCACTTGTTGCATTATTCAAATGGAAGTTGCATCAGATAGATGTAAAGACAACCTTCCTCAATGGCAAGATTGAGGAGGAATCCTATATTGAACAACTTGAAGGCCTTGTGAAGAAAGCCTTGTATGCTCCAAGAGTCTGGTATGCCAGGATGGATGGATTTCTCCACAACCTGGGGTTTTCCAAAAGTATAGCTAATTCTAATTTGTACTTTGAGGTTGTATATAATCATGTCTTCATACTTGTTCTATATGTAGATGACTTGTTTCTTACAGGTGATGAACAATTGATAGAACAGTGTAAGAGGGAGCTTACCTCTGAATTCGAGATAAAGGATCTTGTATTAGTGCATTACTTCCTTGGATTAAAGGTCTAGAAAAAGGCAGGCAAGATCTTACGGACACAAAGAAAGTATGCAGTGGACATCTTGCAGAGATTTGGGATGTAGGACTGCAAGTCTATGGGCATACCCATGACTACCAACTTGACAAAGT
This sequence comes from Pseudotsuga menziesii, assembly GCA_001517045.1. NCBI lineage: Eukaryota > Viridiplantae > Streptophyta > Pinopsida > Pinales > Pinaceae > Pseudotsuga > Pseudotsuga menziesii. The sequence goes on from LPNX011164237.1 coordinate 31,965, forward strand.
TGGGTGACTCAGCTACCAGTTCACAGAGTATGGACTCTACTCTATATATACAACTTTTTGGATCCTTGAAGCATCTCATGCATGTGAGACTAGACATAGAGAATGATCTGATTCATTTCATGTCCAACACTCATGGGATCAGGGTTACTTCCAGTAGTGGATTAATGTTATCTAGATATGTTGATTTAGATAGGGTTGGAAGTACAGTAAACTGAAAAAGTACCTCTAGTTACCGCTTCAGTATGAGATGTGCAATGATCTCTTGGTCTAGCAGGAAGCAGGATTCCATAGCTCAGAGTACAGTTGAGGCAGAGTATATTACTGCAAGTGATTCCTATAAGAAAGAAGTTTGGCTCAAAAAACTTGTGTCTGACCTATTCAGGGGAAAGCTTGACTCAACAATCATCCGCTGCTATAATCAGAGTTGCATAAAGCTTTCAGAGAACTGAGTGTTTAAAATAAGGTATCATTTCATCAGAGACCTAGTGCAGAGAGGTGCTCTGAAGTTGCAATACATTTGTATAGATGAACATATCGCAAATATCTTGACCAAGCCTTTGACAGCATCAAAGTTCGTATACTTTTCTGACAAGCTTGGCATGGAAGAGAATGCCTCTCTCGCTAAGAGGGAGTGTTGATTTTTTTGAGTAGCATCAAGAGTCATTTTCTTAGGAGAATGGAGGCACTGGTCCAGAACCAAGGTGTGGACCCAGTCCAGCACTGGGGGGACTCAACCTTGAGTTGAGTGACCATTTTGTTGAATGGTAGACATCTTGTTTGGGACTAGGATGTGGACCCAGTCCAACACAGGGGGGACTCAACCTAGAGTTGAGTGATCATTCTGTTGAATGATGATATCTGGTCAAGGACCATGATATGGACCCAGTCCAATACTGGGGGGGCTCAACCTTGTGTTGAGTGACCATTCTGTTGAATGGTAGACATCTTGGTCCGGGACCATAATGTGGACCAGTCTAGTACTGGTAGACTCAACCTAGTTCTGAGTAGCCATTCTTTTGAATGGAGGCACCTGATCAGTTACTAGGACTCAACCCGAGGTTGAGGGCCATTCTCTTGGAGAATGGATGCGCTTGGTCTGTTACCAAGTATTTGACCTAGTGTCAAATTATGCAGCCTATGGCTGAGGGACCTGGTTTGTTACCAGGAAGGCACTATAAGCCTTACACTGGGTCTAGGCATGTGTGACACTCCGACCCTTGATCAATGGGCTTTGCGATCTTCTCTGAGGCTTAGCTACCCTTGCTTAAGACACCTTAGTACCCGATCTTGGTGTCTCATAGAGTGTGAGATAAAAGCATTAGTAATTCCCTTTGTTTATGATGATGCACTTTGAGTGATGATGAAAGACCACCTTGACCATTTGCATTGACCACAGGGGCACTTGAAGAAGGCTAAAAGCAAAAGTAAAAAAAACATAAGGAATTTTTGGACCACAGCTAAAAGTAAAAAATACATAAGGACTTTCGGACCACAGGTAAAAGTCAAAAATACATAAAGGACTTTTGGACCACAGGAAGGCTAAAGGTAAAAGTGAAAATTAGAAAAGAATAAAAGAATATTATTTTGTTCTTTCTAATTTTGGCCCACTTATAGGTGACTCAAAGGATATAAAAGAACATCAATCCATTTCATTATGACATACACACTTACACTCACAGGTACAACTGCTTCAATAAGAATAAATTGCTGGAAGGAAGATTAATGTGTATGCCCTAGCATGGATGAGTCTAGCTAGGGCATTTACACTTGTTCTTGATCAAGCCATAAAACTAGGGTTTCCTCATCATTCTTGCAGCATCTTTATGCCTTAGGGTTTTACCCTAAATCAGTAGTAGCTCTTCCTCTCTCACAACTACTTCACCAACCCATGGGCAAGGGTTCTCATTATTTTCAGGCAGCTAGGCAAGACTCGTGGGAAGGATGCAAACTTCACCAGGAAGCTCCTATTTCATGGGTAGGGTGTGTCTCTATCACGGGCATCCTTTCTTCTTCTCTTGGCTTCCCTCTATCACCCGCAGACACCCTTGAATGCCCCCCTCCTACTCCATGGACAGGCCACACAAGCCCGTAGGATGCTAGCACATAACTCGTGATGGGTTTAGATCTGTAGCAGACCCTCAAGTTGCTAGCAGACAACCCCGAAGGTTTGGGCAAGCTGGCCTTAGCCAACAATAGCCACAGGATGCCTTTCGGATGGCCCTTTGAGGGCTCAAGCAGAGATTTCTGAGGCCCATCAGACCTTGGACCCAGCAGCAGAATATCGGAAAGGGCAGAAGACATCCCAGGAAGCCCAACAGAACATGGGTAGACCCAGCAAGGGATCTAGGCAGGAGTAGAGGAACCTAGCAGGGTTCGGGCGGCAGTAAAGTTGCCCAACAGACATTTGGACAAGCAGATAGGTAATCTGGGCAGTGGGCAGGTTAATCTGGGCAGAAGGTAAAACTGTTCGGGCAGGTTTTGGGCAGGACAAGCAGAGTTTTTGGGAAGACACAGAAAATTGGGCAGCTTACTAAAACTGGGCAGGAGAGAGAAAATTATGGCAGCAAGCCCTAATTTGTCAAAAATCCCTAATTGGGTGTTTTACTGTGAAATTGGATTATCTTGTGTAATTGTGGATCTGTAGTACAAACCCAGTTAGGGTTTGTGGATTTTTTGGAAAATCTCAGTGATCTCATTTTCAGAGATGAACTACTAATGCTTTTGGGGTTTTTTGCCTTTAAAGGTTTCCCCACTGAAAAATCTTGTTTCCAATGTGTTGATGTGTTAATGGTGTTTTTCATTTGTTCAATTAGTCTGCAAATTTTTTAAGTATTCAAGCTAATGCTAAAATTCAACAATTATAGCAATAGAAATACCATATAAACAATACTAACTTCGCTGAATTATTTCATTTGTATTTAAGATAATATTAACAAACTATGAGTCTTATGCCAAGTATAAGAAGTTGAAAAACTTTGCCTAATTTAAAATTCCTTGACCAATCCAAACAAAAGAAATTTGAAAGTATGAAAGACTAAGAATATTTAATATTAAATTTAAAAAAATCTTAAAAGTGTTTAGCTTATACAATAGGTAAAAAAAATTTTAAAGAACGGACGAGATTGTACTATCTGAATTTTTTTTTGGGATGATTGAACAATTTGTTTTTAAATTGGTTAATAATAAACAAACATATAATATTGCGTTTAAATTGAACGATTTTTTTTAAAAATTAGTTAATAATAAATAAATATATAATATTGTATTTAAATTGGTTAATAATAAACAAATATATAATATATGGGTTTGCAATTTTGGACTTCACATATTTGAATCTCTCAAAAATTTCAAAGGCAATTTCCACAATGTTGCCACGTAATGTATTTAAATATGACATTTCAAATAGTAAAGGTGAGCTTCTATATATTTAATTTATTTGAATGCTAAGTAAATAGAATCACTATCTTTAATTGTTTTATTCATTTTAAGTAAATAAAACAACTAAATTTCACATAAATATTTATGAGATCCGGAGCTTTAAAGAAAAATATACTAACATAAATCCACTTAACTTTAGTATTAAACATCCCAAGAGATCAAATCCTTTAAGTTTTAAACTCATTTTAGAGAATTAAACATAAGAAAAGGTTTTCACCTCAAGGTATTTGATCTCTCTGGGTGCTTGATAGAGCCTGAATCAATATGGATCTATGTTGGTAAAGTACCTGTTGGCTTCTCTCACCTTTCTGTCTCGACCCGCGGTTCAACATCACCACAATACCAACAATAAACCATAAGACATCGGCCCGATAGAGTAACTCCGTCGGCAACGCCTGCAAGGCAGGCGCAGTCTCACCCGAGATATCTAATGGGTAACTGCCATAACCATGTTTCCGCAGTTGGCGAGGGATTATAGTCCCTTGGCCCGCGGCCAAGGCACTCGATGAAGGCAACGTAGACGACTGGACGATGCCTGTGCGACTGAGCACAACTGTATGTCAGCGCACGCGACACGACCTAGTCTTTAACCTTAACCACTAGCGCAACTTGTGTAACGCAACTGATCCTCTAAACTAACAAGCCACTTGTGACTTATATTTAAACTTAAGGAATTAACTAAAGCTTGCTTGCACATTCCAACAGTTCTTTAGCAATTATTCATTCATTAGTTAACAATATGGTACTAGGCATTAAACAATAGCTCATCATCATACAGTAAGCAAATAACAACCATTCACATCAACATGTATAGCATCAATCAACCATGTAAACACAACGAATAACATGGAAACCCATATGGGAAAAACCACCAAGGTGCTCTTCATCTGGCATGAGAAATGGATATAGCACCTTGCAGTCTGCGACTTGCAGATTGATCTTATGATATGTCTTTATGACTCAGAATTCTTTCTCTCATGCTCTCTAGTTTATTCTTCTATCTACTCCTACTGATTTGCACACATCATGGATCGACTCTTCTATCTACCTTCTGCGCACTCAACTGCAGATTCCTTCTACTTCTAGCGGTCTGCACACACAGCTGCAAGATCTACGGCTCAACAACCTTCTACTGCTACTAGACTCTTCTCTTAGTCTTCTCTTCTTCTACTCTAACTCAAAATACAGCAAAATGGCGTCCTTAGCTCTGGAAAACTAACTACCAACGGAAGAATCAACAACCCTTATACAGAACAGGTTCTTCTTATTTATATCTTCTATTAGACCATGCAGGTCGACTACATACTGCTTATCAGTTACAGTTCGTGATCAGTCATCAGAACAGGCTGTCATGGACTGACAAAAGGCACTATCAGCTTGACTTACAAATATTCTTCCATACGTGCATGGCCACAGGATTACGTCGTCTGTAACGACCACGATCTTCACCTATCGTTTTTCGGTCGTTATCACATGTACGCTTATCTTTCCTCCATCACGCACATCTTTATTCCACCTGCGCTGGTTCCTTTGCTTCCTTCGTGACTTTCCTTCCTTCCTGTCGCGCGCGCGACGTACCTTTTCTTGTGCGCCAACTTCTTCCTTGCGCTCCTTTCCTATCCTAACAGGCCCCCAACACTCACATGTGGTTCGTCCCGAGCCACTAAGCAAAAATGGAGTTGTCCTCAAAATTTTCAGTCGCAAAACTTACTGTTCTTTTCGCAAAATGTTATGACTCTGGCGCTGATTGCGCCGCAGAACCAACCTTGTCCTGAAATTCTTTCACGATCCGCTGCACCCCCGTAAATTCATCTGACACCTCTTCTACTTGCGCGACCAATGCCTCTACTCGGTTGGTACTAATATGTTCTGATGGGCCGGCGTCTACTGATTGTGCGATAGTATCAAGTTTTTCCTTCAGTGGTTGAATAACATTGGTGATGCGCGCTGCTTCTGACTGGTGCACTTCTAGTTCTGCCTCCCTATCTCACTCTCTATCTTGAAGAGCCTAGACCTCCTGTTGCAGCCACTTGATTTCAATCATCTTGGCCACCTTCTCTTGGAAGGCCAGCTTCTTCATGCCTGCTTTCTCAGCGACGATTTTCTCTTCAGTTGCACGCCTATTCTCCCTTATGTTTTCAACAGTCATATCCTTCATAAGCGCTTCCCATACCGTGGAAACATCTTCTAGTGCCTTAGCGCACATTGTTTCTCCTTGTTTGATTTTTATAGCAGCCTCAGATGTTGCTTTTCTTTGCTCTTCGAGCTCCTCAAGAGGTGTGCTCGACACCTATCTAGCTTGCAGTTCTTGCACCTGCTATCGAAGATATTGCACGATCTTTGCTAACCTGATTACCTTAGCCACAGAGTCCTCATCCTCTTGGCCTGCTTCAGGTGGGAATTCTGCAACGGCAATCTTGATGGCCTCCGCTAGCTTGAGACGGTTTTGCTCACGTGCCAGTATTTCATGTTCCCGCTCAGCAAGAAGGTCGACGTGCCCCTGAAGTTCTTGTTCTATTTCCCTCAACAAGGCCTTGCGTGCCTTTTCCTTCTTTTGTTGTTTTGTTGCCTGATAGGAAACACCATTCTCTCTTAGCTGTATTTCCGTTGCGGATGCCTATTGTACTTTGTAGACTTTGCTCAAGGGAAGCTTCGAGAATTCTAACTAGAGTGTGGCACACTCGTTCACAACATTTTAAAAGGCACTCAGGCCTACTCCAGTTTCTAGTGCACTTGTCTGGATTTCTACTTTGATGGGCGGCACTAACTGTGGTGGGACTACTTGGACATTAGGGTCAACTCCATACGTCTCAGCCTCAACAGTGGCTTTGACCTCATTAATTGCTTCAATCAACTTATTCAGATGACCCCCCACTTTCTCAACTATGCTGGCTTGTTGCGTTTTTAGGCTGGCAAGGCTGTCTTGCGCGACTTTAGCAACGACTGCTGCGAGCTCCTCCACATCGTCTTTTTTCAATGTGTTCACATTCGACAGTTTTTGAGCTTTTTACTTCTTGCGATGTGAGTGGCCTTCTTGTTGCCTTGTTTGCATCTAGTTCTGGACATGTTCTAGACTTGGGGTGCGCTCCGAATCACTTTGATCTGAGTTATGCCTATCATTGTCATCTTGTTCTTCCTCATCCTCTGACTGACTACCTTGTCTGTCACCTCCTTCATTGCCTTCATCATGAACTTGTTGGACTGGTGGGTCTTCTTCATCTTGTCCTTCAGGTAGCGAATCTCCTTGTGGGCCATGCCATTTTTCTGGCCATAGGTGGATAATTGCATCCATGTCCTCATCCGTCACCATGAATCCTACATGGTGCACTTGTTTGGTCAAGTCTTTCGTCAGCTCCAAAATGATGTTGTGCTGTCTGGCCTAAAATTTGATAAATGTTGCGTACCTATGTACCGTCGTAGCGCAGATTTGGTGGGATCACCGTACAACATCGTGCAACGCTTCTGCATGCAAAAATAACTCAATGTTGTTGTCCTTCTGTCGGTTTGAGTCTTTCTTATCCTCCCATAGGTTCTGATACCTTGCACCATGGAAAGGGAATGGGACATCCATCTGCACATAGTCGGGCGGTTTATCCCACAGAGTAAATGAAATCAAAATAAGCAGCCACGAGTAAAGGAATTTGTGAGTGGGCTCGAGCGAGGCCTACGCAATATCACTGATCAGCTCATTGAGCAAGTATCATGACCAATTGAATTCTCCACCTAGCGCGCATAGTTCTGCAAGTTCGATTGTCTTCGTCGAACATTGATTGGGCTGCATCTTATGCAATAACTTACATGATAATATCTACACAGCAAATCTCACACTTTTGTCCTCGATCGGCCTAATTAGGTAGCCCCTGTTTGCTTATCGCAAGTTGTATTTTTGCTTGATTCGGGTGGTGTCTTTTCGGGCCAAGTAAGGTACAGGATTGTCGCCTTGTTTTGGGAGGCGTGTTATCGACGAGATTAGTTTGGGGTCAACCGGGTATGGTCTATCAATCCATAAGAATCCTCTGTGAAAGAAGACTAACAGTTGCTTCACATATGTGCTAACATGTATACTGTGGCCAAAATGGGGCATAAACAATAGGTTAATCAAACTTGCATGACCAACTCCCTCGACCCACTGCATTGGCCTGAGCACTTGTGCTTGACTTGGGTTGGGCTAGTTCGGGATCATGCAATCTGCTCTCTTTATTCCTTCCTGCAGCCGAGTGTCAAAGTCTTCGAATTTTATCTTGGCCAACTTGGGAATGATGTCCAGCAGTAAGGGGAATTTTTCAGGGATCTGTGGCACTACCAGAGTTGTACCCGCCTTCTTTGGGAATGTCATCTTCTGCGCATTGGCTCTCCTTGGCTGAACATAGTGCGGGAAATTCTCATCATATTGCTCCGCCTCCGACCCTCTGCACGGTGGTGATTCTTCTTCCATGTATTCATCCTCCTGTCCATCCTCTTGGTCCTCTTCTAAGGGCTTTTTGCCGTGAGCATCGACAGGAGCAGCAGTCTTCTTGCGTTTCCTCGTCTGTGGAGTCCGGATGGTCCTCCAACTACTGGCTCACTGGGTTGTCTCGGCTCCATAATAGGTGGTCTCTGAGCTGGGGTAGGCACAACATGAGATCCCAGCGTCGGAATCGTAGTATGACCGACCACATTGGCAGGTTGCTTCCGTGTTCTTGCCATTGGGTTAGTCTCTGGTTTTTCCTGCGGTTGTTGTATCTAAGGTGAGGGACTCTCTTCTTCAATTAAGCAACCAGAGATAACAGTTACGTTTGATGGCTCACTTACGCTAGGGATCTCAATCACCATGGGTGTCGGCTTACTTCAACAGGGATGATAGGGTTCGAATCTACAATCACTCAGCTCTGGTTCTCTCTAGCTTGCTCTGTGGTCGTAAAAATAATGCTTGTTGGCGAAGCCTTCCACTTATACCTACCACCACATCATGTAGTCGTCATGCAATGGTCGGTTAATGTATATTCTGTCACATGGGTTTCTCGGCTATTGCATCCGTTCATTAAGTCGTTAACTAGAGTGTTGTGCTATTTTTGTCAGAGCATTTATGGCAGATCCGTCGGATGTGACCTTACAGCATGCCGTCATTCTCCTCGTATTTCGTCAAATTAATTAGACTTAGTTGTCACGGCCTCGTAAATATTTGTCGGATATCTGCACTTTAATGTCGACCAGCCTGTCATTTCCACTTTTTGCAACACTTTCCACCTTTTTTCTTTTTTGTGCATTGTGTCATTGTTCTTTTGCACATCGCACTTGTGCCGTTGTCGATGTGCGATAGAGCAGTGTTTATGTCTTTCGGACCTTCTTTCAATTTTTTTTTCCCGCCACACAGCGCGATTCTAACTCGAGATGTTATGACCGTTGTAGTATGGTTTCAGGCAACTGTTGTTCACCATACCCACGACATAGGTACCATCTAGTTTCTGAAGTTTTACTTTGCCCGCGTCAACGATGTGCGCAACCACACATGGCCCTAGCCAATGTGTTTTTAACTTGCTTGGGTGTTTAAAAAATTTGCTGTCATATAGCAACACAAGTCCTCCGACTTCGAAAGGCTTAACTCGAATGTGGCGATCATGCCATGCTTTATGTCACTGCTTCTCAACTGTCTGATGGAATCCTGCGACAAAGCGTTCTTCTTCCATTTGTACTAGTTGTGTCAACCTTTGCTTGGAAACATCTCCATCAGTCATCTCTGTTAGCGTAGTGATTCTCAAAATTGGTACAATGTACTCCATTGGCATAACAGCTTGTCCATATACTAGTCTGAATGGGGTTGGCATTGTTAGTCGCTAGCAGGTTGTGCGATATGCCCATAGCACAACTGATATTTTCTCATCCCATTCATATCGACGCACGTTGTATACCTTGGTCAATGGATTCTCCAAAATATTTTTGAAAGCTTCAACCGTTCCATTTGCCCGAGGGTGATAGGGAGTCCTTCTTAATGTGGATCTGAAATTCTGCAATCAGCTCAGCAATTACTTTGTTAACAAAATGTGTACCTTGGTCACTTAGTAGTATCTTTGGACAACCAAATCGGGTGATGACATTTTCAAACAGAAACTTGGCCGCGGTCGCAGTGGTACAATCCTTAATAGGTGCAACTTCAGCTCATCTGGTCAAGTAGTCTGCCGCAGTGATAATGTAGTGCACACCAGTTCTCTTCCCTAGCGGGATCATTGGTCCAACGAAATCAACTGCCCACTTGTTAAATGCTTGAAGGGTTATTTGTGGCTCAAGTGGCATCTCGTCACAACACGATGGTTTTCCTATCCTTTGGAAAATATCACAATGCTTGCAGAAGCTTTTAGTATCCATGTGTATGGTTGGCCACCATAATCTTGTCTGTAATATCTTGCGCACTGTCTCTTTCCCTGCGTAGTGTCCTCTTCCAACACCAGCATGTGCTTCACTCATAACCCAAAGTTGCTCATGGTCAAAGACACAGCTACGCAGTACCTCATCCGCACCCAGCTTATATAGTTGTCCCATGATCAATGTATAATCAACAGATCTGACGACCAAGTATATATTATGGTTAATTTTCATTCCTTTAGGTGCATATCCTGTCTTCAGAAAGTGGATGATGGCATTAAACTCATGGTTTTGGTCATTCATCATGTGGATCGCAAATAGTTTTGCATCGAGAAAATTATCTTCCAAGTTGGTTTGCTCTTCACCACTCTATATCCTTGATATGTGGTATGGTCCAACATTCAGTCGGCCTGGTTTAACAATGACCTCAAAATCGAACTATTGAAACATGAGAATCCATCTATAGATCTTCCCCCCCAACACTGGCTTGTTGACTAGGTATTTCACTGTTGAATGGTCAATGCACATCTGAAAATGTCCACCCAACAAATAGTGTCAGAATTTCTGAAGTGCATAGACCATAGCAAGGCCTTCTCTTTCTATCGCCATGTAGTTCTTTTCTATTGTTTATAGTTTCCTACTTGCGAAAGAAATAGGATGGTTGAGCACACACTCTCCTGGTTGCGTCAGAACTATGCCAAGCGCGACAGATGACGCGTCGACATGCACATGGAATTCCTTTTTCCAGTCTAGGAAAACAAGTATTGGCACGGTGGCCATTACAGTCTTCAATTTATCCAAGATTTCCTGGTATTATGTTTTCCATTGGAACTCTGTGTCTTTCTTCAATAGTTTCTCCATAGGCGCAGTGATGGCTGCATATCCTCTTATAAACTTTTGGTAGTAGCATGTATGTCCCAGAACTGATATGAGTTGTGTGACTGATGTAGGTGGTGGTAAGTCTAGGATAATCACAATCTTTGATGGGTCAACCAATATACCGTCGCGACATACAATGTGACCCAACAGCACGCCAAATGGCGCACATAAAATACATTTCTTAGAATTAAGCACAATCTGATATTGGGGACAACAGTCCAGCATCATGCACAGACTCTCAATATGGTCTCTTACTAGGCCAAACACAATCCAATCATCAAAGTATACCTCAAGAAATTTATGAATAAAATCTTTAAAAACAGAGACTACTATTCTAGAAAAAATAGCAGGTGCATTCTTGAGTCCAAAGGGCATTACCGTATACTGGTAGCATCACCATTCAGTGACGAAGGTTGTTTTGTGGCGATCCTCCTTCGCAATTCTGACTTGATGATAGCCTGAAAAGCCATCATTAAATGAATACATCTCTTATCCTCCGACACTTTCAAGAACTTCATCCGTAAATGGTGTTGGGAATATATCGTGCAAGCACGCATCCTTCAGCTTCCTTAAGTCGACACAGATCCTGAATTTACCTGTTGTCTTCTTATCCTGGATCACTATAGGGCTGATCCACTGTGACTCTTCAATAGGTTCAATAATCCCATCGTCGAGCATACATTTCAGTTCTACTTTTACCCTTTATTTGTACTTGGGGCTCATCCTATATGGTCACTTCTTACTGGTTTTAGCATCTGGTCGCAGGGGTATTTTCATCTCCCCTAAGTCTCCCACTATTCCCTTCATTTCTGAGAAGTTGGTAGGGAATAGGTATTGATATTCATGCAGTAAATCCGTTATTTTCGCAACTGTCTCTTCATCCCAATAATCTCCTATATTGGCGAACTTTGGGTTGTCTGATGACCCAATGTTTACTTTCTTAATTTTTAGTGGTTTAAGGAACTGGTCACTTTAGATACCACTTCCTTCTACCTCGTGTGTGCCTTCAGATTCCGGTATATTTATGTTAGTCGGATCATTATCTAGGTCTCCAACTAGATTGTAGCAAGCCATCCATTGTTGAATGGTCGCACTGCACTGGTGAGAGTTAGCCTCGTGTTGCATCTGCAACCGTTCTCCCCAAATTTCTTAAAGTTTTGGGCCCCTCCTCATGATTTTTTCATTTGTTTGATCGTCTGGATCCTTGGATTTTTGGGTCATGCATCAATTGTGGATGATTTCCTGGAGTTTACAGTCCATCTTGGTTTTTCAGAAGTTTCCTGCATCTGAGACTTATGGTGAGTCGCAGATTTTAAGGTTGGTTTTGGATTGTCGATCGGATCAAATATTCTTTGTTGTGGGTCGCTGTTGCGGAGGTAAAACGGGTTTTTGTCTGTTGCTAAATGTTTAAAGCTGACTGAAACACTTAGTCTTTTCCATTGATCGAGAGTCTTTCTTTTTTTGATCGGAAGCCGAAGCCTTTTCGCTTCCGCCGTTGCAGATCCCAAAACACTTAAGCACCCGAAGCCCAAAACGATCCGCTTGCCAATGTACGTTTGCCTATTTAGCCGCGGACCCAAAGCCGTTTCTCCTCCGCTGTTGCGGATGGGAAAGCCATTTGTCTTCCGATGTCCGAACCTGGACGACTTCCGATTTAAAGTTTGTCCTGCCCAAAGGTCGTGTGTCTTAGTCTTTTCTCGTTCGTCGTTGCGGCTGGCAAAGTAATTTAGCTTCCGAAAGGGAAAGCCGTCCGACTTCTGATTCAAAGTTTTTCCTCCCTCCTGTCGCATGCCGGTAGCATTGACTCTTCCGTCGTTGTGGGCAGGAAAGCCATTTGGATTCTGATGTTGCTATCCTTCCGACTTCCGCCGTGATGCACCTGGCTATTTCCTGTGGAGTAGTCGTTCCCTTTTATATAATTTGCTATTTTTTTTGTAATGCAAATCAAATAAATGATGCATTCTGGTTTATTCGCAGGTAGACTTGAAGGATTTTAAAGGCAAACGCAGCACGAAGGCACATCTAGGCAGTTTTGGAAAAAAGTCAAACTGTGGTTCTCAGGACTGAAGAAAGGACAAAACGAATGACGGCCAAGGCACAGACTAGAAAAATCTATCAGTTACTAATCAGAAGATGAACGTTCACATAAAATAAAAATGAGAAGACAAAGCGGCCTGAAGAAGAATCTGAAACGTTCGAGATACTAGAAAGTCACATGTTTGGGGGGCAGCCCAAACGACTTGCTGTGTAGTTTAAATATTGTAAATATAGGATTTAGAGAGGAATTTTTCCCTGGAATAATTTGTAAACCATTTGCTTGTAAGAGGGACTATTTTGTTTAACAATCAGAAACTGCAATTTTTTGCCTAGTGGAGAAAGCGAAATGTGGAATATATCAATGTTATTAAATGAACAATGTTGAAGGGGAACTATTTCATTTTCAGCTGTGTTTCATTAACTGTGAGAGTTTTTAACTTCCTGAACCTATGTTCTTGTTGAATGCTTTTCAGTATATTTTTTGCGATATGTTTTTCCACTGTGAGTAATGAATGTTGTTCATAAAACAATTGGCTAACTGGTTGTTAAAAAATCTACAATTGTTCATGTGTGTTGAAAGAAGTGTTAGCTATCTGTAACTTTTCATTATGCATGTACAAAATATATTACTCACCAATGAATGATAATCTGGCTCCCTAGGGATATTTTAGGTAGTTAGTTTTAATTCCTCGTTGTATGTGATTTAGATGCTAGTGAGTTTAAGACGAGAGGTAAGAACCTGCGCATCATATTGTGACTGCTCCTCACATATTATCGCCCTGCATGGTTAATTAGGCACTTGCATATCATACATTAAGTCAAAAAATACAAAATACACGGTGGACCGGGCCGCAACCGGTAAAACCTTTGTTTTGTTACTTGACCTACGGTAGCCGGACCGTAAACCGGACAGATTCCCTATACCAAACAGTCAACGGGCTAGTTGGGAATGTTGACTGGGGAGAATCCCTTACTGTTGTTTCCTGTGAATTTCCGGGCCTCAACAGTTTTTGGCGCTAGAAGGAGGGCCGCCAGTGTATGGCTGGCCGAGGAAACCCGTTTTCCTGAGAATATTCCACCGGTGACAGTTTTGAAAGCAGTGGGTTTCAAAATCCCATTCCGGAAGAGAGAGAACATCTATATTCTGTTGGCAACAAAATTGTTAATGATCTGAGAAGACACACCAGGGCATATGTAAAGAAGATTGGAGGATTTCTGATCATCCCTGAATTGCCCAGAAGAGAGTATAAAAAGAAAGATCATCCTGTAACAGAAGACTCTGTGTTGGTTGGAGACTGGGAAGAACTTGTAGAAACAGCCTTACAAGAAGTTGCGCTACCTTTGAATCAGGAAGGCCCAAAAACCCCTCACAGTTCTCCTGCTCACACTCCTATTGGCTCACCTCCTCATTCTCCACCCAGACTCATGGCAGGAGTAAATGCTAATCCACCACCTAACCCACCAAATCCACCACCTGCATGGAGATCCAGATCACCATTAAACCTGACACCTCCATTACACGACCTACCTCAAGCCTTTGACAAGATGTTGCCCAAGTTTGACCCCAATGAGAAAATACTAGTAGATGATCACCTACAAAGTTTTTACTTGGCAATTGAAGGATTAAGGGCAAGGGAATATGAAGATGTAGTCTGCAGACTATTCCTGCATACCCTTAAAGGAGCTGCAGCGTCATGGTACTTTGGATTGCCTGCTAACTCTATCCCTGATTGGGATACCTTCGAAAGAGTTTTCAGAAGTAAGTATGCAACTCATAAAACTCATGCAGCTCTCATGAAAGGGCTGTGCGCGTTGAAGAAAGAAAGAAAAGAAAAGGTGCACAGTTTCACACAAAGGTTTGCAGCCTATCTCAAGAATTTTTCTAAAACGGATAGACCCTCAGACAAGGTTCTCATTGAATATTATACTTCAACTTTAGGCCCTGATTTGGCCATGTTTGCCAAAGGTAGGGCCAAGCCTACTTTGACGGAAACTTATGAAGAAGCAGAAGTAGTGGAAGCTGAAAGAGAGAGCATTGAAGACTATCCATAACAGTCAGGAGAGAAAGGTGCGGGAAGAAAAGCCTTATTGTTTACTAATCCTAAGGAAGAAAAGTCGTCAGATTTGGAAAATATGGCCAAAATGATGCAGAAGCTGTCCAACAAAATCATAGATATGGAGAGAGAAAAGGAACCACAAAAGTTTTATAAGCCATATTATAAGAAAAGAGAGGATAACCATCAGTCTCAACCTCCTCCTCACAATGCTGCATCTATGAATTTAACAGAGGTAGGCTTGGACAATTTTTGCACTTTCCACCAACAGCCACACTTTGAAAAGAATTGTCCTCAATGGATTAATTCGATGACGTTGGTTATGAATCAACTGTTAGATTCTAGATTAACAGAAGAGGGAGATGAAGAAAGAAAAGAGAATTCTGCTTCTACTTCTACCAAAGAGCAGGAAGAGGAAACCATGGCTTTATGGAATTCTGTCTTGTTATTTGATGCTGAAGAAGAAAAGACTCAGGGGTACAAGGACGTTATGGAAACCAATGTAGCCACAAGGAGCCAAGGAATGGTTAAGGAAGACAGTATTATACTCCCAAAGATTAAGAGGCTGCAGAGAAATGTTAAGAACAAATTTCAAAACAAATCTTTGGCTGATAAAATTCCAGAGTTCACTATTACCAACCAAAATCCTAGGCAAAGTGACGCGCAGGTCAAGACAAGTGAAGAAAATGCTGATAAACCCCATCTCATTGAGCAACCGATGGGTTATGACATTGTGGAGGATTTAAAAAAGGTAAAAGCAAATGTGCCACTATTCGAAATGTTTAAAGTGCCGCAGCAAAAAGAAAGACTGTTGAAAGCACTTGAAGCATCGGATGAGAAGCTGCCCGCCAACAATCAACCTTAGGAAGAAGAAGAAATTGGAGAAGCCAGCGTTGGAGGTAAGTCTAAAATCAAACATCCACCTTTCCTCCTCACGTTTGAAATTTTCAATCATAATGTACATAATTGCTTGGTAGACTCAGGAGCGTCGGTAAATGTTATGCCCATATCAGTCTGTAAAAAGATCAATGGGAAACCTAAGCCATCCACGTGGAGGGTGGTTCAATTGGATAGAACGGATGTAAAGGTAATTGGTGAGTTGGAAGATGTCCTAGTCTGTCTAGCATCTAATGACAAAGTTTTCCAAGTTATTAACATCGTGGTGGCTGATATACCAGACGCTTACGGTCTTGTCCTGAGCAGACATTGCGGCCAAATTAAATGGATATTTCACCTCAGATTGGTCCCATATTTGGTTTCCATACAAAGGGATCCCAAATCAGATTAAGATTCTAAGAGAGCCTCACATGAAGTACAATGTCACTCAGCTGGAGGAGAAGAATGTACCAGTGGATTCTGTACTGGGAAACTATTTTATTGAGTTGGAACCAGGGAATTATCAAGTGGAAGAAGCCAACAACACATCTGACACCCATCCTGATCTCCTTCGATTCTCACAGGCTGATGAGATTGACTGTAATATAGTAAGCTTAGCAGTAGGAGTAGATTCACCTTCCATAGTTAGTGATTTTTGGATTTTGTTTTTTGATGGCTCTAAGACATTAGAAGGGTCAGGAGCTAGCTGTGTCCTGATCAACCCACAGAAGAATAAACATTTCCTTTCGTGTAGATTAGAGTTTTAGTGCACTAATAATACAGCTGAGTACGAAGCGCTGGTGCAGGGACTAAAGAAAGCAATTGAATTAAAGGTAAGTAATCTAAAAGTTTTTGGGGATTCTGAAATTATTGTGAAACAAATCCGGAATCAGATACATTGTGTTTCTCCTCATTTAAAGGCTTACCAGAATGAGGTATGGGATTTGCTTAAATGTGTTAATGCATTCAACATTATTTCAATTCCAAGAATTAAAAACGCAGCTGCTGATCTGTTGGCCACATCAGCCGCTAGACTCGTACCCACTAATAATCGGTGTTCTGTCGAACTGCTTTTCAGGCCCTCAGTACCGGATATGATCACCAACTTGTGAGTGTTCGACGATGACCAGTAAATCATAGAATGTTTGACAAATGACGAGGTGTTTAAAGGACCGATCATAAACGATGAAGAGCATCAGGCCGAGATGAAATATGACAATTTCATTCCTAAAGGTGTGAGAACGTTAGAAAAAATGTTCAATTTAAATGAAAAGTTCAGAATACCAGCCAACGTAGTAAAGACCCACAGCTCATCTCTACAGTTCAAGCTGATAAATCTAGGGACTGATACGAATCCCAAATTTGTGAATCTTGGCAAGTGTTGTTCACCAGCAGAAAGAGACAAATTCATTAGTTATTTAAACAATATAAAGAGGTTTTCGCATGGACGTACGAATATTTGAAAACATACGACACCAACATCATCAAGCATGTCGTCCCCATTAAAGGAGGCGTCAAGCCCTACGAGCAACCGTTAAGAAAAATGCATCCAAAATTGGAACTGCTGATTCAGAATGAAGTGAAGAAATTATTGGATGCTAGAATCATTTTTAAAGTTAGACACTCTGAGTGGGTATCAAATCTGGTACCAGTAAGGAAAAATTCTGGAGAAATCAAACTCTGCGTGGATTTCAGAAATCTAAACCACGCTTGTGATAAAGATAACTACCTTGTGCCACCCATGGAGCAATTGCTGCAAATGGTCTCGGGTTCTGAACTGTTTTCATTATTAGATGGTTTTTCTGGCTACAATCAAGTGTTAGTAGCCGAAGAAGACAGATTAAAGACAACGTTCAGGACAAAATGGGGAACCTTCGCCTACAGGAGAATGCCCTTCGGGCTTATAAATGCTGGAGCAACCTTTCAGAGAGCTATGGACATAGCCTTCCGTGGATTGATTGGCCGAAGTGCTGTAGTATACCTTGACGATATTACAATATTCTCGAAGAGAAGAGAAGAGCACGTGTTTCACTTAAGGAAAATTTTCGAACGCTGTCAGAAATACGGCATCTCACTCAATCCTAAGAAGTGTGTGTTCGCTGTCATGGAGGGCAAGTTGCTGGGTCACATAGTTTCGAAGAAAGGAATCTCTATAGATCCAGAAATAATCAAGGCTATTGAACAAATCCCGTTGCCCCATAATAAGAAGGGGATGCAATCATTTATGGGAACGATAAACTTTGTACGAAGATTTATGCCTGATTTTGCTCAGATTGTCAAACCACTACAGCAGATGGTAAAGCAAAATGCACTATTCAAGTGGACTGAAATTGAGAAGAGCACATTCAGCAAAATCAAAACTGCTGTTGCACATGCACCCTCCCTGAAAAGCCCAAATTTTGACAAAGATTTTATCTTGTACACCTTCGCATCCAATGATTCACTAGCAGCTGTGCTCACCCAAAAGGAAGATGGGGGGGATGAATTCCCAATATCCTTTATGAGTACTGGTCTACAGGGGGCCGAATTGAATTACCCAGCTGTTGATAAACAAGCTTATGTTGTATTCAAAGCAGTAAATCAATTCAGGCCTTATATTTTAAAAAACAGAACCAAGGTGATCGTCCCCTAACCAGTTGTGAGGTCTCTTCTTATACAGAAGGAGTTAGGAGAAAGAAGAGGCAACTGGGTAACAGCTCTTCAAGAGTACGACCTTGAATTCAAGCCAGCATCGATAGTTAAAGGACAAGGGTTGTGCAAACAAATGACTGAAAATGGTAAAAATGAAGAACACACCTAGGAAGATGAAGCCGAATTACATGTAATGGAGGTATGCCCTTTGTTTACAGCTCCCGAGTCTTGGTATAGAGACCTTGTGCATTACCTGCAGGTAGGACTGTTGCCAGAACATTGGAATTCCAAGCAAAGGAGAGCGTTGCGTCTTAAATCAGCCGCATATCAACTTGTTGAAGGGGTATTATTCAGAAAGAATTATGACGGGGTTCTTCTCAGATGCTTAGAAAAGGAATATGTGAAGAAAGTGATGTCAGAATTGCATGACAGTCCTGCTGGGGGACATTATTCAGGAGATACTACAACCCACAAAATCCTCAGGGCAGGTTACTATTGTCCTACGCTCTTCAGAGATGCACACGCACATGTCAGGAAGTGTGATATTTGCCAAAGGTGTAGTGGGAGACAATCTAAAGCAGCAGCACCCCTAAAGCCTGTGATGATCACTGAGCCATTTGAGCAATGGGGGTTGGAAATTATTGGGGAAATAAAACCGAATTCCTCTCTGCAGCACAAGTACATTCTCACCGCTACTGATTATTTCACTCGCTGGGTCGAAGCTATCCCACTGCGCAAGATAAATGAAGACGAAGTCATCAGCTTCCTACAAGATCATATCATGACCAGGTTTGGAGTTCCAGTTTCGTTAGTCTTTGATAATGCTAAATACTTTTCATCGATTAAACTGATTGCATTTGCTCATGATAAAGGGATAAAATTACATTATTCTGCTAATTATTATCCACAAGGAAATGGCCTGGCTGAATCCTCTAACAAAAATCTGATTAGAATTTTAAAGAAGATTGTGGTAGAAAACCAGAGGAGTTGGCACTCAGCATTACCAAATGCCCTTTGGGCCGATAGAGTCACCCCCAAGTATGCAATTGGAGTGTCTCCATATACCCTTGTCTATGGTAAAGAATCCATCCTTCCTCCCAATATCATGCTACCATCTTCCATACTAGCTCAAGAGTCTAGAGGGTTGGATGATGAAGTCTTGCAAATAAGAATATATAATCTCCTAAAAGCAGAAGAGGCTAGATCGAAAGCCAGGGATCGCTTTAAGCAACAACAAGAATTAGTTAAGATATGGTTCGACAAGCATAAAGTTGGGACAAAAGACTTTGAAGTAGGAGACTTAGTCCTCAAATGGGATCACCCCCATGATGAGAGAGGAAAGCATACCAAATTCCAGCAGTTGTGGGTAGGCCCTTTTCAGATTGTAGCCAAGCTTGGTCTTTCTACTTACAAGTTGCAAGATCTGCAGGGGTGGGAGGAGAACCTACCAGTAAATGGTTTGGTTCTCAAGCCTTATTTTCCTGAATTTGTTTGAATTCTTCTGTCTTGTATATAAATAATTCGCCTAGCTGTATTTTGAGTCATGTTTTCCATTTTGCTTTAGTTTGAGTTTTCTTGTTTTCAATAAAGGGGACGAACCCGCGGTTGCATGGGGAACATCAAAATTTTTGGGAATGATAAACAATTTAGTGATCAGACTGTGGGTTTCTGTTTGTATAAATGAACTTCTTCCAGTTTAGTCATTTTCTCGAATAATTCTGTGTGCATTGAAGTCCTGCTTAATCCCTGTGAAATAAATCGGATTCAAAGAGTCTGGAATACTATGTTGGGGGCTCCATCCACGTCACACTTAAAATGTTCTAAGGAGTGACAGCAGAGGACCCATGGAAAGGAGCAAGGTGAACAGTATATTAAATATAAATGATCCCATGCCAAGAAACGAATGCCAAAAGGCAAATAAAGAGTCAAAAAAAAAACTCCTATGAAGGCATCATAAATCAAAGCAGATGCTGAATCATGAGTACTAAGTTGCCTAAAGATCCTCTCCGTCCGTGAGCTGAAAATTGAAGTACACCACTCACACAAAAGGACACTATGGGATAGAGGATCCTGAAATAAAATTCAGTAAGACAAGGCATCCAGGAGGACCCATAAGAAAAGGGGCAAAGATCCAAAAGCACAAAAAAATGCTAAAATGGCATGGGAACGAGGAACAAACGAATATTTCTGTTTACCATATGCTACAATCCTGTGGTGTCCAAGCTATCAGCTATGTGAAGACAGAAGTAATAATGAAACTCATCCTCTGGCCTCAACAGAGTTATCTGGACTTGAAAATCTCGGTTTCCACTCTCCCAAATTGGACTATCATCAATGATTAAGGGTTCACACTCCTGTCATTTGAGAAATCCAGATAGCTGGAAGAATTCAATAAATGCATTGGTTGTTAAATAGTCTGTTACTCAAAGAATAATCACCCAGAGATCTAGGTTCACCAGGTAATCGCCAGTTGTTGCAGCTGCAACCGTTCTCCCCAAATTTCTTAAAGTTTTGGGCCCCTCTTCATGATTTTTGCATTTGTTTGATCATCTGGATCCTTGG
Organism: Pseudotsuga menziesii; assembly: GCA_001517045.1. Taxonomy (NCBI): domain Eukaryota; kingdom Viridiplantae; phylum Streptophyta; class Pinopsida; order Pinales; family Pinaceae; genus Pseudotsuga; species Pseudotsuga menziesii. Next base: position 52,781 of record LPNX011164237.1, read on the forward strand.
ATTTTTGGGTCATGCATCAATTGTGGATGATTTCCTAGAGTTTACAGTCCATCCTGGTTTTTCATAAGTTTCCTTCGTTTGAGACTTATGGTGAGTCGCAGATTTTAAGGTTGGTTTTGGCTTGTCGATCGGATCAAATATTCTTTGTTGTGGGTCGCTGTTGCGGAGGTAAAACGGGTTTTTGTCCGTTGCTGAATGTTTAAAGCTGATTGAAACACTTAGTCTTTTCCATTGATCGAGAGTCTTTCTTATTTTGATCGGAAGCTGAAGCCTTTTCGCTTCTGTCGTTGCGGATCCCAAAACACTTAAGCGCTCGAAGCCCAAAACGATCCGCTTGCCGATGTGCATTTGCCTATTTAGCCACGGACCCGAAGCCGTTTCTCTTCCGCCGTTGCAGATGGGAAAGCCATTTGTCTTCCGATGTCTGAACCTGGCCGACTTCCGATTTAAAGTTTGTCCTGCCCGAAGGTCGCATGTCTTAGTCTTTTCTCGTTCGCCATTGCGGCTGGCAAAGTAATTTAGCTTCCGAAAGGGAAAGCCGTCCGACTTCCGATTCAAAGTTTTTCCGCCCTCTTGTCGCATGCCGGTAGCATTGACTCTTCCGCCGTTGCAGCCAGGAAAGCCATTTGGCTTCCGATGTTGCTATCCTTCCGACTTCCGCCGTGACACACCTGGCTATTTCCTGTGGAGTAGCCGTTCCCTTTTATATAATTTGTTGTTTTGTTTTGTAACACAAATCAAATAAATGATGCATTCTGGTTTATTCGCAGGTAGACTTGAAGGATTTTAAAGGAAAACGCAGCACGAAGGCACATCTAGGCAGTTTTGGAAAAAAGTCAAACCGTGGTTCTCAATACTGAAGAGAGGACAAAACGAATGACGGCCAAGGCACAGACTAGAAAAATCTATCAGTTACTAATCAGAAGATGAACGTTCACATAAAATAAAAATGAGAAGACAAAGCAGCCTGAAGAAGAATCTAAAACATTCGAGAGACTAGAAAGTCACACGTTTGGGGGGCAACCCAAACGACCTGCTGTGTAGTTTAAATATTGTAAAGATAGGATTTAGAGAGGACTTTTTCCCTGGAAGAATTTGTAAACCATTTGCTTGTAAGAGGAACGTTTTACAATCAGAAACTATAATTTTTTTCCTGGTGGAGAAAGCGAAATGTGGAATATATCAATGTTATTAAATGAACAATGTTGAAGGGGAACTATTTCATTTTCAGCTATGTTTCATTAACTGTGAGAGTGTTTAACTTCCTGAACCTATGTTCTTGTTGAATGCTTTTCAGTATGTTTTTTGCGATATGTTTTTCCACTGTGAGTAATGAATGTTGTTCATAAAACAATTGGCTAACTGGTTGTTAAAAAATCTGCAATTGTTTATGTGTCTTGAAAGAAGTGTGAGATATCTATAACTTTTCATTATGCATGTACAAAATATATTACTCACCAATGAATGATAATCTGGCTCCCTAGGGATAGTTTAGGTAGTTAGTTTTAATTCCTCGTTGTATGTGATTTAGATGCTAGTGAGTTTAAGACGAGAGGTAAGAACCTGCGCATCACATTGTGACTGCTCCTCGCATCTTATCGCCCTGCATGGTTAATTAGGCACTTGCATATCATACATTAAGTCAAAAAATACAAAATACATGGTGGACCGGGTCGCAACCGGTAAAACCTTTGTTTTGTTACTTGACCTACGGTAGCCGGACCGTAAACCGGACGGATTCCCTATACCAAACAGTCAACGGGCTAGTTGGGAACGTTGACTGGGGAGAATCCCTTACTGTTGTTGCCTGCGAATTTCGGGGCCTCAACACGTCGTCAATAGGGATCTCAATTCTCCTTTATCACCTGAAGCGCAGCATCAACTGTAGGGTGCTCATCAGCAAATTAAAATGTATGTACAAACTTCTTAGCGAGCCCTTCCCACTCTTGGGTTCCTTTTCGCAATTCCATAGATATATACCAAGTTTTAGGTGTCATTTCCAATGTATGTATGAAATTTTCTATATAGAATCTCATAAATATTATAATTTTTCTATATAGAATGTCATAAATATTATAAGTTTAGTGAAGTGAATTGAATACGTGAACAATTTCAATTTTAAAGTGGAATTATAAATGGATTATCTAAGAAAGTATTTTTTTGGAATAACCATGATCTTATTCCTTACTATGTTTGTATATACATATTTTTACCTAAATTAAAATTAATTTCTCTATTTATAAAGCATTCAAAAGATAACATGTTAGAACATAATGTAAATTCCTACAAAATTCATAGAAAAACAAAAAGACAAAATAATATTATTCCATCAAAATTCATTAATTCATTAAAATAGAAGCTATGTTTAATTGAAATGCAGTGACTTAGAAGCAAATGATGTCGCTCCTTCAAGAGAACCCTAAATATAATTCCCAGCACTATTTATGTTGATGTGGACTCATTTTTGCTTGCCTATTTGAAAAAAAACACAAAGTTCGAAGACTTCTTGACTTGCACTATGAAGAAAATAAGAATAATATATAATATCCAGAATTCTAATAAACCAAATATCAGAATTATATTAAACCAAATATTAGTAGAAATTCTAGTACACCTTCTAGCGACAAAAATACCATATAAACAATACTAAATGTCCGTAGAAATATCAGTACACATTCTTGTTGATTTTTCTGAGTAACATCGAGAGTCATTCTCCTAGGAGAATGGAGACACTTGGTCCATAACCAGGGTGTGGACCCAATGTACCATTGGGGGGACTCAACCTTGAGTTGAGTGACCGTTCTGTTGAATGGTAGACATTTGGTCCGGGACTAGGATGTGGACCCAGTCTAGCACTGGGGGGACTCAACCTAGAGTTGAGTGATCATTCTGTTGAATGATGTTATGTGGTTAAGGACCATGATAGAACCCAGTCCAGTACTGGGGGGACTCAACCTTGTGTTGAGTGACCATTCTGTTGAATGGTAGACATCTGGTCTGGGACCACGATGTGGACAAGTCTAGTACTAGTAGACTCAACCTAGTTCTGAGTAGCCATTCTTTTGAATGGAGGCACCTGGTCAATTACCAGGACTCGGCCTAGGGATGAGGGCCATTCTCTTAGAGAATGGAAGCGCTTGGTCCGTTACTAAGTATTTGACCTAGTGTTGAATTATGCAGACTATGGTTGAGGCACCTGGTATGTTACCAGGAAGGAACTATAAGCCCTAGACTGGGTCTAGGTATGTGTGACACTCTGACCCTTTATCAATGGGCTTTGTGATCTTCTCCAAGGCTTAGCTACCCTTGGTTAAGACACCTTAGTACCCGATATTGGTGTCTCACTGAGTGTGAGATAAAATAATTAGTAATTCCCTCTGTTTATGATGTTGTACTTTGAGTGGCAATGAAATACCACCTTGACCACTTGCATTGACCACGAGGGAACTTGAAGAAGGCTAAAAGCAAAAGTCAAAAATACATAAGGACTTTTTGGACCACAGGTGAAAATCAGAAATACATTAGGAATTTTGGACCATAGGTAAAAATAAAAAATACATAAGGACCTTTTGACCACAGGTAAAAGTCAAAAATACATAAGGACTTTTGGACCACAGGAAAAAGTAAAAAATACATAAAGGACTTTTGGACCACAAGAAGGATAAATGTAAAAGTGAAAATTAGAAAAGAATAAAATAATATTATTTTGTTCTTTCTAATTTTGGCCCACTTACAGGTGACTCAAAGGATATGAAAGAAGATCAATCCATTTCATTATGACATAGACACTTAAACTAATAGGTACAACTGCTCCAAGAAGAAGAAATTGTTGGGAGGAAGAATAATGTGTATGCCCTAGCATGGATGGGTCTAGCTAGGGAATTTACACTTGTTCTTGATCAAGCCCTAAAACTAGGGTTTCCTCATCATTCTTACAGCATCTTTATGCCTTATGGTTTTACCCTAACTCAATAGTAGCTCTTCCTCTCTCACAGCTACTTCACCAACCCACAAACAAGGGTTCTCATTCTTTTCGAGCAGCTGGGAAAGACTCACGGGTAGGTTGCAAACTTCATCGGGCAACTCCTATTTCACGGGCATGGTGTGTCTCTATCATGGGCTTCCTTTCTTCTTCTGTCGATTGCCCTCTATCACCTACAGGAACCCTTGACTGCCCCCCTTCTACTCCACAGGCAGGCCCCACAAGCTTGTAGGTTGCTGGCACATAACCCGTGATGGGTTCAGATCTGTAGAAGACCCTCGGAATGCTACAACATACCCTAGGGATGCTAACAGACAAACAGATATTTCTGAGGCCCATCACATCTCGGACCCAGCAGTAGAAGACCGGGCAGGGCAGAAGACATCCCGAGTATCCCAACAGAACACGGGTAGAACTAACAGGGGATTCGGGCTGGAACAGCGGAACCCAATAGGGTTCGGGAAATAGTAAAGTTACCCAAAAGACATTCAGATAGGAATACAGGTAATTTGGATAGTGTATAGGTTAGTCCGAGCAAAAGGTAAAACTCTTCGGGTAGGACAAACAGATTTTTTGGGCAGACACAAAAAATTGGGCAGCCTGCTAAATCTGAGCATGAGAGAGAAAATTAGGGCAACATGCCGTAATTTGTCAAAAATCCCTAATTAGGTATTTTACTGTGAACTTGGATTATCTTGTGTAATTGTGGATTTGTGGTACAAACCTAGTTAGGGTTTGTGGATTTTTTGGAAAATATCAGTCATCTCATTTTCAGAGATGAACTACTAATGTTGTTGGGGTTTTTGTCCTTTAAAGGTTTCCCCAGTGAAAAATCCCTTGTTCAATGTGTCGATGTTTTAATGTTGTTTTTACTGCACTTGTCATTTGTTATCAGTTAGTCTGGAAATTTTTTAAGTATTCATGCTAATGCTAAAATTCAACATGGTATCAAATCATAACATGTGAAGACACATTAAAGGGAGATCGTTGTTGTCTTCCTAGACCTTGGGATAAATTTTGCATACTTAACATTTGAGTAAGTGGCAGAGATGACCGTCAATGTCTTCATAGCGGAAGAGAAGCTCTATGGTTCAATCAATTACAACTCCTGGAAGGCCAGGTTGATAGCCATTCTAGAAAAGAATGACTTGGATGACATTGTATTTAATTGAAGAGCCAACATCTAATGCTAGCAAGCTTGCTTACAAGAGGAAGCAAGGTAAGGAGAGAAGGATCACCTATGATTCTGTCAAAGAGATGGTGATGCCTAACATCACAGTTTTGAAGACTGCTAAAGAATGATTTGATACTTTGGCCAACCTGTATGAGAAGAAGGCTCCCTGTTAGAAGAGAGTCTTGAAGAAAAAGCTACGAACTTTGAAGCTAAACAAGGATGAAGGGGTCGGTTCTTTATTCACAAAGATTGCATAAGTAAGAGATCAACTTATTGCTATTGGTATTACTGCTGATGATGATGACCTTGTGCAAATTGTAGTTGCTGGTCTCCCAAGCTCTTGGGAAACCTTCATGGCATCTATCAGTGAACATGAGAATCAAGCAACCTTTAAAAGGCTTTGGCATGATTACATAGAAGAAGAGGGAAGGACCTCTTGAAAGGTAACCAAGGAAGGTGACCTTGCACTTGCAGCAAAGTCAAATAAGTTCAAGAAGTCCTTCCCTCAACAAACGAAGGCAAAGGAACCTCAAGGTAATTTCTCTGACATGCCAAAAGTGGAATGTTGTAATTTCCAGAAGTTTGGACATTTTGCGAAGGATTGCAGGCAAACCAAGAAGAGAACGAAAACGAATTTTCATGCCTCTACTGCAGAAGCAGAAGAAGAAGAAGAAGAACCAAAGACGGAGAAGAAAACCAAGGCTAACAAAGAAGAAGAACCTAAAAGAGAGTACTACCTGCTTTTTTCTCTCTCTAGTTCCATCATAGATAGTGCTACCTCTTGGTTGGTAGATAGTGGTGCCTCCAGTCACATGACAGGCTACTGTGAAAATATCACTAGTTACAGAAAGAAGAAGTTCACCACATAGGTGGAACTTGGAGATGACTCCACCTACAATATTGAAGGAGTTGGCTCAACTTTTCTTCAACTTGACTCATGTACGATTCTTCATATTGACGATGTCTTATATGTTCCTGGTTTGAAGAAGAATCTTCTATCTGTTGCTGGCTTAGAGAAAAAGGGCTACAAATTCCTCTTCATGGACAATAAAGTCCTTCTATGGGTAAAGGATGAATACCTAAGCTCAATAGTACAGATTGGAGTTCAAGAGGGAGGCCTTTACAGGGCTTCCGAGGATTCCACTCATGCAATTGATCCATGTGAGATGTGGCATAGAAGGTTTGGATACCTTCACTACACAACACTTCCAGGCTTACAGAAGATAGTCAACAAAGTTGTGGTCTTCCATGAGAAAGTTGTGTTTCATAAAACACAAGATCTTTCAAAGGAAGATAAAGTACCTCCACTTGAGTTTCTAGTTTCAAAAATTCAGAGGGAGGAAGAGGAATTTGAGCATCAAATTCTAGATATTCCATAGGAAACTAAAATTCCACTAGAAGAACTACTTGAAGTTCCTCCTTCCAAAAGGAGACCTGCTTGGTATCGAGAAATGGTACATGAAGGCGAGAAGAATAAATCTCCTCCTGGGACTCTCAGAGAAAACATAAGACCACAGAAGTACTCTAGTCTTATGAGTCAGCTTGACAGTACATAACCTTCATCATACGAAGAAGAAACAAGTAAAAAGGTATGGGTTGATGACATGATTGAAGAGTACAGTTCAATCATGAAGAATGATATGTGGGAAGTTGTTCCCAGCCCAATAGGAAAGTCAGTAATGACATTTGCTCATGTTTCCAGGTATACTACCATTAGAACCATCATTTCACTTGTTGCATTATTCAAATGGAAGTTACATCAGATAGATGTAAAGACAACCTTCCTCAATGGAAAGATTGAGGAGTAATCCTATATTGAACAACCTGAAGGCCTTGTGAATAAATCCTTGTATGCTCTGAGAATCTGGTATGCTAGGATGGATTGATTTCTCCACAACCTGGGGTTTTCCAAAAATACAACTAATGCTAATTTGTACTTTGAGTTTGTATATAATCATGTCTTGATACTTGTTCTATATGTAGATGACTTGTTTCTTATAGGTGATGAACAATTGATAGAACAGTGTAAGAGGGAGCTTACCTATGAATTCGAGATAAAAGATCTTGTATTAGTGCATTACTTCCTTGGATTAAAGGTCTGGAAAAATCCAGGAGAGATCTTCCAGACACAAGGAAAGTATGCAGTGGACATCTCGCAGAGATTTGGGATGTAGGAATGCAAGTCTATGGGCATACCCATGACTACCAACTTGACAAAGTTGGGTGACTCAGCTACCATTCACAAAGTATGGACTCTACTCTGTATATACAACTTTTTGGATCCTTGAAGTATCTCATGCATGCGAGACTAGACACAGAGAATGATCTGAGTTAGTTCATGTCCAACACTCATGGGATCAGGGTTACTTCCAGTAGTGGATTAATGTTATCTAGATATGCTGATTTAGATAGGGTTGGAAGTACAGTAAACCGAAAAAGTACCTCTGGTTACTGCTTCAGTATGAGATGTGCAATGATCTCTTGGTCCAGTAGGAAGCAAGATTCCATAGCTCAAATTACAGTTGAGGCAGAGTATATTACTACAAGTGATGCCTGCAAGAAAGCAATTTGGCTTAGAAAACTTGTATCTGACCTATTCAGGGGAAAGCTTGACTCAATAATCATCCACTGCGATAATCAGAGTTGCATAAATCTTTCAAAGAACTCAGTGTTTAAAATAAGGTATCATTTCATCAGAGACCTAGTGCAGAGAGGTGCTCTGAAGTTGCAGTATATTTGTACAGATGAACATATCGCAGATATCTTGACCAAGCCTTTGACAGCATCAAAGTTCGTATACTTTTGTGATAACCTTGGCATGGTAGAGAATGCCTCTCTCGATGAGAGGGAGTGTTGATTTTTTTGAGTAGCATCGAGACTCATTTTCTTAGGAGAATGGAGGCACCTGGTCCAGAACCAAGGTGTGGACCCAGTCCAACACTTGGGGGACTCAACCTTGAGTTGAGTGAACATTCTGTTGAATGGTAGACATCTGGTTTGGGACCAAGATGTGGACCAAGTCCAACACTGGGGGGACTCAACCCAGAGTTGAGTGATCCTTCTGTTGAATGATGATATCTGGTTAAGGACCATGATATGGACCTAGTCCAGTACTGGGGGGCTCAACCTTGTGTTGAGTGACCATTCAGTTGAATGGTAGACATCTTGGTCCAGGACCATAATGTGGACCAGTCTAGTACTGGTAGTCTCAACCTAGTTCTGAGTAGCCATTCTTTTGAATGGAGGCACCTGCTCAATTACTAGGACTCGGCCCGGGGTTGAGGGCCATTCTCTTGGAGAATGGATGCACTTGGTCTGTTACCAATTATTTGACCTAGTGTCAAATTATGCAGCCTATGGCTGAGGGACCTGGTCTGTTACCAGGAAGGCACTATAAGCCCTAGAATGGGTCTAGGCATGTGTGACACTCCAACCCTTGATCAATGGGCTTTGCAATCTTCTCTGAGGCTTAGCTACCCTTGGTTAAGACACCTTAGTACCCGATCTTGGTGTCTCATAGAGTGTGAGATAAAAGCATTAGTAATTCCCTCTGTTTATGATGATGCACTTTGAGTGATGATGAAAGACCACCTTGATCACTTGCATTGACCACAGGGGAACTTGAAGAAGGCTAAAATAAAAAGTAAAAAATACATAAGGAATTTTTGGACCACAGGTAAAAGTAAAAAATACATAAGGACTTTTGGACCACAGGTAAAAGTAAAAAATACATAAAGGACTTTTGGACCACAAGAAGGCTAAAGGTAAAAGTGAAAATTAGAAAAGAATAAAATAACATTATTTTGTCCTTTCTAATTTTGGCCCACTTATAGGTGACTCAAAGGATATAAAAGAATATCAATCCATTTCATTATGACATATACACTTACACTCACAGGTACAACTGCTCCAAGAAGAAGAAATTGCTGGAAGGAAGATTAATGTGTATGCCCTAGCATGGATGAGTCTAGTTAGGACATTTACACTTGTTCTTGATCAAGCCCTAAAAATTGGGTTTCCTTATCATTCTGCAGCTTCTTTATGCCTTACGGTTTTACCCTAAATCAGTAGTATCTCTTTCTCTCTCGCAGCTGTTTCACCAACCCACAGGCAAGGGTTCTCATTATTTTTAGGCAGCTAGGCAAGACTCGCGGGAAGGATACAAAATTCGTCGAGTAGCTCTTATATCATGGGTAGGGTGTGTCTCTATCACGGGTAGCCTTTCTTCTTCTCTCGGCTTCCCTCTATCACCTGTGGACACCCTTGAATGCCCCCCTCCTACTCCATGGGCAAGCCAAACAATCCCGTAGGCTGCTGGCATAGAACCCGTGATGGGTTCAGATCTATAGCAGACCCTCAGGGTGCTAGCAGGCAACCCCGAAGGTTTGGGAAAGTTGTCTTTAGCCAACAACAGCCATAGGCTGTCTTTCGGATGACCCTTTGAGGGCTCAGGAAGAGATTTCTGAGGCCCATCAGACCTTGGACCCAGCAACAAAATATCGGGAAGGGAAGAAGACATCCCAGGAAGCCCAACAGAACATGGGTAGACCTAGCAAGGGATCTAGGGAGGAGTAGAGGAACCTAGCAGGGTTCAGGCGGCAGTAAAGTTGCCCAACAGACATTTGGATAGGCAGATAGGTAATTCGGGCAGTGGGCAGGTTAATCTGGGGAGAAGGTAAAACTGTTCAGGTAGGACAAACAGAGTTTTTTGGAAGACACAGAAAATTGGGCAGCCTGCTAAATCTAGGCAGGAGAGAGAAAATTATGCAAGCAAGGCCTAATTTGTCGAAAATCCCTAATTGGGTGTTTTACTGTGAAATTGGATTATCTTGTGTAATTGTGGATCTATGGTACAAACCCAGTTAGGGTTTGTGGATTTTTTGGAAAATCTCAGTCATTTCATTTTCAGAGATGAACTACTAATGCTTTTGGGATTTTTTCCCTTTAAAGGTTCCCCAAGTGAAAAATCTTGTTTCCAATGTGTTGATGTGTTAATGTTGTTTTTACTGCAGTTTTCATTTGTTCAATTAGTCTGCAAATTTTTTAAGTATTCAAGCTAATGCTAACATTCGACAATTATAGCGACAGAAATACCATATAAACAATACTAACTTCGCTGAATTATTCCATTTGTATTTAAGATAATATTAACAAACTATGATTCTTATGCCAAGTATAAGAAGTTGAAAAACTTTGCCTAATTTAAAATTCCTTCACCAATCCAAACAAAAGAAATTTGAAAGTATGAAAGACTAAGAATACTTAATATTAAATTTAAAAAAATATTAAAAGTGTTTAGCTTGTACGATAGGTAATTTTTTTTTTTTAAAGAATGGGCGAGATTGTAGTATCTGAATTTTTTTTGGGGATGATTGAACAATTTGTTTTTAAATTGGTTAATAATAAACAAACATATAATATTTGAACGATTTTTTTTTAAATTAGTTAATAATAAATAAATATATAATATTGTAATTAAATTGGTTAATAATAAACAAATATATAATATATGGGTTTGCAATTTTGGACTTCACATATTTGAATCTCTCAAAAATTTGAAAGGCAATTTCTACAATGTTGCAGGTAATGTATTTAAATATGACATTTCAAATAGTAAAGGTGAGCTTCTATATATTTAATTTGTTTGAATGCTAAGTAAATAGAATCACTGTCTTTAATTGTTTTATTCATCTTAAGTAAATAAAACAACTAAATTTCACATAAATATTTATCACATCCGGATCTTTAAAGAAAAATATACAAACATAAATCCACTTAACTTTAGTATTAAACATCCCAAGAGATCAAATCTTTTAAGTTTTAAACTCATTTTAGAGAATTAAACATAAGAAAAGGTTTTCACCTCAAGGTATTTGATCTCTCTGGGTGCTTGATAGAGCCTGAATCAATATGGATCTATGTTGGTAAAGTACTTGTTGGCTTCTCTCACCTTTCTGTCTCGACCCGCGGTTCAACATCACCACAATACCAACAATAAACCATAAGACATCGGCCCGACAGAGTAACTCCGTAGGCAACACCTGCAAGGCAGGCACAGTCTCACTCGAGATATCTAATGGGTAACTGCCATAACCATGTTTCCGCAGTTGGCAAGGGATTATAGTCCCTTGGCGCATGGCCAAGGCGCTCGACGAAGGCATCGTAGACGATTGGATGATTCATGTGCGACTGAGCACAACTGTATGTGAGTGTGCCACACAACCTAGTCTTTAACCTTAACCACTGGCGCAACTTGTACAAAGCAGCTGATCCTCTAAACTAACAGGCCACTTGTGACTTATATTTCAACTTAAGGAATTAACTATAGCTTGCTTGTGCATTCCAACATTTCTTTAGCAATTATTCATTCACTATTTAACAATATGGTACCTGGCATTCAACAATAGCTAATCATCATACAATAAGCAAATAACAACCATTCACATCAACATGTACAGCATCAATCAACCATGTAAACACAACGAATAACGTGGAAACCCATATGGGAAAAACCACCAAGGTGCTCTTCATCTGGCATGAGAAATGGATATAGCACCTTGCAATCTGTGACTTGCAGATTGATCTTATGATATGTCTTCATGACTCAGACTTCTTGCTCTCATGCTCTCTAGTTTATTCTTCTATCTACTCCTACTGATCTACACATAGCATGGATCGACTCTTTTATCTACCTTTTGCGCACTCAACTGTAGATTCCTTCTACTTCTAGCGGTCTGCGCACACAGCTGCAAGATCTACGGCTCAACAACTTCCTACTACTACTAGACTCTTCTCTTAGTCTTCTCTTCTTCTACTCTAACTCAAAATACAACAAAATGGTGTCCTTAGCTCTGGAAAACTAACTACCAACGGAAGAATCAACAACCCTTATACAGAACGGGTTCTTCTTATTTATATCTTCTATCAGACCACGCAGGCTCGAATACATACTGCTTATTAGTTACAGTTTGTGATCAGCCGTCAAAACAGACTCTCATGGACTAACAAAAGGCACTATCGGCTTGACCTACAAAATATTCTTCTATACGTGCGTGGCCGCAAGCTTACGTCGTCTGTAACGGCCACGATCTTCACCTATCATTTTTCAGTTGTTATCACCTGTACACCTATACGCTTGCCTTTCCTCCGTCGTGTGCATGCTTATTCCACATGAGCTGGTTCCTTTGCTTCCTTCGTGACTTTCCTTCCTTCCTGTCACGCGCCAACTTCTTCCTTTTGCTCCTTTCCTAGCCCAACAGGCCTCCAACACTCACATGTGGCTCATCTTGAGCCACTAAGCAAAAATGGACTTGTCCTCCAAATTTTCAGTCGCAAAACTTACTGTTCTTTCCGCAAAATTTTATGACTCTGGTGCTGATTACGCTGCAGGACCAACCTTGTCCTGAAATTCTTTAACGATTTGCTGCACCCCCGCAAATTCATCTGACACCTCTTCTACTTGCGCGACCAATTGCTCTACTAGGTTGGTACTGATATGTTTCGACGGGCCTGCATCTGTTGATTGTGTGATAGTATCAAGTTTTTCCTTCAGCAGCTGAATAATGCTGGTGATGCGCGTTGCTTCTGACTGGTGCACTTCTACTTCTGCCTCCCTATCTCACTCTCTATCTTGAAGAACCTGGACCTCCTATTCTAGCTGCTTGATTTCATTCATCTTGGCCACCTTCTCTTGGAAGGCCAGCTTCTTCATGCCTGCTTTGTTGGCGGCGATTTTCTCTTCAGCTGAACGCTTGTTTTCCCTTATGTTTTCAACAGTCATATCCTTCATAAATGCTTCCCATACCATGGAAACGTCTTCTAGTGCCTTAGCACACACTGTTTCTCCTTGTTTTATTTTTATAGCAGCCTCAGATGCTACTTTTCTTCGCTCTTCGAGCTCCTCAGGAGGTGTGCTTGGCACTTGTTTGGCTTTTAGTTCTTGCACCTGCTGTCAAAGATATTGCGCGATCTTTCGTAACCTGATTACCTTAGCCGTAGAGTCCTCATCCTCTTGGCCTGATTCAGGTGGGAATTCTGCAATGGCACTCTTGATGGTCTCCGCTAGCTTGAGGTGGTTCTGCTCCCGCGCCAGTATTTCATGTTCCCACTCAGTAAGAGGGTCGACGCATCCCTGAAGTTCTTGTTCTTTTTCCCTCAGCAGGGCCTTGCACACCTTTTCCTTCTTTTGCTACTTTGTTGGCTGATAGGCAACACCATTCTCTCTTAGCCGTATTTCCATTACGGATGCCTATTGTACTTTCTAGACTTTGCTCAGGGGAAGCTTCGAGAATTCTAGCTGGAGTGTGGCACACTCGTTCACAACATTTTCAAAGGCACTCAGGCCTACTCCAGTTTCTAGTGCACTTGTTTGGATATCTACTTTGATGGGTGGCACTAACTGTGGTGGGACTACTTGGACATTAGTGTTGACGCCATATGTCTCAGCCTCAACAGTGGATTTGACCTCATTGATTGCTTCGATCAACTTATTCAGACGACCCCCCACTTTCTCAACTATGCTGGCTTGTTGCGTCTTTAGGCTGGCAAGGTTGTCTTGCATGACTTTAGCAACGGCTGTTGCGAGCTCCTCCACATCGTCTTTTGTCAATGTGCTCACATTCGACGGTTTTTGAGCTTTTTGCTTCTTGCGATGTGAGTAGCCTTCTTCTTTCCTTGTTTACGTCTAGGTTTGGACATGTTTTGGACTTGGGGTGCGCTCCAAATCACTTTGATCTGAGCTATGCCTATCATTGTGATCTTGTTCTTCCTCATCCTCTAACTGATTATCCTGCCCATCACCTCCTTCATTGCCTTCATCATGAACTTGTTGGACTGGTGGGTCTTCTTCATCTTATCCTTCAGGCAGCAACTCTGCTTGTGGGCCACGCCATTCTTCCAGCCATAGGTGGATAATTGCATCCATGTCCTCATCAGTCACCATGAATCCTGCATGGTGCACTTGTTTGGTTGAGTCTTTCGTTGGCTCCAAAATGATGTTGTGCAGTCCGGCCTGAAATTTGATAAATGTTGCGTACCTGTGTACCGTCACAGTGCAGATTCGATGGGATCACCGTACAACATCATGCAATGCTTTTGCATGCAAAAAGAACTCAATGTTGTTGTCCTTCTATCGGGTTGAGTCTTTCTTACCCTCCCACAGGTTCTGATACCTTGCACCGTGGCAAGGGAATGGGACATCCATCTGCACATAGTTTGGCGGTTTATCCCACAGAGTAAATGAAATCAAAATAAGCAGCCACGAGTAAAGGAATTTGTGAGTGGACTGAAGCGGGGCCTGCATGACATCATCGATAAGCTCATTGAGCAAGTATCGCGACCAATTGAATTCTCCACCCAGTGCACATATTTCTGCAAGTTCGACCGTCGTTGCTGAACATTGATTGGGCCACATCTTATGTAACAACTTCCATGATAAGATCTACACAACAAATATCACACTTCTATCCTTGATCGGCCTAATTAGGTAGCCCCTGTTTGCGCATCACAAGTTGTATTTCTACTTGATCCGGGTGGTGTCTTTCTGGGCCAAGTAAGGTGCAGGATTGTCACCTTGGTTTGGGAGGCCTGTGATCGATGAGATCAGTTTAGGGTCAATCGGGTATGGTTGATCAAGCCATAGGCATCCTCTGTGAAAGAAGACTAGCAGTTGCTTCACGTATGAGCTAACCTGTATACTGTGGTAAAAATGGGGCATAAACAACAAGTTAATCAAACCTGCACGACCAACTCCCTCAACCCATTGCATTATCCTGAGCACTTATGCTTGACTCGGGTTGGGCTGGTCCGGGATTAGGCAGTTTTCTCTCTTTACTCCTTCCTGCAGCCCAGTGTTGAAGTCTTCGAATTGTATCTTGGCCAACTTGGGAATGCTGTCCAGCAGTAGGGGGACTTTTTTAGGGATCTGTGGCACTACCAAAGTTGTAACCGCCTTCTTTGGGAATGTCACCTTCTGCACGTCGGCTCTCCTTGTCCAAACATAGTGCGGGAAATTCTCATCATATTCCTCCACCTCAGGCCCTCTGCATGGTGGTGAGTCTTCTTCCATGTATTCATCCTCATGTTCGTCCTCTTGGTCCTCTTCTAAGGACCTTTTGCCATGAGCATTGGCAGGAGCGACAATCTTCTTGCGTTTCCTCGTCTGTGGGAGTTCGGATGGTCCTCCAACTACTAGCTTGCTGGGCTATCTCGGCTTTATAATAGGTGGTCTCTGAGCTAGTGTAGGCACAACACGAGATCCCGACGTCGAAATTGTAGTATGACCGACCACATTGGCCTGTTGCTTCCACGTTCTCGCCATTGGGTCAGTCTCTAGTTCTTGCTGCGGTTGTTGTATCTAAGGTGAGGGACTCTCTTCATCAATTGAGAAACCAGAGATAATAGTTGCGTCTAATGGCTCACTTTCGCTAGGGATATCAATTACCATGGGCGTCGACTTACTTCAACAGGGATGATAGGGTTCGACTCTGCAATCACTTAGCTCTGGTTCTCTCTAGCTTTCTCTGTGGTCATAAAAATAATGATTGTCGGTGAAGCCTTGCACTTATACCCTCCACCACATCGTTTAGTCATCATGCAATGGTCGGTTAATGTATAATCCGTCACATGGGTTTCTCGGCTACCGCATTCGTTCATTAAGTCGTTAACTAGAGTATTGTGTTGTTTCTGTTAGAGCATTTATGGTAGATCCGTCGGATGTGACCTTACAACATGTTGTCATTCTCCTCGTATTTCATTGAATTAATGAGACTTATTTGTCACGGACGCCTAAATATTCGTCGAATATCTGCACTTTAATGTCGGTCAGCCTGTCATTTCCGCTTTTTGCAACACTTTCCACCTTTTTTCTTTTTTGTGCATTGTGTTGTTGTTCTTTTGCACATCGCACTTATTCCGTTGCCGACGTGCGATAGAGCAATGTTTATGTATTTCGGACCTTCTTTCAATTTTTTTCCCTGCCACGCAGCGCGATTCTAACCCGGGATGTTATGACCGTCGTAGTATGGTTTCAGGCGACTGTCGTTCACCATACCCGCGACATAGGTACCATCTAGTTTTTGAAGTTTTACTGCGCCTGCGTCAAGGATGTGCGCGACCACATATGGCCCTAGCCAATGTGTTTTTAACTTTCCTGGGTGTTTAAAAAATTTGTTGTCATATAGCAACACAAGTCCTCTGATTTCGAAAGGCTTAACTCGAATGTGGCGATCATGCCATGCTTTCTGTCGTTGCTTCTCAACTATCTGATGGAATCCCATGACAAAGCGTTCTTCTTCCATTTGTACTAGTTTTGTCAACCTTTGCTTGACAACATCTCCATCAGTCATCTCTGTCAACGCAGCGATTCTCAAAATCCATACAATGTACTCCATTGGCATAACAACTTGTCCATATACTAGTCTGAATGGGGTTGGCACTGTTAGTCGCTTGCAGGTTGTGCAATACGCCCATAGCACAGCTGATAATTTCTGATCCTAGCCTATCTCGGCACACGTTGCATACCTTGGTCAATGCATTCTCCAAAATATTGTTGAAAGCTTCGACCATTCCATTTGCCTGAGGGTGATAGGAAGTCGTCTTCTTATGCTGGATCTGAAATTCTGCAGTTAGCTCAGCAATTACTTTGTTAACAAAATGCGTACCTTGGTGACTTAGTAGTATCTTTAGACAACCAAATTGGGTGACAACATTTTTGAACAGAAACTTGGTCATGGTTGCAGCGGTACAATCCTTAATAGGCGCAACTTCATCCCATCTGGTCAAGTAGTCTGTCGCAGTGATAATGTAGCACACTCTAGTTCTCTTCCCTAGTGGGATAATTGGTCCAACGAAGTCAACTGCCCACTTGTCAAATGCTTGAAGGGTTATTTGTGGCACAAGTGGCATCTCGTCGTGGCATGATGGTTTTCATGTCCTTTGGAAAATATCACAACGCTTGCAGAAGCTTTTAGTATCCATGTGTATGGTTGGCCACCATAATCTTGTCTTTAATATCTTGTGTACTATTGCTTTCCCTGCGTAGTGTCCTCTTGAAACACTAGCATGTGCTTCACTCATATCCCAAAGTTGTTCATGGTCAAAGACACAGCTACGCAGTACCTCATCCGCACCCAGCTTATCTAATTGTCCCATGATCAATGTCTAATCAATAGATCTGAGGACCAAGTATTTATTCTGGTTAATTGTCATTCCTTTAGGTGCATATCCTATCTTCAGAAAGTGGATGATGGCATTAAACTCATGGTTCTGATCATTCATCATGTGGATCGCAAATAGTTGTGCATCAGGAAAATTATCTTCTAAGTTGGTTGGCTCTTCACCACTCTCTATCCTTGATAGGTGGTCTGGTTCAACATTTAGTCAGCCTAGTTTAACAATGACCTCAAAATCGAACTCTTGAAACAGGAGAAGCCATATACAGATATTCCCCCCCAACACTGGCTTGTTGACTAGGTATTTCAGTGCTGAATGGTTAGTGTACATCTGAAAATGTCCACCCAACAAATAGTGTCAGAATTTCTGAAGTGCATAGACCATAGTAAGGCCTTCTCTTTCTATCATTGTGTAGTTCTTTTTTGTTGTTTATAGTTTCCTACTTGCGAAATCAATAGGATGGTCGAGCGCACCCTCTTCTGGTTACGTCAGAAATATGCCAAGTGCGACAGACGACACGTCGACATGCACATGGAATTCCTTTTTCCAGTCCCAAAATACAAGTATTGGCGCGGTGGCCATTGCAGTCTTCAATTTATCCAAGCTTTCCTGGCATTTTGTTTTCCACTGGAACTTTGCGTCTTTCTTCAACAGTTTCTCCATAGGTGCAGTGATGGTTGCATATCCTCTTATAAACTTCCAGTAGTAGCTTGTATGTCCCAGAACTGATATGAGTTGTGTGATTGATGTAGGTGGTGGTAAGTCTAGGATAATCATAATCTTTGATGGGTCGACCAATATACCATCGCGACATACGACGTGACCCAATAGCACGCCAAATGGCACACAAAAAATACATTTCTTAGAATTAAGCACAATTTGATATTGGGGACAACGCAGCATCATGCACAGACTCTCAATATGGTCTCTTACTAGGCCAAACATAGTCCAATCATCAAAGTTTACCTCAATAAATTTATGAATAAAATCTTTAAAAGCAGAGACTACTATTCTAGAAAAAATATCAGGTGCATTCTTGAGTCCAAAGGGAATTACCGTATACCGGTAGCATCACCATTCAGTGATGAAGGTTGTTTTGTGGTGATCCTCCTTCGCGATTCTTACTTGATGATAGCCCGAAAATCCATCAGTAAATGAATACATCTCTTATCCTCCGACACTTTCAAGCACTTCATCCGTAAATGGTGTTGGGAATAGATCGTGCAAGCACGCATCATTCAGCTTCCTTAAGTCGACACAGATCCTGACTTCACCTTTTGTCTTCTTATCCTATATCACTATAGGGCTGATCCACTATGACTCTTCAACAGGTTCAATAATCCCAGCATCGAGCATACAATCCAGTTCTACTTTTACCCTTTCTTTGTACTTGGGTTTCATCCTATATGGTTTCTTCTTACTGGGTTTAGCATCTGGTCGCAGGGGTATTTTCATCTCCCCTAATTCTCCCACTATTCCCTTCATTTCTGAGAAGTTGGTAGGGAATATGTCTTGATATTCATGCAGTAAATCTGTTATTTTCGTAACTGTCTCTTCATCCCAATAATCTCCTATATTGGCGAACTTTGGGTTGTCTGATGACCCAATGTTTACTTTCTTAATTTTTAGTGGTTTAAGGAATTGGTCACTTGAGATACCACTTCCTTCTACTTTGCGTGTGCCTTCAGATTCCTGTATGTTTATGTTAGTCGGATCATTATTTGGGTCTCCAGCTAGATTGTATCAAGCCATCCATTGTTGAATGGTCACACTGCACTAGTGAGAGTTAGCCTCTTCAATAGGGATCTCAACAAATATCTTATCCTTTATCACCTGAAGCACAGCATCAACTGTAGGGTGCTCATCAACAAAATAAAATGTATGTACAAACTTCTTAGCAAGCCCTTCCCACTCTTGGGTTCCTTGTCACAATTCCATAGATGTATACCAGGTTCTAGGTGTCATTTCCAATGTATGTATGAAATGATGTACCCACTCATGCCTTGGGTATTCTGCAAATACGATGCAACAATGATTAAGGTGTTCTACATGGTTTTCTAACCCCGAATACTTATGGTTTACCAGGGTGACCTCTTCTCTGAATTTGACTTCCATTAATCTTCTGCACTGTGACCAGTTTGCTATAGACTTCTTATGCGCACCCCACCATCTAGAAAGCGTAGCTTTTAGTGCATGATCTAGTGCATACAAGCACTGTGACTCCATTACAATTCCTTCAAATTATTTTAAGAAGGTCTCAAGGTTAGGTAAACCCTCATATGTGGGTCACTCATGCATCTCATTCTCCACCCATCACGCTGACCTGGTAACTCTTGTGCACCTCCTCATAGTGACTTCATGTAGTCTTTTTTTCCAATTCTCCAAATCTTCCCCTGAGTAAGATGTGAAGGAATTAGCAATCTTCCAACTCAGGTTTCCATCTGTTGTCGGATCGATGTAGTCTTTTGTAATGCAGTTACATTGTATATTTGGTCAAGGTAGTCAGCCTGTCCATCATTATATATAGGCTCAATGTATCTCTGTCCCTCTAACGAATCAATGGGAGACACCACTCTAATCTCATTATCCTCGAATGAGAGGATCCTCTTCTTGAATTTTATAATAGTTTGGTTGTCTATAGCCCAATCTATGCCCAATAATGCGGGATATGGGTTTGTGTCATCAACAATATTAATGACTTCAAAGTCCGCAAATGTGTGTAATCCTTCAAAGTCAATAGGAACCTGACTCAACCAGCCAATGGGTAGGACATTTGCTTGATTCACAAGTTGCAACTAGATAGGGGACCGGTCCAAGTGTGGCTTGCCCATACTTTCTCAGGTTTGTCGCGTCAAAATATTGACATCATACCCCAGGTCTAAAATGATGTAATCCATGTCGTAGTCGCCTATCTGTGCAGTCATTCTTAAATCACGACCAGTTTTAAACTTCTCACTTGGTTAACTTTATTTTTAGGTCATGGCTCTACATGCATCTCTTTTATTATTGCTTGTAGTTCTACAATAGCATCTTTATCTTGTATTAGCGTTAGACAACTTGACAAAAAGGATTTGAGCTTACTAATATTTTGTGGGACATTCTGCTGAAATATGCGCTGAAATCGTTCATGCATCTCCTTTACTTCTTCTGACGTCGATGTTTTTGTTGGCTCCACAAACTCTGGTCGTACCTCCAAGAATACTTTCTTTTGTTTCTGGACGTCAAATGATACTTTATTTTGTGTCGCAAGTCGTACCTGCGGTTGTAGTTGTTCTTGTGATTTATCCTGATCAGCTCTAGTCGCAACCCCTCCTCGTGTTATGACAGTGACATTCAGATCTTGTGGTTCAGCCACAATCATTTGAACATTCATGTTAGGATTTGTGTATGCATTCTACACAGGGTTAGGTCCTGCAATGGTCCTTGCTTGCCACTTTGTGATCAACTGAGGACATTTCTCCACATTATGGTCCTATCCTTTATAGTATGAACATGTCTTCATAGGTTCTAAGCAATCTATGGCGTAGTGACCCAGTTTTCCACAGTTATAGCATGTAACTTTGCGTCTTCCTCTACCAAATCCTCCTCCTCCACCTCTTCCTCTGAATTTTCCACTACCCCTTCCCTGTGGGTGTGGTTGTTGTGGTGGGTACTGGTTCTGTTGGTAGTGTGGTTGGTAGTGATTTTGTTGCACATATGGCTGCAGAGGCGCGTACTGAGGTTGATACTGATTTTGGTATTGATTGGGTGGGAACTGTGCAGGATGATACGATGCTTGTGCCAATTCATACTAAGCGAGTCCCTCATTTTTCATTAAGTAGGTGTCAACAGTCTTTTCTTTCAAGAGTTGGTATGCTCTACAATATTTTTCTTCATGTTCTACTGACTTACAAAATTTACAAAAAATATTTGTCGAGGTACTTACAAGCTTCTGCAAATATAAGCACTCCTTGTCATGATGCCCTCTAGACCGGCATATGCGACACCATGGTAGCCCCTGGCCATTTAATGGGTTTGGTGCACCAGAAACGATATAGTTCATGAAGGTCGGGAAATTATCCTTGGTGTGCCCGTCCATTCTACATTTCATGCACCATAAATATTCTTGTGCTTCCTTACCCTTCTTGATGTCCTAAAGCTAAATTTTTAGATTATCCAACTGCGACTAAATCCATACCATTTTTGCGACACCGTCGCCAATGGGCAAGGCCTCTAGCTTAATTGCTAACTCCAACGCTTCTGACTGCGATTCAATATTTTGTTGCATTAATGGCCCCCGGATGTGTGGTAATAGTGCAGTAATAAACCACTCTTTATGTTGTACATCTGACATTTGGAAACTTACACTAGACATCAAAGTTTTAAACCGTTGGTCAAAGTCCCATACCGATTATGCCAATGCTTTCTTTATCTCCTTGATCTCAATGATGCAATGCGACTCAAACTTTGGTTTTTGAACTCATAGATCATTGCAGCTTGGATGTTGTCCAGAGTCTTCTGCGGTGTTCCGGTCGGTGCAGCACAGAACTTCATAAACCAATATAGCGCATGACACCTCAGAGTCGTGATCATTTGTGCCTTCTTTATGTTTTCATTATGGACTAACCGAACCATCCAAACAGCTTTGCAGAGGAACCAATGCTACTCTGAATGTCCGCCCCAGCCATTGAGTTGGCGTCGGGGTTCTCTAGTAAAGGGTTCAAAGGGGTTATACCTTTCGGTGTATTGGCCGCAGTACATGTGTTATCAGTATTAGTAGTCCTCTCTGGGGATGAGACTCTAGGTCTCACCTCCGGGGATATTGCTGGTGTGATGTAATTGTGTCCCAACCTTGGTGTCTCGATAGAGTCTTCAAAGTCCTCTGGTCCTTCTGAAATCGGGCTAAATTCCTCCTCTTCATCACAATACCCTTCGTCTTCATGCGACTGGATTTCATGTTCACTCTCCTTGAATAGACTAAATTTTCATCGCCCTCTTTCAGTTTTTCTTCTTTTCCCTGATCTAAATATCCTTCCACTCCTTAGGACTCCCGCTTCTAGTTCAGGTTCATGTGCTTCTAGAGAACTTCTCAGCTCACCCTCTCCCATTTTCTTAAGAGGTCACCTGTGACATAGCCTCATTCACAGGCATGTGACTCAACTACTCAACTGCAAGATACCCTTCTCATAGGCGAGCCTCTTGATCCATGCACTGAGAGATATCAGATACCTTCTTCGAGGTCCTTGGAAAAAATTTATTTCCACCTCACTATATGAATTTATAGTGTCTACAGCGAACTCAGTACTGTACCCTTGCAAGATACTGTCAACCCAAAAATCAACAGCTCTAGAGATATCGTTACTTACACTGGTTACCTCATGAACCAACTGATCACTCCATTTGACGGCTTCTCTTCTTTGGAAATTTGTCTATCTAGTCGCCAATCTTGTCAACCACTCGTAAAAGTATAACAGGGAATTCTGTGAAGAAGACTCGTGAATATCAGAATATGTATACTCGTCTACCCAGTTCTCTGCGCTCAGTCGTGTTCCTGCGCTTTCCTCTTGCACAAACGCTAGCATTTTGGAGTCCAACCAATCTTCTATCTCTTTCTTCGTCGGATGCCACAACATTTCCCTTGACTCAAATGATTAAGGGTACCGAAAACTGAACCATTTGTTGGCTTCTCTCGCCTTTATGTATCGAACCGCGGTTCAACATCACCACAACACCAGCAATAAACCATAAGACATTGGCCCGATAGAGTAATTCCGTCGGCAACACCTACAAGGTAGGCGCAGTATGACCCGAGATATCTAATGGGTAACTTCCATAACCATGTTTTCTGTAGTTGGTGAGGCATTATAGTCCCTTGGCGCATAGCCAAGGCGCTCGACGAAGGCAACGTAGAAGGTTGGACAATTCCTACGTGACTGAGCACAACTGTATGTCAGTGCGCGTGACACAACCTGGTCTTTAACCTTAACCACTGGCGCAACTTGTGAAATTGAGCTGATCCTCTAAAATAACAGGCCACTTGCGACTTATATTTCAACTTAAGGAATTAACTACATCTTGCTTATGCATTCCAACAGTTATTTAGAAATTATTCATTCACTAGTTAACAACATGGTACCAAGCATTTAACAATAGCTCATCATCATACAGTAAGCAAATTAAAACCATTCACATCAACATGTACAACATCAATCAACCATTCAAACACAACGAATAACGTGGAAACCCATCTAGGAAAAACCACCAAGGTGCTCTTCATCTGGCATGAGAAATGGATACAGCACCTTGCAGTCTGCAACTTGCAGACTGATCTTATGATATGTCTTTATGACTCAGACTTCTTGCTCTCATGCTCTCTATTTTATTCTTCTATCTACTCCTACTGGTATGTGCACAGCATGGATCGACTCTTCTATCTACCTTTTGCGCACTCAGTTGCAGATTCCTTCTACTTCTAACGGTCTGTGCACACAGCTACAAGATCTGTGGCTCAACAACCTTCTACTGCTACTAGACTCTTCTATAAATCTTCTCTTCTTCTAATCTAACTCAAAATATAGCAAAATGGTGTCCTTAGCTCTGGACAGCTAACTACCAACAGAAGAATCAACAACCCTTATACAGAACGGGTTCTTCTTATTTATATCTTCTATCAGACCATGCAGGGTCAACTACATACTGCTTATAAGTTACAGGTCGTGAACAGCCCTCAGAACAGGTTGTCATGGACTGACACAAGGCACTATCATCTTGACTTACAAATATTATTCCATACGTGTGTGGCCGCAGGCTTAGCCATCTGTAACAGCCACGATCTTCACCTGTCATTTTTCTGTCGTTATCAGCTGTACACCTGTACACTTTCCTTTCCTCCGTCATGTGCATCTTTATTCCACCTACCCTGGTTCCTTTGCTTCCTTCGGGACTTTCCTTCCTTCCTGTCGCGTGCGTGGCGTACCTTTGCTTGCACTCCAACTTCTTCCTTACGCTCCTTTCCTAGCCCAACAGTACCAATAGTTCATCACACATAACCTCTTTGAAATCAATCAGCATATAATTGTACTAGTTTTTGGGACATCAATCAAGCATTTGAATATATATTTATATCTATGTGAACTCTTGTTGTGTGCATAAATAGGGGAAAAAGTTGTAAGACGGCTCGATTTTGTTTCATTAGTGAAGCAAGGGTCCCAACAACGTGGTAAGCATCGTCTTGATTCTTTGTCTTACATGAAAGATTCCAAATTGCTTTTATTGCAAGGCACTTTTGTTGATGGTGATTTCAGTCAATTATTGGTGAACCTTTTGTGGATTCGTTTGTGGGGACTTCCCTTATCGATGTATACCTCAAAATATTGTAATGGGAATATTGGGGGTTCTAGAAATTTTGAGAGGAAGAGTTGTTAAACTGTGGGATGGGGATGATTGCTCTCAGGTATAACTCTTTTTCTAACTGTGTAACTATAGTTTAATTTTCATATTTAACAATTATAATTTTGTTTTATCATCGTTACTTAATTTCAAATCTTAACTGTGACATGTTTCCCACTAAATGGAAGATTGGGTGGGTTGATTAACATGTTAAAAAATAAATGAAGTTTCACATTTATCCCTTCTCATATCTCTTTTTCACTTTTTTTTAAGTTTTGTGTCTAAACTGTTAATTTAATTTCCACATTTATCCATTCACTACGCTATTTGGAAGATTTGTTTTTAAACTGTTAACATATAGCACCATTTTAATGGAGTTATGGTGAACATCACCATTTTAATGGAGTTATGGTGAACAACAAAGAAAAATTAGGAACTACTATATGGTAAAGAATGCTCAAATCATTGCTAAGAGTTCATGTAGATTTGATTATGTTATGAAAATAGATTGAAATATTCATATATGCATTGTTATGTTATACTTTGTAGGTCCCTAGTGAAATAAAATTCCTTCAGCTAGTTGGGGTAATTTGTTTTCTCTTGAATTCATCCCCTATACTTCAATACAAGGGTTTTTGTTGCTGGTGGTGTTTTTTTGTGTGGGGTAGTTTTTATTTATTGAGAGTTCTTAATATAACTATGACTCCTACTATTTCTATCGTGGGAATGCACTTGATGGACTTGGGATAATGTGTGTTGTCCAATGTTCATGGGAATATCACTCTGACCCCTGCTTAAGGGGTGGGGATGGTTAATGGTGCATTCTTGATAGCCATGTCATATCAAAGAAAGAGGCAACATGTTTTTTATTGGGAAGATCAAAGGCCTTTTTTTATGTATTTGTTCAACTTCAATCTCAACTAGATGAGACAGTGGATGGGTTCATATGATAAAGTTTTCTCACACAAGAGTTAGTTGTTGCTTGTCGAGGGCATCCAAGCTTCACCTCTAAGAACTGGTGTAGGTGATAGCATTGGAGAAACAACAATCTATATTATTTTCTTTCCACTAGTGGAAGGATAATCCAAAGCAAATTTGCAAGGAAATGAAAACAATGAACTCAAAATATCTTTGGAAAGAAGATAATTTGTTGTTATGACAAATCAAGGATATTACTCAATTTTTTTGTTGGCGTTGGAACTGATCCATATGAAGAGATTACTATTGTAGTAAAGACTATGGAGAGGCATTCTAAAACATTTTCCAATTATGAAAGAAAGACATGGCCTCCAGTTTATCAATCTGATTTCTTTATCAGAAAATAAAGAATCGGTTGCTATATCTAATTCTAGACACAAATAAGAAATATGTCTTTTCAACTTTATATTTTTGTTTATTGCAATCTAGGACACTCGTCATGATTCCAATCATTGTTGGTGACTCAGTCCCCTTCCCGATTGGAAAATATTTTTTTTTAAGAATTAGGGTAATCTTTGAGGAAAAAGGTGTCCAACCACCTATACGAAACATATCAATGCAGTTTCCTTCCATTATCTATTTCAAAGATATGCTTTCCCAGGATGGTTAAAATATGTTTTCTAGGTTTTAATAGCAATGTTCTAGCCTTCAACGTCACTTATTGGCAATTAATTATTTTTTGCAGCAGAGTTGTGGCCTAAATTTACCTCATGGGATATGCTTTTCTAGACTCTATTTTCTCACAATGGTGTTCAAGAAAAGTTTCGAAAGGTATCAATTGATAGAAAACAATAGGAGGCATCCAAAGCCTCGATATATGGGCACCTTTGGCATGGCCACCTTTGGCTCGAGTGATACTATTTCATGTAGTGCTGAAGAGTAAGAACAAGTTTAGTTGTAAATGTTACGGAAATTAGGACATTGCCAAGGAGTAGCATTGTGATAAGAACATGAAAAAGTGTAGAAGTTGCATTAAAAACTATTGCTTTTGAAATAGATATATCATCATTGGAAATATTAATCAATCACCATAACTTGACTTGGATCAATATAGAACTCATCAGTTTTTAAAGAAAATGTAAATCAATTGCACTAAGGATTTTCTCAATGTGAATTTGACCCACATACATGACATCAACATAATTAGAATTATAATCTTTTGTAGTTGAAGTCTTAAAATTATGGGGTATGTCCTCCAAAGAATTAGTTTTTAAGTCCATATCCAAAAACTTATGTACTTTTATACTTGCGTGTTTGAAGAATATCTAATGTTTTAACATGATTTTGGTCTTGATTTTTTTATTTTTGTATTTTAAGAGTCCATGGAGGAATGAAGTTGTGTTCCTGAAGAGTAAGAGCATCTAGTTGTTTGTAGACAAATGAGATATCTATTCATGGTGCCTCTTCATGTTCCAAGAGTATTCTCTCTTTATTGGAGGCCTTAAGAGATTAACCTCCACATTTAATTGAGCAATGAGTATAGGAGGGGGTTCTATACACCAAATCACCATTTTCTCCTGAAGCATATCATTGACATTATGATTCATTCTTGCATGGCTTACTACCGAGCATTAACTCACCCGACCTTCTTTATGAAAGGAATCATTAGCATTGTATATGTAATTACACTTTTCATTAGGCAAAGGAAGGACATAGACACAGCAGGGGATGGGACAAACCTAACAGAAGGGGACGGGACAGACATAGCAGGAAAGTACCAATTCATGGTAAGGAATAGCAGGAAAGCACCTATTAATGGTCAGGTTGATATTGGTTGGATATAAAAGAATATCACTCCATTTCATTATGACATAGACACTTACACTCACAGGTACAACTGCTCCAAGAAGAAGAAATTGTTGGAAGGAAGATTAATGTGTATGCCCTAGCATGGATGAGTCTAGTTAGGGCATTTACACTTGTTCTTGATCAAGCCCTAAAACTTGGGTTTCCTCATCATTCTGCAGCATCTTTATGCCTTAGGGTTTTACCCTAAATCATTAGTAGCTCTTTCTCTCTCGCAGTTGTTTCACCAACCCACAGGCAAGGGTTCTCATTATTTTCAGGCAGCTGGGCAAGACTCTCGGGAAGGATGCAAACTTCGTCGAGCAGCTCCTATATCATGGGTAGGGTGTGTCTCTGTCATGGGCAGCCTTTCTTCTTCTCTCGGCTTCCCTCTATCACCTGTGGACACCCTTGAATGCCCCCTCCTACTCCATGGGCAGGCCAAACAATCCCATAGGCTGCTGGCATAGAACCCGTGATGGGTTCAGATCTGTAGCAGACCCTCAGGGTGCTAGCAGGCAACCCCGAAGGTTTGGGAAAGTTGTCCTTAGCCAACAACAGCCATAGGCTGTCTTTCGGATGACCCTTTGAGGGCTCAGGAAGAGATTTCTGAGGCCCATCAGACCTTGGACCCAGTAACAGAAGATCGGGAAGGGAAGAAGACATCCCAGGAAGCCCAACAGAACATGGGTAGACCCAGCAAGGGATCTGGGCGGGAGTAGAGGAACCTAGCAGGGTTCAGGCGGCAGTAAAGTTGCCCAACAGACATTCGGATAGGCAGACAGGTAATTCGGGCAGTGGGCAGGTTAATCTGGGAAGAAGGTAAAACTGTTCGGGCAGGACAAACAGAGTTTTTTGGAAGACACGGAAAATTGGGAAGCCTGCTAAATCTAGGCAGGAGAGAGAAAATTATGCAAGCAAGGCCTAATTTGTCGAAAATCCCTAATTGGGTGTTTTACTGTGAAATTGGACTATCTTGTGTAATTGTGGATCTGTGGTACAAACCCAGTTAGGGTTTGTGGATTTTTTGGAAAATCTCAGTCATTTCATTTTCAGAGATGAACTACTAATGCTTTTGGGATTTTTTCCCTTTAAAGGTTCCCCAAGTGAAAAATCTTGTTTCCAATGTATTGATGTGTTAATGTTGTTTTTACTGCAGTTGTCATTTGTTCAATTAGTCTGCAAATTTTTTAAGTATTCAAGCTAATGCTAAAATTCAACAATTATAGCGACAGAAATACCATATAAACAATACTAACTTCGCTGAATTATTCCATTTGTATTTAAGATAATATTAACAAACTATGATTCTTATGCCAAGTATAAGAAGTTGAAAAACTTTGCCTAATTTAAAATTCCTTCACCAATCCAAACAAAAGAAATTTGAAAGTATGAAAGACCAAGAATACTTAATATTAAATTAAAAAAATATTAAAAGTGTTTAGCTTGTACGATAGGTAATTTTTTTTTTTTAAAGAATGGGCGAGATTGTAGTATTGAATTTTTTTGGGGGATGATTGAACAATTTGTTTTTAAATTGGTTAATAATAAACAAACATATAATATTTGAACGATTTTTTTTTAAATTAGTTAATAATAAATAAATATATAATATTGTATTTAAATTGGTTAATAATAAACAAATATATAATATATGGGTTTGCAATTTTGGACTTCACATATTTGAATCTCTCAAAAGTTTGAAAGGCAATTTCTACAATGTTGCCAGGTAATGTATTTAAATATGGCATTTCAAATAGTAAAGGTGAGCTTGTTTGAATGCTAAGTAAATAGAATCACTGTCTTTAATTGTTTTATTCATTTTAAGTAAATAAAACAACTAAATTTCACATAAATATTTATCACATCCGGATCTTTAAAGAAAAATATACAAACATAAATCCACTTAACTTTAGTATTAAACATCCCAAGAGATCAAATCTTTTAAGCTTTAAACTCATTTTAGAGAATTAAACATAAGAAAAGGTTTTCACCTCAAGGTATTTGATCTCTCTGGGTGCTTGATAGAGCCTGAATCAATATGGATCTATGTTGGTAAAGTACCTGTTGGCTTCTCTCACCTTTCTGTCTCGACCCGCGGTTCAACATCACCATAATACCAACAATAAACTATAAGACATCGGCCCGACAGAGTAACTCCGTAGGCAACACCTGCAAGGCAGGCGCAGTCTCACTCGAGATATCTAATGGGTAACTGCCATAACCATGTTTCCGCAGTTGGCAAGGGATTATAGTCCCTTGGCGCGTGGCCAAGGCGCTCGACGAAGGCAACGTAGACGATTGGACGATTCATGTGCGACTGAGCACAAATGTATGTGAGTGCGCCACACAACCTAGTCTTTAACCTTAACCACTGGCGCAACTTGTACAAAGCAGCTGATCCTCTAAACTAACAGGCCACTTGCGACTTATATTTCAACTTAAGGAATTAACTATAGCTTGCTTGTGCATTCCAACGGTTCTTTAGCAATTATTCATTCACTATTTAACAATATGGTACCTGGCATTCAACAATAGCTAATCATCATACAATAAGAAAATAACAACCATTCACATCAACATGTACAGCATCAATCAACCATGTAAACACAACGAATAATGTGGAAACCCATATGGGAAAAACCACCAAGGTGCTCTTCATCTGGCATGAGAAATGAATATAGCACCTTGCAATCTGCGACTTGCAGATTGATCTTATGATATGTCTTCATGACTTAGACTTCTTGCTCACATGCTCTCTAGTTTATTCTTCTATCTACTCCTACTGATCTACACATAGCATGGATCGACTCTTTTATCTACCTTCTGCGCACTCAACTGCAGATTCCTTCTACTTCTAGCGGTCTGTGCACACAGCTGCAAGATCTACGGCTCAAGAACTTCCTACTGCTACTAGACTCTTGTCTTAGTCTTCTCTTCTTCTACTCTAACTCAAAATACAACAAAATGGTGTCCTTAGCTCTGGAAAACTAACTACCAACGGAAGAATCAACAACCCTTATACAGAACGGGTTCTTCTTATTTATATCTTCTATCAGACCACGCAGGCTCGAATACATACTGCTTATTAGTTACAGTTTGTGATCAGCCGTCAAAACAGGCTCTCATGGACTAACAAAAGGCACTATCGGCTTGACTTACAAATATTCTTCTATACATGCGTGGCCGCAAGCTTACGTCGTCTGTAACGGCCACGATCTTCACCTATCATTTTTCAGTTGTTATCACCTGTACACCTGTACGCTTTCCTTTCCTCCATTGTGTGCATTTTTATTCCACATGAGCTGGTTCCTTTGCTTCCTTCGCGACTTTCCTTCCTTCCTATCGCACGGCAACTTCTTCCTTGTGCTCCTTTCCTAGCCCAACAGGCCTCCAACCCTTCTAATTGGCCATGTTTTTTTTCATCATGGCTAGAGGAGCATGCTCAAGAAATCCAAAATCCTTCCTCATGAAATTTTGGGTGTTCGCTACACACATATTCCTAGAAAAATGGGGTAGATTCGGTTTCACTGTCAAAGGATTCTTTTGATGCACTACTCTTACTCTAAGGTTGTTTTGACCTTTGAATTTGTCTACAAGAATGTCCACAAATTCCAAGAATAATAGTGCTAGGCCTCTATGATTTGGATCCAGTGTGTTGATATTTGGATGACATTCCATTTCCCCCAACATCAGTTAGACTCCTCGTACTTGTTGAGAGAATTTAAATAATCCTTTGAAAGTCGATTCCTAATATTTTTAGTTATTGGTAAATCCACATTTATAAACTCCATTATTGATTGCATTATATATCCAATCATTGACCTCATCAATCTGTGATTGAAAATGAGGTGGATACAAGTATCTATGTGCATTTGGCTATATCATTGAACTCTATGTTCATCACTTGGGTAATATCAAAGCTTCTTAGTTTTATTACTTAATACCAGAACACTGAATTTGGAAGTGTTAGTGATATTATCAAGCTCATAGAGTTTTCTTATAATTTATAAAGTAATAGATCATTCAACAAGCATCTTAAGGATGGAAATTTTTTATGAAACAGAGGAGGTACAGTAACACTAATATCATCTTCCAATCACTTCAGCTTCAAGCAGGAATAAAACCCAGATGCCAGGGGACATTCATAGGATATGTTCAGGTGGCATCTACCCTATTTAGCATAGAATCCAGAGGACTTTTCCCTTGCAATGAAGGAGCCAAAAGCATATGACATGTGTTTGAACTCTCCATTATCCATCATTTCATTTAATGAGACTCTAAAAGAATATTTAATCAACTTCGACAGCCTTGCATGGATAAGAAGGAGACATGTCAAGAATCAGATTTGAAAATACAAAGTCTTTGGCCATTACAGTTTCACCCTTTCTCATTGTAGCATCAACCCAAACATATTGTGTCATCACTTGCACCCTTTTCTTGACTAAGATTATTGTAGAAGGATATATTTTATTTAGGCCCATTGTCTAGTGGTTGAAACGACAATATATGCTCTTGAAATCTTGGCATACCATAATAGTTTTGTCAAAAAAATTGAAGCATGCATGTCATTGACCAACAAACATGGCCATCCTGATTAACTCTCTTGTTGGTTCTTAAACCTCTTAGATTCCTAAATGCCATAGATCAATTGAAGGGTTTAACAAACCCGTGATAGGCTCTCCAATCAGTAGAATTCCTCAAAACATGTCCTTCAAGGTTGATCATTCACAGACTAGCATAATTGATGACGGTGGTGCCTTAGATGTTGGATGTTATTCCTTAAAATAGCATAGATTGGGTGCAAACAACCCTACAAGAGTGGATCGTTCCTCCAAATAATCAAGGTAAATAGTGCCAAAACCATCTAGCAGACTAAACACAGTAAATGAGTGTAGGAATGTGTTCTATAGGTCTCAAATGAATCGATTAAACACAGTAACCTAGAAATTCCTTCGTATTATAATGCAAGCAATGGAATGTAATTTTTAGCCTGAGAATGTTCAATAGGTCCAATGTTCTATTGTAAACCTGTGTCATCATAAATTGAAAATCCCCCTGGTCACCCCATTGCCAACAGGGGGTATTATTATGTATCGATCCCCATTATGTAAACTTCAAAGGAATGCACATGCTTTTGTCTCCACCAAACGTGGTCCATGCCTTAGCCTTCAGGCCCTTGAGAGGGTGCTCTTAACAAGAATATGCTTAGCATAAGTCTATAAAAGGAACAAGTGTCAAATAGTCTTCCAAACTGTCCAAGCGTTGGTGCTGACTCTAGAGATGTAACTTTCAAGGGATAAATACAAAGAAACTCTCCAACTAGACATTCAAGCTTAGATAAAACTAATTAGTGCAAGAATAAAATGAATAATGTTTCTTATATATCTCATGGGAAGAGTGTGTTTAAGATGTGGGTTAAATACTATGTTTTACCTTGATAATTATGATCAATAAAACGTTCAAATGCTCAGGAAGATTGACAATTCCTTGTACAAGAAGAAAAATATTATCCAAGAGTATACCCTTTTTAATCCTTCACTGCTCCAAAAATTGCAGTGGCTAGATTTGGTTCCCAATTTTTAGTCTTCAATTTCTCTACATTTGTTTACTTTCTGTCCCTTATATGTAATTATGACATGGTGGTATGTAATCTAGACTTTCTGGTCTACAACATATTCAAAATTTTAAATTCTGAAATCTGTCTTTCATGCTTTTTTATTTTGTTTATGGTCACTGGTGCTACCGAAATGTGTGAGAAAATTCTATGTTTTGTTCCCTTATTTTGCTTGATTATGTGGAATAACCCCAAGTAGGGAATATTCACAGTTCCTTGTGGCTAGGTTCTGTGTTGAATTCCAAGTCTTCAATTTGTCTAGAAATGATGTTTTGCCCCTTGTATGTAAATATGACATGATGTGTGGTATTCTATCTACACTTTCTTGGCCTGCAGCAGATTCAAGTTTGAGAATTTGTATTTCACAATTTTTGTTTTGTTTTATGGTAGCTTGTGCTACAAAAAAGTGGGAGAAAATCCTAAGTTTTGTTTTCTTATTTTGCTTGAATTTGTGGAATAATATTTCATGTTGTCTTTTATGCTGCCAAGTATTTTTCCTCGGCATACTTATTTCAACAAGATGTGCCATAAAGGGATTCTTTGCAATGAAAGTAACTTCATGTTTATAGGCATTTCTCTTTGTTCTAGAGAATTTGTGTAGGTAATCTCTTCAAGTTGAGCATCTTGTCTTTCCTTTTTTGAATTTTTATTCCAAACACTATTGTTAATACCTTTTTAATTTTTTGAATTTTAATTAAACTTTAGAGAATACCATGTATATGTTGAATTTTTTTTATTTACAACTCATCTAATTATAATGCCTTCCACAATTGATATTCATTATTCCAAAGGTTGGTGTTAATAGCTTTCTAATTTTGAACTTCTAAACTTTAGAGAAAACCTAAAATACTCACTGTATTTGACCTCCTTTCTTTAAGGCCGCCTCTTTTGTTCCTCTCTTTTATGGATAGATGACTTAGTCTCAATTGTAATACTCGTAGTTCATGCTTGTTGGGTCAGTCTTTCTACACCTATTTTTAACTCCATGAGAACTATAGATGAATGAGTGCAATACGTTGAGTATTTTAGGCTTCTTGTGCTTATTTCTAAGTCCATGAGAACTTTAGATGAATGAGTGAAATAGAGTGAGTACTTTACATTTTTTGTGCTTGATGCTTAAAAAATATCTAAAAAATATAAAAATTCTTCTTGTGTATGAAGTTGCAGGGTGCTAGCTCAATGGTAGAGCAGTTGCATTATATAATGCAAAAGGTTGGTGGTTTGATTCCACTGTGCCCTATCATAAATATTTGGATTCTACCCTATCATAAATATTTGGATTCTATCACTACTACATTGAGAGGGTATTGAGACGATATTTTGTAAATTGTGTCAACTTAACACAAAAGGGATTGTCTTAAACTATTAAGTCTTAATTTTTTGTTTTATACCATGGGAACAACAACCGCCCAAGAGTATATCCAACAGCCTGCAAGCCAAAGCCCACCTAGGTGAGCCTCTATCCCACGGGTCACCTATCCTTTGAGCCTTGTCACAACAGGCCAATGAGAAACCCTGCCCGCTGGTTTTGAATTTGTAACCTCTAGGGATGTAACACATGTTCTTAACCATTAGGCCCACTCAAGTGAAACTTATTGTCTTAAATTTAAAACACTCACTTAAAAACAAAATTGTTTGTCTTAAGTTGAGACAATTTACAAAAATTTATTCTCAATACTCCCCTCTCCCCTCTATGTAAGAGTGCATTGTGGCTTCCCTAATTATTAGCGGCCTCTCTTGTTTCTGTAATATTTTTCAACAACCAAAGAAGGACCAGATCCAGATCCAGCCCTACTCAGGTTGTCGATGATGAAGGCTGGTAATCAACATCAAACTCTACCAAGACAATGGATGCCGCCTGCTCTCAAACATTATACAAAGGGCTTTGCATGTCCACGTTGGTTACCTATCCAGGTGTGCACGATCAAGTGCTGGAGCCCAAGGATCTTCTGCACATTACAATGAAAGTTTCCATTGATCGAGTCTCCCAGTCTTGCCAAGTTGTGAATAGTCTTTGTACTGTTGCTCCCCCTGATTCTGATTGGGAAGAGAAAAGAGAACGTACAGGTGTTTCTTATGAAGATTGTATGGAGCTCCTGCAATAGACCATACATCATCTTAATGCTTCGTACATCATCTTAATGCTTCGCTCGCCAATATGCGGGCCCTATCTGATTCCCACGCAGCCATGAATCCAATTTCAATTTTGTTATTCGTTGCAGAGGTCAACACTTGGATAAGTGTCGGTCTTACCAACCAAGATACATGTCTGGAGGGTTTCAAGCAATTAAATGGTACTGCACCAGGAGGCAACGACAATAGCAATATCATCGACCAAATGAAAGAACCATCAAAAAAATTATCGGAATGGATTAGCAATTCAGTGGCTCTGTTCCGGATTCTTTTCGGGAACGTGAGCTCGGAAAATACTGGTGTTCACGAAGCACATAGGAGTAATTTCACAATGTTTCTGACACAAAAACCCAGATGGATGCTGGAAAGGACGCTGGTCTGGATCAAGAATTTTATCAGCTTAATGACGCGCCTGGTTTGGATCAAGAAGTTTATAAATATTATAATGATCAAGATGCTGCAGACATGAAGGATTTCCCTCTTTTGTTGTTGGCAAAGGATCTCGATCTCCTGCAACTGCTTGTTGCATATCTGAAAGCAGATTCTGTTGTGTCCAAGGACGGCAATGGCAACTATTTAAACATAGTCGATTTTGTCGATGATGCATTGGAGTATTTAAAAGGTAAAAAATACATCATATATGTCAAATCTGGTCTCTACAACGAAACTGTCTGGATTTCTAAAAAGAAAAACCAACATAATGTTAGTTGGGGATGGCATGAGAAAAACCATCGTTCTATCCAACAAAATAAAAATACAAAAATGTGAAGGATGATTATACTACTTTCAGTTCTGCAACCTTGGGTATTTTTTCAAACCTGTTTTCACTGAAATTTTATTTTTATTATTTCATTCGGTACTTATTTCTTACTGGTTTGATTGTTTTTTCAAAGATTGTTTCATAACATGTATGAAACCTCTGTTTTCATTGAATTTAGTTTATTTCTGTGTAGCTGATTTTTAAAAATAGTAGTAAATCCCTGCATTACAGATATTTATGTTTAACTGTTTTTTTAAATCGTTTCATAACATGTATGTGTATGGAACTAACTAGTAAATCCCTGCATTGCAGCTGCTTCGGCTGTCAGATTCATGGCACGTGAGACATTCATAAACAACGCGGGGCCGGAAAAGCATCAAGTTGTGGCTTTACGAATAGGGGCTGATTTTTCAGCCATTTACTGGTGCAGTATTATCGGTTACCACGACACTCTCTATGTTCATTCACTCAGACAATTTTATAGAAAATTCCAAATATTTGGAACAGTGGATTTCATATTCGGTAATGCAGCTGTGGTTTTGCAAAAGTGTAATATTTACGTACGAAAACCCATGGAAAATCAGAAAAACAAATTACTGCCCAAGGTAGGAATGATCCAAATCAGAACACTGGAATATCCATATATGATTGCAAAGTTGCAGCGGAAAATGATCTCACTCTATTTAATGCTTCCTATTAAACATATTTAGGACGGCCTTGGAAATTGGATTCTCGAATGGTTGGTTAGAATGGTCCCGAGAGTTTGGCTTAAAAAGCTTATATTACGAAGAATATATGAACGTTGGACTTGGTGCAAGGCTCGATGGGCGTGTGACATGGCCTAGTTACAAGATAATTAAAACAGCCCAGGAAGCAAATTAGTTCAGAGCAACTAGTTTTATATCTGGCTCTGCAGTGGGATCCTAGAAGACCCACTCAAATACTATTACTGTTATGTTATGAGAGGAGGCCAAAAAATCATAAATTTCCTCTCATCTCATGCTAAAAAAAATGTGATATTTATAATATTCGCAAGATGTTTAATTATAAAATTCAAAATAAATTTCCTTGGTGTCCATCGATTCACTTTGTTAATGGCACTTCTATATATCCATCGATTCATTTTGTGTTAACATTTATTGGGAAATGTTTATATATGTTTTTGAAGTGAAGCTTGAAGAAGTATAAACATTTATGTAAAAATTGTCAAAACAAAAAATTCTTCGAACAAGATTGATGAATAATATGGTGGATATTTCATTTTGTTGTTTTATTTTATGAAGTTTAAAATTAAAATCAATTTACTATGTGTTTTGGTGGGATTTGATTTTTGCTGAGGACTGGTTGAGTAAACTTGGCTTGAGAGCTACACTCATGTGACTATGGCCGAGTTCATCCCAACTCCCCTAATAGTTGGCCGAGTTCAGTCATGTGACGATGGAATATTGTGTGACAGACTCTGCACATACCCTAATATCATGTAAGTGAATATATGAGCAGATTATATTTTCTTTCATAGTGGATTTAAAAATCCAATACAAGTTTTTCATGTGATGTCATTATCTGATTTTCTTATTTGATCTCTGGTAGGATTATTGCATATGATATAAATCTAATAATTAAGCCTCAATGAATATCACAGCCAAAGGATGAAAACAGGTTTTTGGAAAACGACTCCATGGTTGGATCACACCATCCAGAAAAAATCCCCTAGACACTTACGATTTACAAATTCTTTTAATTTTAAATTAATTTTTTGGACAATGTTGATTCAGATGATCCACACTATACATTTAGCATACTTATAATTGAATATAGCTAGATTCATTTGCCTCTCCAAATTATAATAGGAATGTTAAGCCTATCCGTGTAATTATTTATAATTTTTCATATATATGTTGTTACATTTACATTCACAAACATATTACAAACTTGACTTACCAGATATTTCTCATATCACATAAATATCATTTTTTATGTCTATCATGTTACATTTAAGTCCTACTAACTGGTTACAAACTTAACTTATAAGTATACATGAATGAAAAGAATCGGCTGGAATCACAAATAGATTTCAACATTAAAAAATGTACAAAAAATAATCATACACTTATAGTTATCCAATTCTCATGTACCTATAATTAAAAAAATACTTGTGCATTTTTAATTAATCTCAAGTTATTTATGTTATGGTTTACATGGAAATTATATTATGGATTGTGAATGATTTATTTTTCCCCAACTCATATAAAACTTCAACTAGGTTTAGTGCTTGCAATATTTTGGAAACAAATTACTTGGTCTATTGAAGTCTTTAGAATCCTATTTTTTTTACAATTGAACTCATCCCAGTAATTGGACTTGAAGAAAAGTGGACCGAAGGATTACATTAATGGAATTTAGTTGGGATTAATCACTTTAGTGTACAAATGAGCCCTCCAACTATGTAATACACTTTAGATATAAAGATTCATTACAATTTTTGGTCTAGGCTAAGTTTATGTTTTCTCAAGAAAAAAATGATGAAACACCAAATATTTTTGAAAATATTAATGAAGCGTTTATGAAAGATAAGTGATGCACTAATACAATCTATGCACTTTTTCACTGTAATGTCAAAATTGAATAGTTAACAATGAAAAAATTGCCACCTTACCATATGGATGTGCATTCAATTGTTATCAACATTTTTCTTGTTTAAAAATTCATACATTGCATTATTTTTTGAAAGATAAAGTGTTTATCTTTTGTAGTGAATTGTGTTCTATTATGATTGTTAAACACATAATATGGTAAATTGTTGATATGCACTTGATAAAACAAGAATGAAAAATGATCAATTTTAGTAGGTAGATGTTAATGAGTAATAAGTTATGCATTAAAATAAGTATAGCTTTTGCGGTTGATGTTATTTCAAGTTTAATGAAATGTGGGTGAGTACTTTTAAAAAATTATGGAATGTGTTTTTTGTCATTTTTTATTCATCGAGTAAGCCTATAAGTTGTTATTATTTAATGTACGAAGTAATTCCATATGACATTAAAAATAATGATGTATTCAATTTGATTTAACGTAGTTTCAAATAGCTCATTTTAATACCATGCTTAATGCAAAGGTGAAAATGAATGAGGTTGCAGGGGACTCACAATAAGTTGCTTCCTTTTTTATGCAATAGGAACGCGTAGTCACTGAAAAAATAATAATGTGTGCGGGTTATAGGGAATGTCCATGCATTCTTGTTTAAATACGTTTGGGTCCCTTCCAAACCTCCACCCACAAATGCCACATTTTAAGCCCAAAGAGAAGTCAATGAAAGAACACACAAGTATCCTTAGCGCATGTGCACAAGAAAGCAATCGAATTCTTGTCTATTTAAAAAAAAATGGTTGATTCACATTTGTTGTATTGGCCTCCCCAAGATTGACAACTAACCCCTAGCTAGGAGAGAATGCAAGCATGTTCAAGGTTGGATAAACAACTCGCACATCCGGTGCTACTATCATATACTACAAGTAATCCCAATTTTTTTTTTCATTTTTTCATTTTAGGAATTTGTTTTTTGTTTTAATATGTTTTTATTCTTTAATTACATCATAGTTTTTATTCAACAAATATGATGGAAAACCTTGATCCAAATCTAAACCAAAACCATGTCCATGGAATATTAAATGATTTTAATGGGGCGAGTGAAAAAACTAAATATAAATAGTTAAACATCCTTAAGCATGATTAGCCAAAAATCCAAGGAGTCACCTAGCCTTATGAACCCAAAGGTCCTATATATAAGTTAAAGTCTAATAACATTTAAAATTTGGCCCTCAATATTAAGTGAAAAATTAAATGAAATTTGAACAACATTCAATTACCTTATTTTACTATGGCATCCTCATATGCAAGTAAATCCATAGTATCAAACAAATCTGCATGACCTTTCTTCGTGAGCATATAAATATGAATTAGTGTACAATAGTATTATGTATATAAGCACTCTACATAGAT
This sequence comes from Pseudotsuga menziesii, assembly GCA_001517045.1. Lineage (NCBI taxonomy): Eukaryota > Viridiplantae > Streptophyta > Pinopsida > Pinales > Pinaceae > Pseudotsuga > Pseudotsuga menziesii. The sequence goes on from LPNX011164237.1 coordinate 92,748, forward strand.
GAATTGTAGTGGAGCTAGTTTCTCTTAGAGTATTCCAACATGTTGCATCTCAAAAGTTGTTTTTTAATAATAATAATAATAATAAATGAAGAGAGAAAAAATATAATATATACATGTCTCTTTGACGTAATGAATATAATTACCACAACTTACGTGAGTACTCTATTCTCAACGACATACTTGTTAACCTTTACACCAAGTTTGTCTAAAATTTAGAAATTTATCTCAGAACAACAGCTTCATACATCAACCAATTGTCCTTGTGAATGACGAAATAAAAGTTATATCTCTCTAATTTAAGCGTTCTCATAGTTGAAGAGGGGGTGAATCTCGACATGATCATCTTAAAGTGGAAAAAAGGATTTTCACCAGCTTCAATATGCCATGATTGCCACAATTTAATGACATTTCTCCACTTTGTTTGTTAGAAATTTAATGGTTATACAAAATCTTAAAACATTTAGCATCACAACATCATAAAAATTCAAATAGGGCTCACTTATTGTTAATTAATCTGTTGTTTTACTTTTTTGTAATTTTATAAAGACAATATTGTGCTCTTGTGTGTTTTATATACATATGAGTATTTTAGTAGTTGTGTAATGTATGGGTACATTACATATTGGTATCATATCCAGGTTGTAACACTTAGCCTCTAGGTTTTTCTAAATTTGGTTAATTGATTTTTTTTGAATTGATTTGAATCTAAAATATTCTTGTACGAAATGCTTATACGTTTAATGTACATTATATCATGTATATGATTTTGATATGAACTAACAATGGTGATGGAAAATTTAGATTGTTAGTAATAGCTCAAATTTTCAAGTTTTTTGTACTTATTGATTGCCACTGTAGTAGGAAAGCAGTACTGAAAATGCCAGATGAACCTACATTGTCTAATTTTGCCAAAGAAGTTGGCATGGGTTATCAAGGAATCGATTCCAATGGCTATATGTCTGATGCAGGAAGATTGGAAGTGTTCTAAACATTAAGAGACATACATATTGGGAATGAAAAAATTCTATTGAATCTGGAACAGTAGAACCAAATAAACCAGCAAGTGATCCAGAGTCTTGTTAAAATACAAAATAAAATGCAACAAGAATCTTCCACGGTATAAAGGGAATGAGATGAGTCCATGAACAAGGAAATATCAGATAGATATCAACATTTCAATGATAAAGATGAAGACAGAATGGGGATGTGAATCCATCATCATTCGGTTGAAATTCATCAAGTGGAAGAAGTGCCTAAAACTCGGCATGAGTTTCACCATAGAAGACATCGGAAAAGAAATCCTGGTGGAAATCACATTGTAGGGTGAACTTGGAAAGATAAAACAACCCACCTTTGATGGAGAAGAATCTAATGAGGTTGCAGATATTTGGATTCTTGAGATGAAGAAGTATTTCTAGCTTCGTGACTACTCTAATAACCAAGAAGCTCGATTTTTCGTTTTATAACCTCCAGGGAAAGGCTTATCGATGGTGGAAACGGTTGGTGCGGGTTGAAAATGAATGAGAGACATATCTCATGGAGTATTTTTCAAAAGTATTTCAAGCATGAACCTTGTCTCACCAATATTATGATATAAAGATGCAAAAAAAATTTGAACTCAAGCTAGGTAACATGACAATGGAGGAATATGAGAAAAGATTCTTGGAGTTGTTAAATTATGTGGTCTTTATCCAAGGAGAAAAGGTTAAGATCCAAAGGTTTATTAGTGGTTTACCAACAATAATAGCATATGATGAGCCTCATACCTTGAAAAAGTGCATACAAAAGGATAAATTCTTGTATGAAAAAGGTAACAACATGCATGAGTTACATAAGAGTTAGAATGGTAAACTGAAGGAAAAGTAGGATCTAAGGAAAAAGAGATTTAAGTCTCAGGATAATAATCAGAGTTTGTATAATTCATTTAAGCAACCCACTCTACAAAGTGAAGTAAAGATGACATAGTCAACTAGATAAAAGAAACCCCTGCAGATGAAGTTGGAAGAGTTGTTAAAGAAATGTCACATATGCCCTAGCATTTCACCTTGGGGAGCTCCAGTGTTGTTTAAAATTAGAAAGAAACATGGTACATTGAGTTTGTGTGTGGACTACAAATAGTTGAATAAAGCCACGATTAAGAATCGATATCCATTGTCCAGGATTAATGACCTCTTTGATAAGTTGAGAGAGGTGAAAATATTTTCCAAGATTGACTTAAGGAGTGGATATCACCAAGTGTGCATAAAGGATGAAGATATAGAAAAATGGATTTCAGAACTAGTTATGGGAATTATAAATACATAGTTCTGCCCTTTGGGTTGACAAACACCCCTGCTACTTTCATGTGCTTAATGAATGGAGTATTCAGGGAATTTTTGGATAAATTTATTATTGTATTTTTGGATGACATATTGATATATTCTAAATATTAAGAATAACATGAAGAACGTCTGAAAATTACCCTGCAAATTTTGAGGGAGAATCATCTATACGCTAAACTCATCAAACGTTCATTTTATCAAATGCAATTATTGTATTTGGGTCACATTACCGTAGAAGAAGGTGTAACAATGGACCCCGTTAAAATAAAGGAAATACAAGACTGGCATACTCCAAGAAATGTGTATGAGATTAGATCGTTTATGGGTTTGGTGGGGTACTATAGAATGTTTATAGAATCTTTCTCTTAGATTTCATATTCGATTACATATTTATGTCAGAAGGGTGTAAATTTTATTTGGAGATATAAGTGTGAAGATAACTTCAATCGTTTGAAGGGGTTACTCACTTGTGCCCCAATATTAAAATTTTGGATCCATATAAGGAGTATGTGGTGTGTACTAATGCATCTTTGGAAGGGCTAGGTGGAAATATGATGCAAGATTGGCATGTTATTTTCTATGAGTCACGAAAGCTAAAAGAACATGGTAAAAACTATGTTGATGATGATCTCGAGTTAGATGCCATAGTTCATGTGCTTCAGATGTGGAGACTATCTCCTGTGAAATACATTTTAGTTAAAAACTGATCATCACAACTTTAATTTTTTTTTTGAGCAGGCACATTTGAATGTTAGAGAAGTGAGATGGATTGAACTTCTAAGTAAGTACAATTTTGAAATTAAGTACATTAAAGGAAAATAAAACATAGTGGAAGATGCACTCAATAGAAGGAACCAAGTCATGAATCTTTCATCCATTAGCAATTGGAAATCTAACCTAAAAGTTAATTTGCTTGAGGTGTTGAAAGTAAATAGTCATTATCTACAGCTTGTGGCAACATTGCAGGCAGGATACAAGCCTCTAAAATTTTATAACTATGTATTAGATGAATATGAAATTCTTCATTTAAATGACATAATTTATATACTAGAACAAAGTGACTTGAGGAAGTTGATATTACAAGAGATGCATAATGTTCCTTACGCAGGTCATCCAGGTTACCAAAAAACTTTAACAACAGTTAAAAAGGAGTATTATTTGCCAAGTATGAAGAAAGATGTGGCCAATGACATAACTAAATGCATAGAATTCCAAAGATTAAAAGCAAAGCATAAATATCATGTTGGTATGCTCCATCAATTACCTATTCTGGAATGGAAGTGAAATGTAGTTACCATTCATTTCATTACCAAGTTTCCAAGGAAATCAAGGCATCATGAGTCAGTCATGGTGGTGGTTTACAAAGTTAACAAAATCATCTCATTTTATACCAGTTCAATCAACATAAGTATCCAAGATCACATAATTTTGCATGAAGGAAATTGGCAGGATACATGGTATCCCTAAGGCAATTGTTTTCGATCGAGATTCCAAGTTTACCTCAAACTTTTGGAAATGTTTATTAAGAAGATTTGGAACCAAACTCAACTTCACTACAACTTATCATCCATATTTAGATGGTCAAACCAAGCAAGTAAATCAAGGCATTGAAGACATGCTCAAGATGTATGTGATGGATACACATAGTAAATGGGAAGATTACTTGTACTTAGTGGAGTTTGCTTACAACAATGGCTATCAAGCATCATTAAATATGAGTCCATTTGAAGCACTTTGTGGTAGGAAGTGTAATGTTCCGGAAAATTGGGACAAACAGATGGATAGGCTTATGGTTGGGCCAGAAATGATTCAAAATATGGAACAACAAGTAACTAGAATTAAGCAAAACTTGAAGATACCTCAAGACAGGTAGAAGAGTTATGCAAATAGAGATAGAATACACAAACATAAATTTCATTAAGTTGGAGCAACTGTAAAAAGTTGGCAACTAGAATCCGCGGACCATTTGAATTCCTGAGTAGAATTGGATCAATGGATTGTGAATTAGCTTTACCTCCTTCAGTCAAAATTGACAATGTTTTTTATATTTCATTGCTAAGGAAATATGTTTTTTAATTATGATCATGTACTTTATTAGTCCGTGATCTAGGTAGAACACGAAGGGGAATTTCCAGTACATTCAATTTGCATACTAGACAAAAGAATCAAAACACTCAGGAGAAAATACATAGGACATATAAAGATCCAATGGACCCACTACAGTCCCGAGGAAGCTCCATGAGAACTTGAAGATCGAATGAGGGAAGAATATCCCCATCTATTTTTGAAATGTATCTATGTAATTAAATCTGAAATTATTTTTTATGTATTTTGAAAATGAAACACAGAGGATGATGTAGACTTTAAGGGGGAGGGGAATGTAACACCCCTGAACTAGACCCATAAGTTTGATTGGGTTCAAATAAAATATAAGTTGTGAATTTTGAAAGGTTGTATACTTTCATTTTGATATTATTAATATAAAATTTCACGACTCACTAATAAGGGGGATATTGAACGCTGAAAATAATAGGGATCCAAGTATTCACCATAGGTTGAAAGGGGGGCTTAGAGTTTTCCTAACCTTAAATCGTGTCTAAATAGTACATAATCCATGCTTTAAGTCTAAACCATTTGATTAAGTATTAAATAATGTTTAACCTAAGAAAAAATTTAAGGGGTGATTAAAAGTGGATTAAGAAGCTTAATTAAGTTGGGATGTGGGACATAGAACATTGAGAGAGAGTATGTGTGCGAGAGAAGAAGATTCAGACGCCCAAGTGAATTCACCGTGGAAGAGAAGTGAGTTCGACGATTCCAACAGGAGAATGGGCTTAGGGGGAAGGAACTTGTGCGTTCAAATTTGCCTTAAATTCATCATACTTTGTTCGAACTACGGTTTATGTCTTCCCTGAGTGTTACGCACTCTTCCACCTTGTGTTCTGTCAGATGCACTTCATTCATATGTTGCACTTTTCTCATCTTTGCCTTGGTTTTCGTGATTTCCTCCATGTCCTTGAGCGCTAGTTACTTTGTTGTACCCTGTAGTTTGTCCAAATGTGTTGTCCTTCACTGGTGCCTTGTACGCACCTTGTTAACGCGCTGCTGGAACTCTTTTCACTCTACTTCCTTGGTCACTTGCGCAAGTGGGGGCATATTTTTGGGTGATCCCCACAACATTTTCAGCTGCTCTTCTGCTTCTCCAAGTTGCACATTTAGTTGGTGCAGCTGCTTGTCTCGTACCAAGCTCCCCCAAAATTGTGTTATCTCCTCTGCAATCGTCTGCACGACCTTCTCTAGCTCCACCATATTTGATGTGACGTATTCAATCACGCTTCTCCTTTCTGCTAGTTACTCTGGCGGTGTGTTGGGTACCAATCTAGCCTGCAACTCTTCATTTTCCTTCCATATATCTGTGACAACTTTCCCTAGTCACAATACTTTTGCTTCTGCCAACATTTCTGAACTAACTTTCAATACCTCTTCATAGGCCAAGGAAACTAATCTCTACAGTAATTTCTTGTCCTCAAATGCATCTTCCTTTTCATTTATCATTACCTCCTTTTCTAGTTTTAGTCATTGAATTTCCTCTTCAACACTTTCTTCTCTTTTTTGGACCAAACTAGTTGATCATGGAATGTCGCTTCACGGTCTCATATTTATTCGCTTGGTGTGATCTGAAGCCTTTCCAGTGTAGGCATCGGAAGGAGGTTTAAGTCAAGACCGATCAAGTTGTGCCCTTGTAGCATAGCATTTGCATCCTCATCCCCTGTTGTGATCTCCTCTGGGTAGGATATGTACTATTCGCACCCTTGTTCCGATGTCTTCTTCTACCTCCCTTTGCAACTATTTTTCTTACAGTATCCTCATCTCGAGTACTATGTTTGTGAGTGTCTGCAATAGATGCATGACTTGGTGGAAGTAACCTATTGTTGATTTTTGTACTTAGGAAAGTGTTCTCCTAGGCTACTTTAGCCTTAGTCACTTAAAATGGGAAATTAAAAGTGACCCTTGCATTAAATGACTTGAGATGAGCATTTAATGTGACTTTAAATATTAAAGTCAAATTTTGATAAATTTAAGTGGGTGAGTGAATTTGATATTTATGAGAATTAAATGAGAGCATTTATTCTCATCCATTGATATACTATAATCTCATCCATTGGATTAGATGGCTCCTCACCTACCTAGGGTTTAGACAAAAAGCAAGGAAAAAAGGAAAAATGCATTCATTATTGAGAGGAGAGTGAAGAGAAGAGAGAGGAGGCACAAAAACCGAGACAACTGAGTTTCCAAGCAACACAATTTCTATGGAGAATTTTTTGTTCAACATGCATTCCAAGATGACTGTACAGTATGTATTTGAGGGCACGGATTTTGAGGACAGACATGGTACATTTACCAAGGAGGTTGGCTCATTTATTGAGGCCGTGCTCTGCACAGTTTTCAAGGTCGTACACAGGTCATACTTGCACATATTTCGAGGTTCTTACAATCTATATGGACTGTACCTTTTTGCAAAAAAATTGAGGATTTCTGCACATATTTTGAGACTGTTGGGAACATAAATCGAGGACTATTTTGGCATGGTTTTTGAGGTTCAGTTTGGCACAACAATCGAGGAGGCAATTTTTCACATAAATCAAGAAAGTATGGGTGCATTTAATGCAGCAAAGATAAGTTGTACTTCTATTGTACTTGTTGTTTTACTGAAAGAAATAAAAATACTCTCTCTCTCTCTCTGACTGGTTTTCCCCTTATTTTTTTTCCAGGGTTATTGGCCAAAAATTTATGAGTACTGTGTGTTTTCTAAAAGTACATTTATTTCATTTTCTATCATAAAAATTGAGTTACAACAGTGTTTATTTAAGTATGAAAATTTATGTTATTTCCAGCCTTATAAATTTTATGGGTTGGGAATTAAACTGAGTTATTTTCAACACTTAAACCGGAGGATGAAGCTGAGAAAAACTTACACCTGTTACATGTTGTGTTACCTTTTCTTGATTGTCATTGGTTGTCATAGTGATTATTTCCAGTACCTTGTTTACTTAGTCATCGGAGAGTCTTGTGGTGTTGGTCCCCTCGCCTTGCTTGAACTGACGCTTCATCCGCGCTTCATCCTGTTTTTTCTCCAACTCTGATTCTGTTGGAGTTTTTAATGATGCCTCATCTTGAGAGTTTTCTTCCTCCTCTTCCTCCTTCGGTTTATCCTAATCTTTTGGTACATCTGTTGGTGGTCCATTTCCTAGGTTTCACATTTATTCATCACTTACTGAAACTTTCCATTATGGGGGTCATTCTTTGATGATGGTGTCTAACTCTTCATCCGTTAGCTTGTATTGTGTCGTAATCCATTGCTTCTCTGGATCTACCCATGCCTGAATATGTATGGCATGGGGTCCTATTTCCAATTGTGCAATCCTCTAGTACTTTTTTGCAGCTTGTTCTGTGAGATGCAAAACCTTAATTGCATCTTCTCACAGTGCGGTGTCTAAATATAGGTAAAACTAAATGTTGTTGTTCATTTGGAGTTCCTTGTCACTGAGTGGCCACAGGTTTTTATACCTTCCACATCGGCATATGTTGACAGCGTCAACCTACATTCCTTGATAATGCATTGGCTCCATCCAACCAACCAACACGATAAGTATGAGTAACCGAGAATAAGTGAATGACTTACCAGCCTCTTTTGCGAGCACTGTTTTCTCCATCAGTTCGTTCAGGAGGAAGAAGGACCAATTCATCTATACACCTGTTGCGCACTGCTCCACGGATGCAATAACCCCCAATGTGCACTGATACGGGCAATTCTTCCACACTATATTAATCGTCGACAATTTTTCGACGATTCTAACTGCCTTATCATTAATGGTATCAATCATATATTCCCTTTTGTCCTTTACTACCCAATATTTGCTTCACAACTTTATTGCCATCTTCTTGTCATTATCCTTGACTCGAAAATACTCTAATGGGTTGACCCCTGGCTTGGGTAGGATGATGATTTCAGATATCAAGTTGACCATAATTAGGATATTTGTCCCCATCCATAAATAACCACCATGGAAACACGCCAACAACTGCTTCACGCATGCATTCACTTCTATGGATCATCCAAAATATGACATATGGATGATCGACAATAGACCTGGCTGTTGCAATCCCAATGGCCATTGCATGGGTTCTCTGGTGATTAGACCTCCTTCGGTGTGTGCTATTTCCTCATAGGTTCCCTTTGTGTATTCTGAAAATGTCAGGATGTCGTGGTCATTGTACTATAGTTTTTGCAACCATGACACTATATTTGTCATCTCATGGACACCTTTGGGCATTGTAGGCATCTTGATAGCATACTTGTTGGTTTTTCCCACCAGTACTACTAGTGCTCTTATATTCTTGGTGGTACATACCTGGGAATGTATTCTACCGTCGGCCCTAGAAGTTTAACTCTTGTCATCGTTTCTTCTTCCACCGTATTTGATGGACCTGCTCCTCCCTCTGTCGCGGTTCCTCTCATTGAACCTCAAATTATCTTGGTTTTTATGTTTGGGGTGATCGGACGATTGGAACTCCTCTTCTTTGAACCGGCCTCCCTATTGTAGATATAATCTACTACATTTATTCTACTATGGTTTCCCACAAAATCAGAGTTTCTTGTGTTATTGTGTTTGAAATAATCTGTGTCATGGATTCTGCAACACCTTTCTTCGCGCTTACATGTCTCTTAGCTCTAACTCTTTCTTTTTTGCTGTGAATATTGCTCTCGATGTGCATAATGAGTCGAGCCATGCCCCTCGGTCCAATTTTATAGATTCTAAGCATTTTTTGCAAGGGATTTGAACCATCATTGATTGATGAGATCCTTCATGGATTCTGCAAATCTATCATGTACCTTGGTCATTAATTACAAATATTTGCAAGTTGCGTCGTCGCCTACATGGGGTAATTACTTCATATATTGCCCAATTTGACCAGTTTGCACCTTTTCTAGTATCAACAAGTTCCAAACCTTATTGTAGTTCAAATTTTCTCGTCGCTCTTCCTCTTGCCGACACACTTTCCTTCATATTTTTCCATTTTTTTGTTGCTAGGATTGGTGTTGTGCCCGACTATCCCAATAGGGCTTCAGCCGAATCCCATTCACTAGTTTTGGAAAAAGTACTCTGTCTAACTGTTGCAATTGTACCACACCGCCATCGATAATGAAATGTATGATATAGGGACCAAGCCAATGCATCTGAAGCTTACCAGGGTGCTTTGCAAACTTGATGTCATAGAGGAGAACCATAGCTCCGTGTTGGAAGTGCTTTGTTTTTACGTGGCGATAATTCCATGCCTTTGGTCGATCCTTTTCTAATTATTGATGAAAGCCTGCGATGAAATGATCCTCTTTAAGGTGTACTAATTATGTCATTCTTTCCTCAATTTCTCTTTCATCGCTCGTTCCTATTAGTGCTGCTATGCATAGACTGGCGACGATATAATGGTGTTTTCCTTGACAAAATTTTACATGTCGTTCTATAGGCCCATAATATCACATGGACTTTCAGATCCCAGTTGTCGTGATTCGTATCTCATACCTTAATGAGCGCATTTTCCAATATCTTGTTGAACTCTTCTACTACACCATTCTCTTGTGGTACTCTCATTTTTTTGTATCTGGAATTCCTCAGTCATCTCTCTGATTGTATAATTGACAAAGTGATCTCCTTTATCGCTCATTAATATATTAGTACATCCAAATCGAGTAACCGCATTTTTGAAAAGGAACCTTGTTGGTGTCGCAGTTGTGCAGTCCTTTACTGGTGCTGCCTCAGCCCATCTCGTTATATAATCGATCGTGGTGATGATGCATCTCGTACCTACTATTTTCCATGGTCGATGGATAGGTCCTATGAAATTGACTACCCATTTTTCAAACGGTTGTAGTTTTACCAGATGTACTAATGACATCTCATCTCTCCATGATGGTTTACCCATTCTTTGAAATACATCACATCTTTTAGCATAATCTGTGGTATCGACGTGTACTGTCGACCATTATAATCTAGCTCTAAGTTTTTTTTCTGGTGGTTGCACACCCTCCATAATGTCCCCCTGCAATCCCATCATGTGCCTCTGCCAACACTCTTTCTTGCTCATGTGGAAGAACATATCGACAAATAATTTCATTCAGCCCCATATTGTATAATTGTCCAACGATCAATTGGAAGACAACAGCTATAATGACCATTTGTTTATTTTGATTAATGGTGAACTCCTCAAGGGCTTGTCTTGTCATTAAAAATTGAATAATTTATTCGTAATGGTCATCGACTATTTCAAATCCAAACATATGTGCATCAAGTAAACCGTCTTCATTGCTACTTGGTTCTTTTCCTGACTCTATCCTTGATAGATGATCATTCAACCATCTTGGTTTCACAATGATCTAAAAATAATATTCTTGGAATAATAACAACCACTTCCCCCCAACACAGCCTTATTGACCAAGTACTTCAACGATGAGTGATTCGTAAAAAATTTGAAATGTCCTCCTAATAGGTAGTGTCAAAATTTCTACAATGCATACACCATCGCCAATCCTTATCTTTCTGTCATTGTGTAGTTTTTCTCCACAGTATACAACTTCCGACTTTGAAACACAATCGAGTGATGAATTGATCCTTCTGTCGGTTCGACCAATATTACTCCTAATGTGATTGACGACGCATCGATGTGGACATGGAATTACTTTGTCGAATCTGGAAACACTAATATTCAATATTGCGACCGTCTTTTGTTTCAGTATATCAAGGCTCCTCTAGAACTCATCATTTCATTTGAACTTTGCATATTTCTTTAATAATTTCTCCATTGGTGCAGTGATTAATGCATATCCCCTCATAAACTTCCGGTAGTACCTTGTGTGGCCCAATGTTTCCCTCAGTTGTTTTACTATCGTTGGTGTCGGTAGGTCGACAATTATCACAACCTTGGAGGGATCGAACAACATGACTTCCTTACATAAAATGTGTCCCAATAGGATTCCAAATGGTGCACAAAATATACATTTCTTCATATTTAGCGAAATCCAATGTTGTCGACATATTTCCAACATCAAGTGAAGGTTTGCAATATGGACTTTTACCAACCCATAGATGGTCCAATCATCTATGTAGACAGCTAGGAATTTATGAATGAAGCCTTTGAATGCAGCGTCAAATAACCTTTAAAAAATCGTGGGTTCATTCTTGAGACCGAAAGACATCATTGTGTACTGGAAACATCCCCATTCTAGTACAAAAGTGGTTTTGTGTCTATCCTCCTTCGCAATTCTTATCTGATGATAGCCTAAAAAGTCGTATGTAAATTAATAGATCCCATGTCCTCCAACTCCTTCCAATACTTCATCGATGAATGGTGTTGGAAATGGGTGATGAATACTTGTGTCATTCAGTTTCCTCAGATCGATGTAAATATGGATTCCATCAGTCTTTTTGTCCCGCACAACCATCAAACCAATGCATTATTATTCCTCTACATGCTTGATAATTCCTGCATCCAACATCCTTTCTAGTTTGGATTTTACATAATCTTTGTATATTGGATTAAACCTATATGGTTGTTTCTTTACTGGTTTCACATAAGGTTTCAGAGGAATCTTCATTTCTCCCAAATCCCCTGAAATTCCTTTCATTTCGAAAAATTTTGTTGGGACTAAGTCCCAAAAATTGTTCAATAGATCAATGAATTTTCCCATCGTTGAATCATCCCATTAATCTCCAATAATAGCAAACTTGGATCTTCTATTGTTCCAATATTGACCTTCTTTATATTCAATAGTTGTTTGAATTTGTTTCCTGTCATCTTTGGTGCTTCGATATCGCGACTTCCTTCTGATTTTGGAATAACAATAGATCTTGGATCATCTTCGTCATCGGGTTCTCCTAACACATTGTAAAAATCCATCATAATTTGTGGTGTTGGTGTCCATTGTGATCCTATCAGTAGCTCAGTTGGAGCTATCTCCAATACTTTTTCGTGGATGTCCTGTAGCGCACTATGGATAAATGGATTTTCATTCATGAAGCTAAAAGTATGATTGAAGGTGACAGTCAGTTCTTCCCATGTTGTTGTTTCCCTTCGCAACTCTATAGAAACATACCATCTCTGTGGTATTTCATCCATCGTATGGATGAACGTGTGAACCCATTCCTCCTTCGACCTTAGTTCCCATGTTTTTTGGCATGTTATAAGATGGGAACTTGGATCATTTCTTCCATCATATTTATTTCCTCGATAGCATTCGTCCTTCCCGAATCAAACTTACATCAATCATCGACATATCTGCCAGTACATTATCGACATCTCATGCGTAGCCCACCATCTTGTTGGAGTATCCTTCAGTGCCTCTTCCAGTGCCAACAAGCAATGGGGTTCAGATAATCTATCTTCAAATTTCAAATAAAAACTACCAAGTTAGGTATTCCTTCATATGTGGGAAGATCAAATACTTTTGTTGCTACCCATCTCAGCGACTAAGTGATGCATGCACACTTCCTGAGTGACACTTCATGCAACTAGTTGTACCAATTCTATAGCGCTTCGTCTGAGTCTGAAGATGTTGAGATGATGCTTCACCAACCTAACTCTCCATCAACAGTGGGATTGATATAGTATTCAGAGACATTATAGGCATTATCCCTTCCTCCTGTGACTTCATATTTTATTGATTCAACATATCGTTTCACTTCGAGGGGATCTATTGGGGCAATGACTCGTGTGTCACGATTCTCGAATGTCATCATCCTTTTCTTGAAATTAAAAAGCATCAAGTTTTCCATCGCCAAATCGATTCCAAATAGTGTGGGGTATGGGCTGGTGTCATCAACTATTTCAATAACATCTAAGTCTACATACGTCTTCAATCCTTCCACTTCGATAGGTAGACAGGGTACTCATCCAATTGGAGAAATATTGGCCTGATTTTCCAAACAAAGTTGTAGTGGGGACAAGACTAACTATGACGTAGCCATCATTTCCCATGTCCATTTGGTTAGGATATTCACATCTGATCCTAAATCCAAAATGATTGAATCTACATCGTATTCACAGACTTGGATGTTCATTCTCATTTCTCTTCTTGTTTTCTTCTTTTGCAATGAATTGACTAGGTGATCCTATCACCCTTCTTCTTGTCGATACAAAAATATTTCTATATTTCCTAATGCATCTTGATCTTTTGCTAACGTTAGACAACTTTCTAGAAAAAAAATTCAAAGTACTGACCTTTCTTTTCGATCTTGGCGAGTTTGTCGAATCAAAGCTCAATGAAATCTCGTACATAGGTAGCTTACCATTTTTCTTGTTCAGGGTGTCTTTCGCTTTGAAGAGGTTTATTTCTCTCTTTATACATTGAATTGGAATTTCTTCTGGGCTGCAGGCTGAACATTTAGTATTGGTCTGTCATCCCCTATCGTAGCCCCTCCTCTCATTACTACATCGACATGCACTAGATAAGTCCTTAGTCTAGCTGATATCTTTCCCACATTTGGTCTAGGATTCTGATTCTGGTTTGGTTGTGATTGTGGTGCATTCTTAGGTTTCCATATCGCAATTAGATGAGGACATTCTTCGATGGTGTGATCAGTTGCACAATAGTAAGTAAATTGGGCTGCTAGATTTGGATGATCCCTTTGATAATGTCCCACCACTCTGAAATTATAGCACGTAACTGGTCCATGACCTCAACCCATAGATCCTCAATTTCCAAATCGTCCATTGCGACCTCCACAAAATCCCCCTTATAATCCTTCTTATTGCTGGTATGATGGTTAGTTGAATTGTTGTTTGTTGTGTATTCTACTACGGTTGTTGTTTATTATATTACGGTTGAGTATACTTTGGTTGCGGTTGGTTATACTACAATTGCGGCTGATTATACCATGTTTGCGTCTGCTTATACTAGTTGCGGTTGAGGTATTTCCACTATTCGTTGATCCTCTCCCTTCATAAAGTATGTATCCATGGTCCTTTCTTGGATCAAATCGTAAGCTCTACAATCCTTTTCTTCATGAACAACTGATTGACAAAAGTTGTAGAAAATATTAGATGGTTTCAACACAACCTTTTGTAAGTATATGCATTCTTATGACCGATGCCCTCTTTTTTGACAAATTCGGCAACAAATAAATTATCGTTGACTCAGTGGATTCAGTGCCCTCGACTGTAAATACTTGCAAAAATATGGACACGTATCCTTGTGATGTCCTTTTGATCGACATCAACTGCACCATACTTCTTTGCGGACCTCTTTTCCTTTCTTAAAATCCTGTAATTAGATAGTAAGGTTCTGTTGTAGGTACAACAGATCCCATGTTATTCTCACACAGGAACCCAATTACACACACGAAAGTAACTTAGTATAATCCTTTGTACATTTCTTGGGTGCTATTACATTTTTTGACTTCTGGGATTTTCTAACTTAACCAAAATTCTCAAAATCCATGCTTGATTTGTGTGTTTTTAAGATGCAGAAATTTAGTTTTGTTTGGAATTGTTTTGCGATTCCGCAACCCGCACCCAACCCCCAAGTTGTGGAATGCGGGATTTTGTAGTTATATGTTTTAAAATTCCTCATCCCGCATCCCGCAAGTGTGGAATGCGAGATGTGGGAGAATATTTTATGGATATGCTTTGGTCAACCCGCACCCCGCATCCCACATAAGTGCGGAATGTGGGATGTGGGGTGTCTTTGTTATGTCGTGTGGTTTGCGTGTTTTCACAACCCGCATCCCGTAAAATGCAGAATGCGGGCTGTGGAGAGGTTTGAATAAAGTTTTGTTGTTTTTCAATTCCTCACCCCGCATCCTGCAAAATGCAGAATGCAGGTTACAGAATGATTAATAAAATTTGGATTTTGTGATTTAATCCTGCATCCCGTAAAGTCTGATCTTGACCGTTATTTTCATCCTCATCCTACGGTCCGAATTATTTCCTGCGAATTGTATATATGTTGGTCTTATGCACGATTTCTTCATTTTTTTTACCACTGTAACTTGTTGTGCTGCGTGAATTTACCTTGAGGTTTTTTACCAAGCAATTTCACCATTATTCACTCTGGTTTCAGGTTAGTTTTCGAGTCACCTTTCCAAATTTGAATTGCTTACTGTTGTTTCAATATAAATTAGTTTTAATTTATGGTTTATGCATTCAATAGAATATGTCAACCTCAAAAAATCCTCAAATTACCCGGTGTAAAAGCCTTCAGAAAGACATGTTGACCAAAGACCCAAATTTCGATGTCTTCTCTGATACCAGCGGTCGGGTTAGCAGAACCTACCAGTTAGATTGGTCCCGAATATACTCTATTTTTTACAACAATGACCATTCAGACGTTCAAGATGATGAACCCATTTACGAGAGAATTAGGGATTCTTGCATCCACATGATTGCTGCAAGACCTATCGTTCTCCCTTATAACGACGCAGTCAAATGGATTATTGACCATTCCAATCCAAAATACCATTATTTTAATACTAGTACTGGATTGATAATTGCCAATTTTTGTTCTAAGACTTTTGTAAACATTTATGCTCTCAAACCTTTCAGGCAGCTCCTTAATGTCGATTTCGTCAAAGCTACTAAGTCCATATACAATTTTGACCAAATGCTGAAGTCCTGGATGGTTGAACTGCATAAATTTTCTCAAAGGAAAGATGAACTCTACCCTATTGAATGGTTTAAGGAACCCTATTCCCTGCTCGCATCGATGTTGTGTAGGATCTATGGTCTCCCTAACTGTTCCTACTTCAAGGAAGAATGGGATCTGATTTCCCATCATGTTATAACCACAGGAGAATCCCTCCCATGGGCTTCAATTCTATCTTTAGAACTCAAAACAACCATACAGGAATTTCAGAAAGCTACCGCCAGGAGGAAACCTAACTTATTTTTCTTTGTCTACATTGTTGACATCTTTTGCACTGAGTTTCATTATCCAAACTTGGGATGGAGCTCGGTACTACCAGCCCCGCCTATACACGTTTATCATGCGGAGCTGTGGGACACCAACTATGTGAATAGGTTTTATGACATTTGTGAGAGTTTCCTTGGCCGAGTCTATTTCCTAATTTTCAACAAGGAAGCTCCTGCATTCTCCCCTGAATCCAAAACCCTTATAGCCACAATGGGAGATTGGTACGTTGGTGAGTCATTCACATACATTAGGCTCTTTGGCAGCAATGCTGCTCATATGCTACCAAAGGTTGTGCCTGGCAGGATAATTCTTGAAGAAATATCATTTCAAATAGTCACTGAGGGAATATATAAGAAGTGTGCAGCGCCTAAAAGGAAATTCTGGCACAAGTTTCCCCTAACCCTGGGATCTTTGAGCATACCAACCTCCTCCTTGGTGTCTCAACTTAGTGATCGCATAGTGTCTCTCAAGCTGGGTTTTTCCAGTAAGAGATAGCATGATCCCAAGGGGATTGTTTATTTTCACCTTAAGCAGAATCACTTCAAAGCAGGGTACACTCATGAAGAATTCCTAGATGACTTCATCTATCATGGGGTTGATACTTTCTCTGATGTTTTGGCTAGGGATAAAAGAAAAGAAGAACATAATAAAATCCTGTTGTATCAAAAGGAAATCAAGGACAGGGTTCGGCACTACAGGGCAATGGAATTAGATATTCAAGAAAATATGATGAGATACAAAGAAGCAAAGGAGGCTCAATCAGCCAAAGACACATCTATAGAAACCAGTTCAACTACAGATAAAGGGAAAAGTCCCATGGAAGAAATCCCACAGGCATCTGTTGATCAGCAGGTTGAAGCCTATTTACATACTTCAGAGCAGATTAAACAGAAGCTAAGCGGGATGACTTCAGCATCGGGCACTCAAGAAATTACAACTTCTCAACCAATAGAAGCTACTTAGGTGACTAATATTGTTGATAAATCCCAACCTGAACAAACCCAGATTGAGGAGAATCCATTCAAAAAGTTGAAGGTTTAAGTTTCATCCATCCATGCTTCTACTATAGAGTTGACCAAATCAGAGGAGGAGGATGAAATGGTTTCCCATGTGCATGTCACTGTGGAAGCTGGAGATGGTAATGATTTACAGGGGTTTACGAATTTGTTTAATGGCAGCAATGGGAAGTCCTCATCAGCTCTCCCATAATCACAACCTTCTTCTCGTCCTGGCCCATCATCTTCTGCTTTACTCCTCTCATCAATCATAGCCTTATCTTCCTTGTCTGTTGGTTCTACAATGGCACCCTTTATGTCTCAACTCTATCAAGATGCCACATGTTTACCCTATTCTATTACACATGTTTTTGTGCAAATGCCCATTCCGTCATCCACTATACCTCCAGTTTTTAAAGTTCCACTACATATTCCTTCTCGTAGTTCAGTATAATCTCCTATTCATGAAAAATCCTCAGCACTTTCACCATTGTCACTTCGAGTTACTACTGTGCAGGTTTCATCGATTGAAACTTTTGTTTCAGATAATCCTTCAACCCCTGAAGTGACTGTCACCAAGAGTAGTACTTCCTATCTACTCATCTCTCATATTACTATTCCCATGCCTTCTCATACTATGACTCAGACCTCCTCTTTGATATCCACAGGTTTTAATGTACCCCCCATTGATGATATGAGAGATGAAATCAATGAATATTTTGTAATATCTCTAGGGGAGTATTGTTATAGCAAATCTGATAAATCAATGGAAAAGAGAGGGAAAAAGAGGAGTAGAGATCAGAGTAACATGGATCCATCCATTTCAAATGAAATTGTGTGGACTCAATGATCAGGTGATCCACAGGTGGATGCTACAGATGCTGCTTCTGTCTTAGGTTCTTTTACAGGTGCTAATTTTGATGCTAACAATACTCTGAACAGGGAATTCCATAAGCAGAAGGCATAAATTGTCAGATTACAGGAGGATCTGGAACAGGTAAAAAGACAACATGAGGACAGGTATGATGAATTACAAGTGAGGAATGTTTCTCTTCATGATGAGTTACAAAGAGAAAATACTACTAATGCTACTTTGGTACAAACGTAGCTTTGTTGGAAAAACAGTATGAAGATGCAACTGCAAGTGCAGCTTCATCTTCGTTTTCTAAGTTTTCTCAGGACGAATTCAAGGAGCTAGCTCTTCGGGCCAATAGGGAGCATCATGATTTAGTCAGTGAGTTGTTTAAAACTTTGGATAACATTTTTGAAACTCATGGGACTTTTGAGAAGATGTCTATTGTTTTAGAAGATTTGGTTGAAAAAAGGAAACAAGCTTCAAAAGCCTATGATGAAGTTACAAACTAGCAAAGGTATATGAAAGAGAAGCCAGACAATGTCACCATTTTCACTAACTTCCAATTTAAGATAATCAGGACTATCTTAAGAGCCTGGGAGGATTTGGATGAAACGGTCGTTTAAGCTATAAAGAAGGCACAATCCATTTGTAGCAGAAGGTGGTATGCTGCAGACAATCTCATGGATGAATTATCTTTTCCTGCAATGGTACTCATTAACAAAGCATGTCCACCAGGGTTAATTATTGAGCAAGATGAACAGAGAAGAGATGAGGTAGAAGAGAAGATCAAGGAGCTTGATCATGTTAGCATAGATGATGTATATTGGTTGATCAAACTAACATTTGCAGTTGAAGGGAAGATCCACATCTATATTTGTTTTTGGAATAAGCTAGCTAAAAATGAAATTGAAGATCACAAATGCAATGCCCAACTTGGCATTGAATCCGCCAATTATCCTGATATTGAGGAATTGTTACGCATATGGAGAATATGGAGAGATTTTCTGGGATATTATTTTTGTTTAGGTTTTGTGATCCCCTTTTGAGGGAGATTCATTATTTTGTAATAATTATTTAAGAGGTAGTTCTCGAATGTATCAAGGGACTTTTGGGGAGAAGGAAGAATTGGTACAGGAGACTAAAAAACACCTCTGTTTTTCCTGAGGTTTATGTAATTTATTTCAAAACTTTGAATAAACACAGTACTGGTATTTCATATCTCGTGTCTATGATCTGATTGAATTTCTTTGACATATCTCATTTTTTCTTGTTTCAAATGGAAAGATGATGTTGTTGTTTACTTGCAATTAATATATGTATTTGTCCATAACTTAGATTTCTCTTTTATTATTGATTAATGCATTGATAAAGCTTCAAGGAATTTATTATTTTAACTGTCTTTATCTATTTCTGCAAGTGATTGAACAGTGACATTTTGCAGCAAAATATGTTTGTTTTTTCAACTTACATGTGCTATGCAGGTTAACTCTAAATGATATAATCTTAAGTCATTGATTAATTAATTTTCATTTATTAGTTGTGAGTTAGGTGGTGAGTTCCTAATCTGATTTGCATCTTTGTTGATTGGATGAGAATACTTGTCTGCTTACACTTTTGGTTCGCCTGCAAAATCAATTCAAAATCCACTTTAGGTAGTTTATATTTAGATCGGGATTAATTTCATAGTTAGATTTGATTTTCCTTTTCTTTCTACCACCTATCTTGTTTTCCAATTTGGGAAATAGATCCTATGTGGATAAAACTCTCCAAAGCCAGTGGAGGCTGTTGAAATATCCGTGAGAGATCACTACTTTAAACAGCTTGAGGATACAACAATACCTATGTGGGATTGTTTGAAGCCTTTGGTTGGGTTTTATCTGTGTGTTGTAAGCCTTAGACACCATTTTCAGCCACATACACAACTAAGGCTTCAACAAATGGCACTAGAAGGAGGGCCTACACATCATTCCTAAATGAAATACTTAAACACCTCCTCCAGCAAGAGATCTGATTATCACTCATAGTCACACCCACGCGTCTACATCAGGGGAACAAATAGCACAAGGTTCAGACGCAGTCCCAGTTACCCCTGGACAAGAACAAACTACCCCATCAGACAGATACGTTCTCGTATCACCCTTCCTAGGACCCATCACGGCTGAACAACTGTTGAAGGGTAATTCGCATAACATTGCTGAGATTCGAAGACAGTTCGCTAAAGAATATAAAACCTGAAATATTCCCCAAGACAATAATCAAGATAATCTAAACTCAGGTGACCAAAACGATGAAAGATGTCATGACCTTTTCAGTGAACCATCTACTCCTAGGTTAGATCTAGATTCATTTTTTCAAGAGTCATCCACTCCTCGACATAGCATCTGAGTAGGAGGACCACCCCCATATCCTCCCTATTCTTCATCTTCCTCAGACGAATCGTCAGATTCTGAGTCTTTCGACTCATCAACGGAATCTATCCCTATGGCTGACGAACAACATAACAGGCCTTGGTTGGATGGAGATGTCGTGTCTATTTTAGGTGATCAGCATAGGTTGCCTAAAAACCCTGAGAAGTGGCTTCCAAAATTTAATCCAAATGACAAAATCCCTGTGGAAGACCACATCAAATCTTTCATGCAAGCCATCAGACTTAGGAATGTCATACATGAAGATGTGGTTTGCATATTGTTCCCTTACACGTTTGAGGAAAAGGATTCTACCTAGTATTTTGCCTTAGAATCTAGTTCCATACCATCATGGGATGTGTTTTCTGAACTCTTCACTCAAAAATTTGGGGATGATGAGACCCCAAAGGAGTTAGTCATAGAGATTTCTTCCATGAAGACTAAGGGTAAAGAAAGAGTCAAAGATTACAATCACCAGTTTTCATATTTAAAGAATAGGATCCCAAGTATGGTACTTCCTGTTGAGTCATTACTGGTAGCATACTATATTAAGGGTCTTCCGACCCAAATAGCCATGTGGTTAAAAGGGCCCGTAAGGAGTCCTTGCAAGACGCCTTCTTCGAAGCCATACAAGTCGAACGAGACATGTTCTATCTCAAAGACAACCCTGACATCACATCTGAACAAGCATATACCTCGCACAGGAAAATTGACAGTTCTCTTAAACCCGCTACTACTAGTCAAGATCCGTTCAACATGAGTGAAGTGAAGAAGCTCCTCCATAGAATGTCTAATGAGATGGTGGATCTCAAGAAAACTAACAATGAAAATCAGTCTAGCAATAGAGGATTTAATAGGCCACCTTTTAGGAGACCTAACCAACCTCCTCAAAATCCCCCACCTCCAAATCCTAGTGATGGATTCACCTCAGAAGAAATATTTTCTGTCTTGAAATCCTTAGCTGTAGGAACACCAAAAATTCCTGAATCCTCTGAAGATCAATCCACTCAAGATACACAACCTCCCCAAGAGGAAGAGAAACATGACTAGCAGGTCAGCACTGTGAGTTTCTTTTTAGAAGAAGAGGAAGAAGAACCTGGCACATTTTTCAACCTACAACACACTCACAATACTAGATCTAAAGGGAAACCTCCTCAAGAATCATCACCTGCAACACAGCTCCCAGCAAAGGTAAAACCCAAACCCATAAAGACACTCTCATTCCTGAGCCAGAATACAATTTGGCCGAGGATCTAAAAAGAGTCAAAGCAAACATATATTTATTTGATATTCTTAAAATCCCTTCCATAAGGGATTCCTTTCCCAAAAGTATGATAATAATAAAAAACTAGAGAAGCTCAGAATAAAAATCTTGACTCTTCTCCCCAACCAAACCACCCAAATCCTGGAAGCAAGGGAACTCCACCCTTCTTGCTGACTTTTGAAATCTTTAACAGGAATGTACACAACTACATGGTAGACTCGGGTGCTTCGTCTAATGTCATGCCTCTTTCTGTATGTAAAAAAATAAATGCTACATGGGAAACCTGTACTATTCAATTTGTACAATTAGAAAGATCCAAATTCAAAGTTGTAGGAAGACTGAGGAATGTTATGCACAGATTATCTACAGATCCCCAAATTCATCAAACTATTGATATTGTGATTGCAGATATCCAAGATACTTATGGTATGTGGTTAAGTCGTGATTGGTCAGAAAAACAGAAAGGTTACTTTGCTACCGATTAGTCTCACTTGTGGTTGCCCCTTAATGGGCACCCTAACAAAATCAAAGTTGACAGAGAACCATTCATGAAACAAACTGTAACTGATCTCGATGATTCCAAGGAATCTGACTCCTTTTTTGAAAATCAAATTGAACATTTTACATTTGATACATTATTTGGAGACCTACTTGTTGATGTTTCACCAGCAAAGAATGTGCAGAAGCAGTCTCACATTACTCATCTCACTTCTATGCCATTCTCCAGTACTATTGTACATAATGTTTATAATGTAAATACTAACTTCAGAATTGATCCTATTGTTTGGATGTTGTTTTTATATGGCTCTAAATATAAGGATGGAGCAGGTGCAGGATGTGTCCTTATTGATCCAAAGGGGATCAAAACAATGATCACATGCAGATTGGAGTTTGAATGTACTAACAACATAGCTGAGTACGAGGCATTAGTACAAGGACTCAGGAAAGCTATTGATATGGGAGTGAGAGCAATCGAATGCATAGGAGACTCTGAGATCATAGTAAAACATGTAAGGAATCAAATACATTGTTTGTCTCCAAGACTAATCACATATATGACTAATTCCTTTTTAGCATTTAACATAAAATCTGTTCCTAGATCACAGAACTTTGACACTGATCTGCTAGCTAATACTGCATCTAGACTAATCCTGACCGAAGGTTTGTCTCCACAAATGTTCTCTATCAAATTGATGTACAAACCCTCTATACCAAAAAATGTCACAAATTGAAAAGTGTTCGATGATGACCAGCAAATACTAGACTTCCTTTCAACCCAGAACACCTTCGAAGGTATGGATATTGATGAAGTTGATCATGAAAAGTTTATATCGCACCCCTCCAATATCATCCCCAATTCTATCATCAGTTTAGAAAAGTTTTGCGACTTATAAGATAAATTCAGACAAACCACCAACTGCAAGACCCAGATCTCAACTCTGAATTACACACATGTTAATCTGGGAATAGAGCAAGAACCTCTCTTTATTAATCTTGGAATTCACTATTCCCATGATGAGAGAAGGAGTTTTATTAAATTGTGCAGGGAATTTAAAGACGTGTTTTCCTGGAAATACGAAGAACTTAGGACTTTCGACACTGGTGTCATGCACCATAACATCCCGATGAAACCTGACGTAAAACCATATCAGCAGAAACTGAGGAAAATGCACCCCAGTTTAGAGCCTTCTGTTAAAAAAGAACTTGACAAGCTACTCTCAACCAGGATTATATTTCCTGTCAGACACACGCAGTGGATTGCTAACTTAGTACCTATTCGGAAGAAGAATGGGGAAATCAAACTCTGTGTAGACTTCAAAAACCTAAACCGAGCCTCTGAAAAAGACAATTATCCTGTTCCTCCCATGGACCATATTTTGCAGAAAGTAGCCGGATCTGAGATGTGCTCGCTGTTAGATGGTTTTTCAGGTTACAACCAATTCTTGGTTGCCCCCAATGATCAACTTAAGTCAGCCTTCTGAACTCCCTGGGGAACTTTCGCATACAGACAAATGTCGTTTGGGATAATAAACGCAGGAGCCACGTTCCAGAGAGCTATGGACATTGCTTCCAAGGGCTTGATCCATAATTTTGTCATTGCATACTTAGATGATGTGACCATTTACTCTAAAAAATGATAAGATCATTTATCTACTTTGAAACAGGTATTCAAAAGATGCATGAAATTTGGGATCTCCCTCAACCACAAGAATTCCATCTTCGTTGTGATGGAAGGTAAGATGCTAGGTTTCATCATCTCAAAGGAAGGTATGATCATTGATCCAGAGCGTGCTGAAGAAATCTCCAAGATCGACCTCCCCAACTCTCGAAAGGAAATGCAGTCATTCTTGAGTAAGATTAATTTCATCCATAGATTTGTGCCAAATTTTTCCCAAGTCGTTAAATCCCTGCAATTTTTGGTTAAAAAGGATGTGCCATTTAAGTGGTCCGATGAACAGAAGGATGCGTTTATTGAAATTAGGAGAGCTATAGCAGAAGTGCCTGCTCTTATGTCTCCAGATTTCAATAAATATTTCATACTTTACACTTTTGTTACTGACTTTTCTTATGCAGCTGTCCTAACACAGAAAAATCATGAGGATGTTGAGATCCCCATTTATTTCATGAGTTCGACATTTAAAGGAGTTGAACTCAATTATTCCCAAGTTGATAAACAGGCCTACACGGTATATAAATCAATAAAGCATTACATGCCTTATCTTTTGAAGTCAAGGACCAAGATGATTGTCCCATATGCGGCCATTTGCAATGTCCTCGTCCAAAAGGAGTTGGGAGAAAAAAGAGATCACTAGATGACATCCCTACAATAATATGATTTGGAGATAAAACCTACGAAGATAGTCAGAGCATAAGGGTTGTGTCAACTCACAGCCTAGTCGAATGATCCTAAGATCAGCACGCCGATTGGGAACATGAAGAGGATACACCTACAGCTTTTGTTAATGCACTTGAAACAGCGACGTCTGAATGGTATGATCACATCAAGTTCTTTCTTCATAATTGGTTTTCTCCTAAAACCCTTGATTCCAAGAAACGTAGAGCATTAAGGCTGAAATCAGCCCCTTATCAACTTCTTGATAATGTTCTGTTTATAAAGAATTATGATGGATTTTTTCTTAGATACCTTGAAAAGGACCACACTGATGAGTTCCTCTTTCAGTTTCATGCAGGACCTGCAGGTGGGAATTTCTCAGGTGATACAATGACTCACAAAATCATTTGGGAAGGATACTATTGTCCTACCCTATTCAGAGATGCTCATGCATATGTCAGAAGATGTGATCCTTGCCAGAAATGTGTTGGCAAAGTCAAGAAACCCACCTTCCCTTTGCAGCTAGTAGCGGTCCAATTCCCATTTCAGTAGTGGGGATTCGATTTCGTCGGACCTTTCAAACCTGTATCTTCTTTACAACACAAATACATTTTGACAACCACTAATTATTTCACCATAGGGGTTGAAGCAGTCCCTCTAAGACTGTGTAACACAAACCAAGTAATTTCCTTTCTTGAAAACCAGATAGTCACCAGGTTTGGCACCCCCGAGTATCTCGTTTTTGAAAATGCGTCATACTTCCAATTCATTGACCTGACTAGCTACGCCCATGAAAAAGGGATCAAACTTAAATTTTCTACCAACTACTATCCTAAGGGCAACGGATTCACAGAATCTTCTAACAAAAAATTGATAAACATCTTGAAAAAGACAGTGGCTTCACATCACAAAAATTGGCATACCCAACTCTATAATGCTCTTTGGGTAGATCAAATCACTCCAAAGGTATCCATTGGTAACTCCCCTTATTGCCTAATTTATGGCAAGGAAGTAGTTCTACCAGCTAATCTCACCATCCCTTCATTGCAGTTGGCCCAATCCATCCAAGATAATGATTCTTCTCCATTACAGCAGAGGATTGATTTTCTTCTCAAGCCATAGGAAGATAGGGAAAGAACCAAGAACAAGTTCTATCAACATCAACGGTTGGTGAAAAAATGGTTTGACAAAACATCCTCCTCTGATAGAGACTTTTTAGTGGGAGATTTAGTGTTGAGATGGGACAAGAAACACAAATACAACAAGGAGTACACCAAGTTCCAACGCCTTTGGATGGGACCTTTCATTGTTACAGAAAAGATTGGTCCTAGTACTGTTCGGTTACAAACATTGGAAGGAGTCGTTGACACCTATCCGGTCAATGTTTTCCTACTTAAAAAGTATTTTGTTTGAAAATATTTTTCAACCCTATACATAGGTTTGGTGTGTTAATTTTCCTTTTTATTTTATGATTGTTTGCTTGATACTAGTGGACTTTTGGTAATCTCTACACATCTGGCAATGATGGGTGATCAATCTTTCTTGATATTCAATACTCTTAACCTTAAACAAATTGTCAGTTTCCATCTTACCTAACTTGTATCGAGATCTGTTATATGTGAACGATAACCAATGATTACATAATTTCATATTAATGTGCTCTCGTCCCGGTCAATATATTCTATATGCCTTACTCATGTGATGAAAGTCATGGTAGGAAATGGCTCTTCTTGTTTGAGGTCTCATTAGAGCACTGCAGCATACCTTTATAACCTGGTCAGTCTTACTCTTTCAAAATTCAAGCATGGCCGTATAATTTTATTATGTGGATTGCAAGATGGGGGGTCTCATCATAAGCCAGCTCATTAGGTTCATAGATTCTTAGTGGAATGACATCTTTGCCATATGATTTGGAGAGATGGCTTCCATTTTTCTAGAAGATGGGAGATCCCATTATAGGTCGATTCATTCATGATTTGCATGGCATCGGTGAGTAACGCTGCCATTATGTGGACACTAAGCCATGGTAGTGTCTTGCAATCCATATACAAATAAAACCCAGTCGTTCTCCAAAAGAAGACTATTTTACAGAAGGATGAGGGAGTCCTATCTAAGGCCAGCCTTACTATGATCATGGACTTGATTTTGGACTGAAATTACCATCAAATGGTTCCCAAGCCATGATAATTGCTTTCATCCATATGGCTGGAAGACAAGAGATCTCCTTTCCGAGCCGACTTGTTCAGTTTGCAGGTCAGGTTTGTGAATGGCACTGATCACCAGAACATGGGGCAGTGGTCCTATGTCAATAAAGTTGTTATTTAAAAAAAAATCATGATTTCAGTGGCCTATATGTGGAGATACAAAATTGTTAAGGTCTGATCCTAGGTTCAAGTTGAACTGCGTGCCTATGTCAGCCTAAGTCTGAGTGATCCTTATCCTCCGTGCCATCTGAATCGGAGTTGCATTATCTTTAAAATGACCATGGGTAGAAGTGCATTAATCATTCTTTCATAATTCTTTGTTGGTTGCATTCTTATATTAACACTTTCTGTAGTCCCAAGTTGATCATTTGTCTACTGACAGGTTTGATTGGAAAAGCTTATTGTTTTGTAGAGATAACTGGTTCTTCCAGCCATTCGCCATTTGTTGTAGGTATAACATATCCCATTTTATTCTCACACGAGAACCCAATTACACACACGAAGGTAACTTAGTAGAATCCTTTGTACATTTCTTGGGTGTTATTACATTTTTTACTTCTGGGATTTTCTAACTTAACCAAAATTACCAAAATCTGTGCTTGATTTGTGTGTTTTTAAGATGTGGAAACCTAGTTTTGTTTGGCATTGTTTTGCGATTCCGCAACCCACACCTCACAACCTACAAGTTCTGGAATGCGGGATTTTGTAGTTATATGTTTTAAACTTCCTCATCCTACAACCCGCATCCTGCAAGTGTAGAATGCGGGATGTGGGAGAATTTTTTATGGATATGCTTTGGTCAACCTGCAACCCACATCTCGCATAAGTGCGGAATGCGGGATGTGGGGTGTCTTTGTTATTTCATGTGGTTTGCGTGTTTTCGCAACCCGCATCCCGCAAAATGCAGAATGCAGGCTGTAGAGAGGTTTGAATAAAGTTTTTTTGTTTTGCGATTTCGCACCCCGGATCCCACAAAATGTGGAATACAGGTTACGGAATGATTAATAAAATTTGGATTTTGTGATTTAATCTCGCATCCCGCAAAGTCTGATATTGACCGTTATTTTCATCCTTATCCTACTTTCTGAATTATTTCTTGTGAATTATATATATGTTGGTCTTATACATGATTTCATCACTATTTTTACCACTCTAACTTGCTGTGCTGCGTGAATTTACCTTGAGGTTTTTTACCAAGCAATTTCGCCATTATTTACTCTGGTTTAAGGTTATTTTTCGAGTCACCTTTCCAAATTTGAATTGATTACTGTTGTTTCAATATAAATTAGTTTTAATTTCTGGTTTATACGTTCAATAGAATATGTCAACCTCAAAAACGCCTCGAATTACCCGGTGTAAAAACCTTCAGAAAGACATGCTGACCAAAGACTTGAATTTCGGTGTCTTCTCTAATACCAGTGGTCGGGTTAGCGAAACCTACTAGTTATATTGGTCCCGAATCTACTCCATTTTTTACAACAATGACCTTTAAAACTTTCAATATGACCAACCCATTTACGAGAGAATTAGGGATTTCGGCATCCACATGATTGCTGCAAGACCTGCCATTCTCCCTTATAATGACGCAGTCAGATGGATTATTGACCATGCCAATCCAAAAGACCTTTCTTTTAATACTAGTATTGGATTGCTACTTGCCAATTTCCATCCTGAGACTTTTGTAAAGATTTATGCTCTCAAACCTTTCAGGCAACTCCTTAATGCCGATTTTTTCAAAGCTGCTAAGTCCATATACAATTTTGACCTAATGCCGAAGTCCTGGATGGCTAAACCACGTAAAGTTTCTCAAAGGAAATATGAACTCTACCCTATTGAATGGTTTAAGGAACCTTATTCCCTAGTTGCATCGATGTTGTGCAGGCTCTACGGTCTCCCTAAATGTTCCTACTTCAAGGAAGAATGGGCTCTGATTGCCCATCATGTTATAACCACAGCAGAATCCCTCCCATGGGATTCAATTCTGTCTTTAGAACTCAAAACAGCCGTACAGGAATTTTAGAAAGCTACCACCAGGAGGAAACCTAACTTCTTTTTCTCTGCCTATATTGTTGACATCTTTTGCGCTGAGTTCCGTTATCCAAACTTGGGATGGAGCTGGGTACTACCAGCCCCGCCTATACACATCTATCATGCAGAGCTATGGGACACCAACTATGTGAACAGGTTTTATGACATTTGTGAGAGTTTCCTCAGCCGAGTCTATTTCCTAATTTTCAGCAAGGAAGTTCTTGCATTATCCTCTGAATCCAAAACCCTTATAGCCACAATGGGGGATTGGTACATTGGTGAGTCATTCACATACATTAGGGTCTTTGGCAGAAATGTTTCTCATATGCTACCAAAGGTTGTGCCTGACAAGTTAGTTCTTGAATAAATCTCATTTCAAATAGTCACCAAGGGAATATATAAGAAGTGTGCAGCGCCTAAAAGGAAATTATGGCCCAAGTTTCCCCTAACCCTAGGATCTTTGAGCATACCAACCTCCACCTGGGCGTATGAACTTAGTGATCACATAGTGTCTCTCAAGCTGGGTTTTTCCAGTAAGAGACGGCATGATCCCAAGGGGATTGTTGATTTTCACCTTAATTAGAATCACTTCAAAGCAGGGTACACTCCTGAAGAAGTACCAGGTGACTTCATCTATCAGGGGGTTGATACTTTCTCTGAGTTTTTGGCCAAGGCTAAAAGCAAAGAAGAACATAATCAAATCCTATTGTATCAAAAGGAAATCAGGGATAGGGTTTGGTAATACAGGGAAATGGAATTAGATATTCAAGAAAAGATGATGAAAGACAAAGAAGCAAAGGAGGCTCAAGCAGCCGAAGACACATCTATAGAAACCCGTTCAGCTACATATAAAGGGAAAAGTCCCATGGAAGAAATCCCACAGGCATCTGTTGATTAGCAGGTTGAAGCCTATTTACATACTTTAGAGCAGATTAAATAGAAGCTGAGCAAGATGACTTCAAAATTGGACACTCAAGAAATTACAACTTCTCAACCAGCAGAAGCTACTTCGGTTACTACTGTTGTTGAGAAATCCCAACTTGAACAAACCCATATTGAGGAGAAGCCATTCAAAAAGTTGAAGGTTCAAGTTTCATCCATCCCTACTTCCACTATAGAGTTGACGAATTCAGAGGAGGAGGATGAAAGGGTTTCCCATGTTCCTATCACTGTGGAAGATGGAAATGATAATGATTTATATGGGTTTATGAATTTGCTTAATGGCAGCAATCGGAAGTCCTCATTGGCTCTCCCACAATCACAACCTTCTTCTTGGCCTGGCCCATCATCTTCTGCTTTACTCCTGTCATCAATCATAGCCTTATCTTGCTTGTCTTCTAGTTCTACCGTGACACCCTTTATGTATCAAATCTATCAAGATGCCACATGTTTACCCTATTCTATTACACTTGTTTCTGTGAAAATTCTCATTTAGTCATCCACTATACCTCCAGTTTTTAAAGTTCCACTGCATATTCCTTCTCTTAGTTCAGTATCATCTCCAATTCATGAAACGTCCTCAGCACTTTCACCATCGTCACTTCGAGTTAGTACTATGCAAGTTTCATCCATTGAAACTTCTGTTTCAGATAATCCTTCAACCTTTGAAGTGACTGTCACCAAGAGTAGTACTTCATCTCTACTCACCTCTCATATTACTATGCCCATGCCTTCTCATACTATGACTCAGACCTCGTCTTTCATATCCACAAGTGTTAATGTACCCCCCGTTGATGAGATGAGAGATGAATTCAATGAAGATTTTGTAATATCTCTAGGGGAGTATCGTTATAGCAAATCTTATAAATTAGTGGTGAAAAGAGGGAAAAGGAGGAGTAGATGTCAGAGTAATATGGATCCATCCCTTTCAAATGAAATTGTGTTGACTCAACGATCAGGTGATCCACAGGTGGATGCTACAGACATTTCTTCTATCTTAGGTGCTTTTACAGGTGCTAATTTTGACGCTCTCAATACTCTGAACAGGGAATTCGATAAGCAGAAGGCAGAAATTATCAGATTAAAGGAGGAGATGGAACAAGTAAAAAGACAACATGAGCATAGGTATGATGAATTACAAGTG
Source organism: Pseudotsuga menziesii (assembly GCA_001517045.1). Lineage (NCBI taxonomy): Eukaryota > Viridiplantae > Streptophyta > Pinopsida > Pinales > Pinaceae > Pseudotsuga > Pseudotsuga menziesii. The sequence continues at coordinate 123,700 of LPNX011164237.1, forward strand.
AGGAATGTTGCTCTTCATGATGAGTTACAAAGAGAAAAGACTACTAATGCTACTTTGGTATAGAAGGTAGCTTTGTTGGAAAAACAATATGAAGATGCAACTGCAAGTGCAGCTTCGTCTTCGTTTTCTAAGTTTTCTCAGGAGGAATTCAAGGAGCTAGCTCTTCAGGCCAATAGGGAGAATCATGATTTAGTCAGTGAGTTGTTTAAAACTTTTGATAACATTTTTGAAACTCATGGGACTTTTGATAAGATGTCTGTTGTTTTAGAAGATCTGGCTGAAAAAAGGCAACTAGCTTCAAAAGCTTATGATGAAGTTACAGACTAGAAAAGGTATATGAAAGAGAAGTCATATGATGTCACCATTTGCACTAACTTCCAATTTAAGAGAATCAGGACTATCTTAAGAGCCTGGGAGGATTTGGATGAAACGGTCATTGAAGCTATAAAGAAGGAAAAATATATTTCTAGTAGAAGGTGGTATGCTACAGATAATCTCATGGATAAATTATATTTTCCTACAATGGTACTCATTGACAAAGCATGTCCACCAAGGTTAATGATGGAGCAAGTTGAACAGAGAAGATATGAGGCAGAAGAGAAGATCAAGGAGCTTGATCATGTCAGCATAGATGATGTAGATCGGTTCATCAAACGACCATTTGCAATTGAAGGGAAGATCCACATCTATATTTGGTTTTGGCATAAGCTAGCTAAAAATGAAATTGAAGATCACAAATGCAGTGCCCAACTTAGAATTGAATCCGCCAGTTTTCCTGATATTGAGGAATTGTTACTCATATGGAGAATATGGAGAGATTTTCTGGGATATTATTTTTGTTTAGGTTTTGTGATCCCCTTTTGAGGGAGATTCATTATTTTGTAAAAATTATTTAAGAGGTAGTTCCCGAATGTATCAAGGGACTTTTAGGGAGAAGGAAGAATTGGTATAGGAGACTGAAAAACGCCTCCGTTTTTCCTGAGGTTTATGTAATTTATTGCAAAACTTTGAATAAATACAGTATTTTTATTTCATATCTCTTGTCTATGATCTGATTGAATTTCCTTGACAAATCTCATTTTTTCAAGTTTCAAATGGATAGATGATGTTGTTGTTTACTTGCAATTAATAGATGTATTTGTCCATAACTTATATTTCTCTTTTGTTATTGATTAATGCATTGGTAAAACTTCAAGGAATTTATTCTTTTAACGGTCTCTATCTATTTATGCAAGTGATTGAACAGTGACATTTTGCAGCAAAATATGTTTGTTTTTTCAACTTACATGTGCTATGTAGGTTAAATCTGAATGATATAATCTTAATTCATTGATTCATTAATTTTTATTAATTAGTTGTGAGTTAGGTGATGAGTTCCTAATCTAATTTGCATATTTGTTGATTGGATGAGAATACTTGTCTGCTTACACTCCTGGTTCGCCTGCAATTTCAAAATCCACTTTAGGTAGTTTAGATTTAGATCAGGATTAATTTCATAGTTAGATTTGATTTTCCTTTTCTTTCTACCACCTATCTTGTTTTCCAATTTTGGAAACAGATTCTCTGTGGATCAAACTCTCCAAAGCCAGCGGAGGCTATTGAAATATCTGTGGGAGATCACTACTTTAAACAGCTCGAGGATAAAGCAATACCTGTGTGGGATTGTTTGAATCCTTTGGCTGGGTTTTCTCCATATGTTGTAAGCCTTAGACACCCTTTTCAGCCACATACACAACTGAGGCTTCAACAGGTTTGCCAACAGTGACTGGATCTGGCTCATGCCAATCCCTATTTCGTAGACTAGTGAATACTTCAACTTCATCGTGATCTCCAAGACTTCTTCTTGATATGTGATCTTTTGTTGCATCAGCGACATGCAAATATGGGGTACCAAGGCTGTGATGAACCATTCTTTTTGTTACACATCACTCATTCTAAAGCTAACCTTTACCATTAGAGTTTTGAATCGTTGATCGAAGTCCCACACTGACTCATTGGGGAATTACTTTATTTCCTTCAATTCGGTAATATACTACAATTCTAATTTTGGTTTCTTGAATTCCTCAATTAGTCCAATCCTTATTTGTGCTATATTACTCTGGGGATGCCCCATCGTTACTTGCATGAATTTCATATACCAGTCCAATGCCCGAACCTAAAAGGTCACCGCTAGCTATCCTTTCTTGATATCGTAATCTTGTACTTGTTGTACCATCCATACTTCTTCACATAAGAACCAATATTACTCAGGATCCTCAGTTCCATTACCTTGGAAAAAGGGTATATTTGAGTTTTCATCCTCCATTCTGGGTCTTCTCCCAGTGCTCGTCGATCCACTACTATTACCATTGTTCTGACACACAGGACAACCTTGTGATGAACTCGTGTTCCTTCCTCCTAAGTTCAGCACATTGCACAAATTTGTATGTACGTTGTAGATTTGGGTTGGTTCTTTCTCATGTTTGGGTGTAGCCTGGTCATTTTGTTCATCACTGTAGGGTCGCTTAGTCCCTTGTGGTCCCTTCTTTTATTTTTATGTTCTAGTCACACCAGGGCTCTCCTCAATCCTCCTCCTCTTTTCTTACTGGAACCTCACCCCACTTCGTAGGAGACCACATTCTTCCATGGCTTCCCTCACAGTCTCATCGTGACTCCCATCCATCTACCCCATATCATTCCATCAAACCCTTTCCTTCGCAGTACCCACATCCTCTGCACACCGGGGATTTAATCATAGGAATTCATATTTAGTATTTCTTTTTTCATAGATAACCATCTTTATCCACAACTATAACGACAATATAAATATCCCCCTTGGTCCCTTCAAAAATTATCTTTCGATGTCGTTGTAATATTTGACTGTTTTGACAATGAACTCAGTAATGTACCCTTCCAAAATATTTTTTATCCACACATCGACAGCCCTTGAAGCTTTGTTGTTCACCTTCCGCAATTAATGGATTAGTTCTAGAGTACACTGATTAAGTTTGCCTCCCTGAAAAATTCTTCTTCAAAATAGTGAGGTGTTCCAACCAATCGTACAGTACTATCAGAAGTTTAGAGAAGAATATTTCATGAATATCTGAGTAGATATATCTTCCCAGCCAATCTTATGTCGTCAATCTCAGGATTTGGTTTTCTTCTTCCTCAAACTCTCAAGCTTTCTTGTCAATCCAATCCCAGATATCTGGCCTCGTTGAATGCCACAACATGTCCTTTTCTTATTCACACTATGGTCCTGAAAACAAAACCATTTGTTGACACAAACACACCCAGTTATGTCGACAAGGGGTCACTTCGCACTACTATCGACAACTACCGACGAAGACTCCCTAAACATTGGCCGAGAAATGTTTTACCCTTTCTAGAAGCACCTATGGGGTAGGTGCAGTCTCACCTGAGATGTATGAGGGAGGGATGCAGGAACCAAGTTTCCACTATAGGAAGAGAACTCTGCACTATATGTTACCCTATTGCAACATCACCCAAAAATCCAGGTTTGTAATCGTTCTATTATCCATATCTACTTATCATCAGTGTTCGCAATCATAATTACTTGGATTTACATTAAAAAGACATCAGCATACATTAAATTGACAAGTACTGCAACACCTTGCATTATTCACATTTAAAAGGAAAACATAGAGGTAGCATAATTGTTCATTAATTCATCTGATACATCACTTCACCCAAATAATGTAGAAAACACATAATTCGTATTTTAGAAACAACGCATTCCATAGAACTACGATGGTACAACTCAAAATGCCAAAATACAAATCAAAATCACTTCGTAAGATAGAGTCTTCATAACATCAGTACCAGAAATGAACCGCAAAAGCATTCCTCAGTCGATTAATGCTCAACCAAAAGATAGATACCTCTTTGATTTACAATCCTACTCTAGTTATAGGCTCGCTAGGCTGTTACAAAATGGTCCACTTGACCAATATCTAACTAACTCAACCAAAATATCCTAATTTGTCGGTTTCTTCCTCCGTCGCGGTTGACTTTTATCTTTGTTGACATCCTTTATGTGAGTCATGATACCGCACTTTGCACGCTCCAACCCTTTGCCAACATGTTGCATCTCAAAATTTGTTTTTTATAATAATAATAATAAATGACGAGAGATAAAATATAATATATACATGTCTTTTTTAAATAATGAATATAACTACCACAACTTACGTGAGTACTCTACTCTCAATGACATACTTGTTAACCTTCACACCAGGTTTGTCTAAACTTCAGAAATTTATCTCGGAACAATGGCTTCATGCATCAACTAGTTGTCCTTGAGAATGATGAAATAAAAGTTGTATCCCTCTACTTTAATCCTTCTCATAGTTGAAGAGGGGATCAATCTCCACATGCATCATCTTAAAGAGGCAAAATGGATTTTCATCAGCTTCGATATGCCATGATTGCCACAGTTTAAGGATATTTCTCCACTTTGTTTATTATAATTTTAATGGTTATACAAAATCTTAAAACATTTAGCATTGCAGTATCATAAAAATTCAAATGGGGCGCACCTATTGTTATTTAATATATTGTTTTAAATTTTTGTAATTTTATATAACCAATATTTTGATCTTGTGTGTTTTAGCTACAGATGAGTATCTGAGTAGTTGTATAATGTAAGGGTACATTATATATTGGTACCAGACCCAAGTTACAACACTTAGCCTCTAGGTTTTTCTAAATTTGGTTAATTGAAATTTTTTGAATTGATTTGAATTTAAAATATTCTTAGACGAAATGTTTATATGTTTAATGTATATTATATCATGTATATGATTTTGATATCAACTAACAATAGTGGTGGAAAATTCAGATTGTTAGTAACAACTCATATTTTCAAGTTATTTGTACTTGTTGATTTCCAATGTAATAGGTAAGCAGTACTGAAAATGGCAGATGAACTAGTAATGTCTAATTTTGCCGAAGTTGGGATGGGTTATCAAGGAACCGATTCCAATGGCCATCATCCTATTGCAGGCAAAGTGGAAATTTTCCAAACATTAAGATACATGCATATTGGGAACGAGAAAATTCTACAAAATCTGGAACATCATAACCAAATAAACTAGCAAGTGATGCAAAGTCTTGTTAAAAAGCAAAACAAAATGCAGCAAGCATCATCTATGGTAGAAAATGAATGAGATGAGTTCATGAACATGGAAATCTCATATATATACCAACATCCTAGTGATAAAGATGAAGACCTAATGGGGATGTGAATCCATCATCATTTGGTTGAAAGTCATCAAGGGGAAGAAGTGCTTGGATTTCGGCATGTGTTTCACCATAGAATACATCGAAACACAAATCCTGATGGAAATCACATTGTAGGGTGAACTCATAAATATAAAAAATCCCACCATTGATGGAGAAAAATCTAATGAGGTTGCAGAGATTTGGCTTCTTGAGATGAAGAAGTATTTCTAGCTCCATGACTACTCTAATAACCAAGAAGCTCGATTTGCATTTTATAACCTCTAGGAAAAGGCCTATCGATGGTGGATACAGTTGGTGCAGGTTGAAAATATAAATGAGAGACATCTCATGGAGGATATTTCAAAATTATTTCAAGCATGAATCTTTGTCTCAACATATAATGATATAAAGATGCAAAAAATTATTTGAACTCAATTTGGGTAACATGACAATAGAGGAATATGAGAAAAGATTATTGGAGTTGTTAAATTACGTGGACTATATCCAAGGAGAAAAGGTTAAGATCCAATTTTTTATTAGTGGTTGACCAACAGTAATATCATATGATGAGCCTCATACCTTGAAGGAGTGCATACGAAAGGCTAAATTTTTGTATGAACATCGTAAGAACATGCATGAGTTACATAAGAGTTGGAAGGGTAAACTGAAGGAAAAGAAGGATTTGAGGAAAAAGGGATTTAAGTCTCACGATAATAATCAGATTTTGTATAATTAATTTAAGCAACCACTCTACAAAGTGAAGTAAAGATGAAAGAGTCAACTGGACAAAAGAAGCCCTTGCAAGTCAAATGTTGGAAATGTGGAGGCGACCACTATCTCATTAAATATCTGGAAATTAAAATCAAGGAAGCTGGTATTTATGGCGTGAAAGAAGCATCTATAGTGGAATAGGTTACTAAAAGCATTCCTCATATTTATGCAACCTTGGGAAATCGTCAGATATACCACCAGTCATCAATGATTGATGTTGAAAGTAAATTAAATGATTTACCTATTTCAATTTTGATTGATTCTAAGGCTTCTTACAACTATGTAAATATTGATTTGGTTGAAAAATGCAAGTTAAAGAGCAGAAAGTTATCTAAATCCAAAATGGTACAACTAGATACAAGTATGAAGAGAAAAATTACTTCAATGGTCAAGGATTGTAGTTTGGAGATGAATGGATGCTATACTAAATTGGATTTGGACGTTATTTCTCTCAGATCATATGATATGTTAATTGGGATGGATTTCCTAGAATCACATCACACTATTCTTGATTTGCATATCAAAAGCATAATGTTCCAGGGTGAGGATGGTAAAAAAGTTCAAATCAAAGGAATCCCAAGATCGATTTCAATAAGACATATCTTATCTATTCAAATGAAGAAATATCTCAAGAAGGGATGTCAACTATATGCGATCCATATTGAATAGGTATCAATTGATGGGAAGCAGAGTATTGAAGAGTTTCTAGTGCTATAGGAATTTGCAAATGTATTCCAAGATGTACATGGGTTACCACCAAGGAGGGACGTTGATTTTACCATTGACTTAGTGCTTGAAATCGTGCCAATGTCCAAAGCACCTTACATGATGAGCACTCCATAGTTGAAAGAATTGTAGATGAAACTATAAGAGTTGTTAAACAAAGGTCACATACACCCTAGCATTTCACCTTGGGGATCTCCAATGTTGTTTGGAAGAAAGAAATATGGAACACCGAGATTGTGTGTGGACTACAAATAGTTGAATAAATCCAGGATTAAGAATCGATATCCATTGTCAAGGATTGATGACCTCTTTGGTAAGTTGAGAGAGGTGAAAATATTTTCCAATATTGACTTAAGGTCTGGATATCACCAAGTCGGCATAAAGGAAGAACATATAGCAAATCGGATTTTAGAACCAGGTATTGGCATTATGAATACATAGTTATTCCCCTTGGGTTGACAAACACCCCTGCTACTTTCATGTGCTTAATGAATGGAGTGCTCAAGGAATTTTCGGATGACATATTGATATATTCTAAATATAAAGAAGGACATGAAGAACATCTGAAATTACCCTGCAAATTTTGAAGGAGAATCATCTATACTCTAAACTCGTCAAATTTTCGTTTTATCAAAAGAAATTATTGTATTTGGGTCACATTATCACATAAGAAGGTGTAACAGTGGACCCCATTAAAATAAAGGAAATACAAGAGTGGTATACTCCAAGAAATGTGCATGAGATTAGATTGTTTATGGGTTTGTAGGGTATTATAGAAATTTTATAGAAGCTTTCTCTTGGATTGCATATCCGGTTACATCTTTACGTCAAAAGGGTGTAAAGTTTATTTGGACTTAGAAGTGTGAAAATAGCTTCAATAGTTTGAAGAAGTTACTCACTTGTGCCCCAATATTAAAAAAATTGGATCCATATAAGGAGTATGTGGTGCGTACTGATGCATCTTTGGAAGGACTAGGTGGAAATCTAATGCAAGATGGGAATGTTATTTTCTATGAGTCGTGAAAGCTATAAGAACATGAGAAAAACTATGTTGATGATGATCTTGAGTTAGATGTCATAGTTCATGCACTTGATATGTGGAGACATTATCTCCTATGAAATAAATTTGAGTTAAAAATTGACCATCACAACTTAAAATAATTGTTTGAGCAGCCACATTTGAATGTTGGAGAAGTGAGATAGATTGAATTCCTAAGTAAGTACAATTTTTAAATTAAGTACATTAAAGGAAAAGAAAAATAAGGGACCACAAGGGACTAAGAGACCCTAAAATTGGAAACCAAGTCATGAATCTTTCATCCATTAGAAATTGGAAATATAACCTAAAATTTAAGTTGCTTGAGGCATTGAAGGTAGATAGTCATTATTTATAGGTTGTGGCAGTGTTGCAGGCAGGCAACAAGGCACTAAAATTTTCTAACTATGCATTAAATGAAGATGAAATTATTCATTTAAATAACATAATTTATATACCACAAGAAAGTGACTTGAGGAAGTTGATATTATAGGAGATTCATAATGTTCCTTATGCAAGTCATCCGGGTTACCAAAAAACTATAACAACAGTTAAAAAGGAGCATTATTTTCCCAAGTATGAAGAAAGATGTGTCCAAGTACATATCTCAATGCCTAGAATTCAAAAGAGTAAAAGCAGTGCATAAACATCTTGTTGGTCTACTCCATCCATTACTTGTTCCGAAATGGAAGTGAGATGTAGTTACCATTGATTTCATTACCAAGTTTCCAAGGACATCAATGCACCATGAATCAATCATGGTGGTGGTTGACAAGTTAACAAAATCAACTCATTTTATACCAGTTAAATCAACATTTAAAGTAGCCAAGATCGCATAATTTTACATAAAGGAAATTGACAGGATACATGGTATCCCTAAGGAAATTGTTTTCGATCAAGATTCCAAGTTTACCTCAAACTTTTGGAAAGGTTTATTAAGATAATTTGGAACCAAAATCAACTTCAGTACAACTTATCATCAACAATCAGATGGTCATATCGAGCAAGTAAATCAAGTCATTGAAGATATGCTCAGGATGTATGTGATGGATAATCATACTAAATGGGAAGATTAGTAGTACTTAGTGGAGTTTGCTTACAACAATGGATATCAAGCATCATTAAAGATGTGTCCATTTAAAGCACTTTATGGTAGGAAGTGTAATGTTCTAGTAAATTGGGACAAACCGATGGATAGGATTATGGTTGGGCCATAAATGATTCAAAATATGGAACAACAGGTAACCAAAATTAAGGAAAACTTGAATATAGCTCAAGACAGGAAGAATAGTTATGCAAATAGAGATAAAATACACAAAGAAAAAGTTCATTAAGATGGAGCAACTGTAAAAATTTGGTAGCTAGAAGCTGTGGACCCCTTGAAGTCCTGAGAAAAAACGGACCAATGGATTGTGAATTAGATTTACCTCCTTCACTCAAAATTCACAATGTTTTTCATATTACATTACTAAAGAAATATGTTTATAATTATGATCATGTACTTTATTAGTATGTGATCTAGGTAGAACACGAAGGGGAATTTCCAGCACATTCAACTTGTATACTAGATAAAAGAATAAAAAAACTCAGGAGCAAATCCATAGGACAAGTAAAGGTCCAATGTACCTACTACATTCCTGAGGAATCTACCTTGAAGTTCGGATGAGGGAAGCATATTCCCATATATTTTGAAATGTATATATGTAATTAAATCTAAAATTTGTTGTTATGTATTTTGAACAATGAAACACAAAGCATGGTGTAGACTTTAAGGGGGAGGGGAATGTAACACCCTTGGCCTAGACCCCTAAGTCGGATTGGGTTCAAATGTAAATATATGTTGTGAATCCTAAAAGGCTGTATGCTTTCATTTTGATATTATTGATATAAAATTTCACGATTGACTACTAAGGGGGATGAACGCTGAAAAGAATAGGGATCGTAGTATTCACAATAGGTTGAAAGGGGGGATTAGAGTTGTCCTAACCTTAAATATTATTTAAATAGTACATAATCCATGTTTTAAGTCTAAACCATTTGATTAATTCTTAAACCATGTTTAACCTAAGTAAAATGTTAAGGAGTGATTAAAAGTGGATTAAGAAGCTTAATTAAGTTGGGATGTGTATCGTTGAGAGAGACTATGTGTGGGTGAGCAAAGGATTCAGACACGCAAGTGAATTCACCGTGGAAGAAAAGTGAATTCGACAATTCCAAGAGGAGAATGGGCATAGGGGGAAGGAGAAGGAATTCAGTCGGAGAGATTCCATGGATGGTTATTGCATAGTTGAAAAAAAATGGATTTTGTTGCATAACCTATGAACATCAATTAGAAGCCCGAACCTATTGCTTGACACCTTAGTTGTTGAATTGCCTTTCTTGTTTTTCCTTGGATGTTTTCTCCAAGGAAATGGAAAATATTGTATGAAAGTACCTTAGTGAAATTATTAGCACTGTAAGAGTGATGTATCTCACTTTGTGCTGACAGAAGGACACTTTGAAGGTGGATTGGACTGTTTGGTGTGTAATTGGCATATAAACCAAATTTCTTGTTTGCCAAAGTGTTTAAACTATTGAATGAAATAGGGGGGCTAGTGATATAATCGATTGGTGAATACATGGATCTCAGATAGGGGGTGGTCTTTGAGGGATTACATAATACAAGTTGGAAACAAACCTATGGTTGGGTGGAGCATGCCTCCCACGTAGTTAGTTACCCAATACTTATGGTTACAGATAAGTACCAATGTTGAAATATTTATTTAATGAATTGCGATTGTTGAACTCATGAAAGAAATCTTGGAAGATGTTTCTTATTTAAAGTTCACGTGAATAAATGAAACTTATCATAATACAATAATTCCTTGTAAGCAATTGCATTCGCATAATTTAAATTATTTAGAGTCTTGTTGAACTGGTAATTGAACAAATGAAGAAATTATATGTAAATTTCCTCGGTTGATTTATGTTCAAAAGTTTGCTTGAATTCAATAAGAAGGATTGCTCTGTTTGAAATTTGTTTAAATATCCTAAAGCTATGTTTGAGAGTTGTTAAAGGTCTAAAATAACCTTAACAAGTCTAAGTGGCTGTAATTTTTCCAAGTGTTTGTCTAGATTTGAAGTTTGGCTTAAATTAATAAAGTGTTTAGAGCTTAATTGTGTTAATATAGACTTTGTAGTCCGAGTCTATTTGGTTCAATGAAAGTAGCATACATTTGATAAACATCCTTAAAAATCTAAGTAAAAAGGGAAGCATGTCTTGGAGAGATTGAATGTTGATTATCTTAGGTTGGTTGTGCCTAAAACATCACCTAGTTTAATACATAATCCATAATATTTAACTTACTTTGAATGAGTTTAATGGAAAAGGAAACAAGAACTGAGGATGACAAAGAATTAAACAGAATACTTGTTGCTAATAGAACATAGTGGAAATATTGAGTTAACTAAACGCAAAAGCTGGTATATTGGTTTTTGTCCTATGATTTGTTGTTAATCAAAGATTTATAAACACTTAGCTCGATTTTCTCTATAATGTGTCATAGAACTCTGTTTGAGGTTCTATGTTAACTTGACCAAGTTATTGGAGGTTTGATTTTGAATCGTTGTGGTTAATTAGAGTCTTTAACTCACTGAAAATTTAGTGTTGATTTGAGGATGAAATTCATAGAAATTTCATTTTGAATCGCCATGTTTTCTGCTCGTGAATCGATCAAGTTTTTATTAATCAAGCTAAGTAATCAAAGCCATGAAGTTGATGTTGAATTGACTAATCGAAGAATAAAATCTTTACTTAGTCATGTTTGTTGAAAATTGGCTAAGGGTTGAACTGATTGATTCGGCCTGAAATCAAGACCATTGTTTTTTCATGGTTAAGATTGTAAAAGTTGTTATAACAAAACAAAAGGATCTCTGAAAGAATAAAAAGCACAATAGAAAAAAAATATAACACAAATATTTATTCTGGGAAACCCTCGTGGGAAAGAAAACCCAGCAAAAATTCCACTATATAGACTTCAACTAAGTATAATGTAAGACCCAAAGAATAAGACTATATTGCTTCCTCTCCTCCAGATGGACCATCTCTTCTCTCTCTAGTGCAATTGCTTGAGTTTTCTACTTTTCCAAATGAGGGAAGCACCTCTCTTATTTATACTAATCAGCTGAGAGGCCTAATAACCCAACTGGGTCGACTTCTCCTTGCTTCTAGGGACGGCTTTCCTTTGAAGACTCAAAAATACATTTTAATAATACTTTTGTGGGTACTACTGGCACGACTTACAATGGAGGTTTTTCCTCAAGGATTTACATGACCAAATACATCAATGATATCCCTAATCAGAGGAAAAACATCTTTGAAAGGGGTAATAACAATAATAATACAGAATAGAATATCTTCCATAGTTTCATTTCTTTAACACTCCCTCTTAACAAGCTGGAAGGTATTCTATAATACAACAACATGTTTGTACAGCTGACTGGTGAATCTATGTCATTGGAAGTTTTCACAATTACATCATCATCATCATCTGTGGAACATCGTCATCATGAACATCTCTATCATCTTGTATTGTCTCGATCACCAACATCATCTCAGACATCATCTCTACCATCATATCAAGTATCATATCTGGCATCATCTCGAGCATCAGCGTCTCTAGCATCATATCGAACATCATCATATCTAGAATCATCTCGAGCCTCATCATCTCTGGTACTGAATGCATGAACTCGTCTGCAAGTGAATGCGGGACCACTCTCCATAAGAGAGTATTATCGTCTACAGGACCATCCTCATCTAGTAAGTGCTAGGACCACTCTCAACAAGAGAGTGTTCTTGTCAGCAGGACCATCCTCAAAGAGGATACTATCGTCTGTAACTGAATGCAGATATCATCCGCAACTAAATGCAATACCACTCAACATATGAGAGACCTATCGTCTGTGGGACCATCCTCAATTGGTAAGTGCTAGTACCACTCTCAACAAGAGAGTGTTATTTTCCACAGGACCATTCTCAAAGAGGATACTGTCATTTTCAACTAAATGCATATTTTGTTCGTAAGTATTTACATGAACACTCAACATATGAGAGTATTATTTTCCATAGGACAATCGTCAACCAGTAAGTTCTAGGAACACTCTCAACAAGAGAGTGTTCTTGTCCACAGGACGATCCTCAAAGAGGATACTGTCATCTACAACTGAATGCAGATCTTGTCCGCAACTAAATGCAGGACCGCTCAACATATGAGAGTACTATCATCCATAGGACCATCCTCAACTGGTAAGTGCTAATACCACTCTCAACAAGAGAGTTTTCTTCTCCACAGGACCATCCTACAAGTGAATGCAGGATCACTCTCCAAAAGAGAGCACTATCATCTGCAGGACCATCCTCATAGTAAGAGCTAGGCCCACTATCAACAAGAGAGTGTTCTTTTCCACAATACCATACTTCAAGTGAATGAAATATAACTCTAGAGAATAGAATATTTTCATCTGCAAGATCATCCTCAACTGGTAAGATCTAGGACCACTCTCAACAAGAGAGTGTTCTTGTCCGCAAGACCATCCTATAAGTGAATGTATGATCACTCTCTATAAGAGATTACCATCGTCTACAGGACCATCCTCAGTCGGTCTAGGACCACTCTCGACAAGAGAGTGTTATTTTCCACAAGACCATCCTCAAGGAGGATACTATCGTCCACAAGTGAATGTCGGACCACATCAACATATGCAGGAACACTGATAAACTCAACTGGACTTTTATCCACTGATGCATCACTGCCATCTCATCCTCAATAATAATCTCATCATCACTCCCTCTTTCTAGGGAGGTCCTTTCAGACTACACAAAGCTTGTCTCGAAAGTGTTCAAACTTTACACGAGACAGATGCTTATTCAACACATCAGCAACTTGTTCCTCTGTAGGAACATACTAGAGCTTCATAGCTCCTCTCTGTACCATATCTCATATGCAATGATATTTTATCTCTCTATTCTTTGAATTATCGTGAAACATTGGGTTCTCTATTAACTTAATGTAACTTTGGTTGTCATAATAAATCTCAATTGCATCCATCTCAGTATCAAACTATCCTGCCAATAGTTTGTGAAGCCATACTGCTTCGCTAGAGGTTGAACATGCTGTAATGTACTCAGCCTCGATTGTACTAAGGGAAACACTTGTTTACTTTCTGTCAAGCCATGATATCACACTTGATCCCAAACTGAAACAACATCCTGAAGTGCTCTTTCTATCTTCAACACTTCTTACCCAATCCAAATCAGTATAGCCACACAATCCGAACTCACTGTCGGTTGTATATATGAGGGCACAATCCAATGTACCTTTCAGGTACCTCATCACATGTTTTGCTGCAACTAGATGAACATGTCTAGGCTCCACCATATACCAACTCAAGGTGTTCACATCAAAACATATATATGGTCTTGTATTTTTCAAATACATAAGTGACACAATAATCTATCTGTATAATGTGACATCTACTCTTTCTGAATATTCATCATTCAGTAGCTTCAGGTTTGTCACCATCGGAGTGTTAAATGCTTTGATATCTAACATCCCAAATCTCTTCAAAATCTCTACTATGTATTTTCCTTAGTTTAGGAAAATCTCATCAGGAAACCGCCATACTTCAAGACCGAGGAAATAGTGCATTGTGCCAAGGTCTTTCGTCTCAAAATATGTTGTAAGTTTCTTCTTACATTCATTGACGATCTTCTCCTTCCCTATCAAAAATAGGTCATCTAATAGTAATATCATGATCCCATCATTCTCAACATTTTAGTAAAGGTTTGAATCAATTTACTTTTGGTAAAGCCCAAATTCATCAAGAATCCATCAATTCTTCCATATCATGCTCTGGTTGCTTGTTTTAATCCATATAGAGCTTTCTTCAATCTGCATACATGTGTTTATTTGTCGCAGGTTTCAAATCCTGGTGGTTGTTCAATATATAATTCTTATTCTATGACTCCATTTAGGAAAGTTGTTTTACATCCATTTGATGTAGCTTCCAATTCATCTTGGATGCCAAGGCAAGGACAATTCTAATAGAAGTATATCTTTATACTAGCGTAAAAAAAATTTCATAATCAATTCCTTCTTTTTGTGAAAATCCTTGTGTGACAAATCTTGCTTTAAACTTTTCAACACTGAATGTTTTTTTTCTGGAAAATCCATTTTGAAGAAACTAATGACTTGTCCTTTGGTCTTGGCACCACATCCCAAACATCATTATTTATTATTGATTGGTGTTCTTCGATCATGGCCTGCATCCATTCCTTGTTCTTTGAAGCTTCTTCAAAACATGTGGGTTCTTCATCAACAAGATTTCTCATTAATGCCACATATTTTGAATAGATTCCTTTTCTTTTGCTTCCTTCTAGTGCACCATATATTTTTGCTTCTTTGATTACATCACGAGCCCAAGCCGATCTTACTTTTGTTGAGATCATCTTCTAGGGTGTTTCCATGAGTTCTTGAGGTTTTGCTAGGTCATGATATTCTTTTGTAGGATCTTGTTCAATATATCTAACTGGTGGTTCGGTACCTTCTATGGTTCTAGGAGCCTCCTCCTCTTCTTCATGATCTTTATCTGCAAGTATCTTTTTCGATTTGGTAAAGGATGCATCTTCATCAAATGTAACATCTCTACTGATCTCGATTTGGAAGAATCCTGGAATATAGATGATAAGATTTTGACTATTCATTGTATCCAACAAATATTCCCTTCTTTCCTGAAGGGTCTAATTTTGATCTTTTCTCCTTTGGAACATGTAAGTATACGAGACAACCGAATATCTTTAGGTGGCTCACTTCAGGATTTTCACTAGTGAACATTTCTTCTGGGTTTTGTTTCCAAGGGCACTCTAAGATATTCTATTCTACATAGACTACGGTTCTTACTGCTTCTTCCCATAAGTGCATAAGTAGATCTTGATCATGGATCATTTCTCTGAATGCTTCCATGATGTATCTATTCTTTCTTTCTGGTGCTCCATTTTGTTATGGATTATAGGGTGTGGTAAGCAGCTTCTTAATCCAAACTTCCTTACATAATTCCTTGAATTCATTTGAAGTGAATTCTCCTGATCTTAAGGTCTTGATCTTATTTTCAAATAGATTTTCCATAAGAGCATTAAATTCCGTGAATATTAAAAATACTTCATCTTTTCCTTTTAAGAAGTATATCCAAGTCTTACGAGAGTAATCATCAATAAAGGAGACATAATATACATTCCTTCTTAAGGAAGTGGCTGACATCGGTCCGTACACATCTGAGTGTACAATTTCCAATATCCCTTTTGCTTTGTTGTTACTTCTTGGGAATGGATTCTTGGTGTTCTTTCCTTGAGCACATCCTTTTACATACTCCTCCATGATTGATTTGGATCTCTGGTAGACCTGTGACAACCTTGCTCACAATTGGCAATGCTTTGTAGTTTTATATGCCATAGTTCAAATAAACTGATGGTGCTGGCTGTAAGGGTTGAATTTGTGTGTCCTTTCAATTTGTAGAGTCCTCCTTATTCGACACCAATTATAGTAGCATCATCTATTGTTTTCCCTTTTGGACACATAAGAACTTTACCATCTACAAATGCAACTATAAACCCTTTCTTATCTAGAGTTCAGATGAAAAAAACATTCTTCTTTAAACCTAGAACATATAAGACTTCTTTCATCTTCATGAACTTTCCAGTTCTTAATTTGTAAGAGGATTCTCCCATTCCTTTGATGGGGTACTGATAATGATCTCCAAGTTGTACCTTATGTGAATAGTCTTTTTGGGTAATACAAGAGAGTGAATCATTATGTCCTGTCATATGTTTGGAAGCACCACTTCCATGAGTGATTGAACCTGTGAGAGATGAAATTAGGACATACTCTTCACTAGAGCCTTCATTTTTTGTGGTCCCTTCCTTGTTTGACTCATTTTCTTTAGCTACATGGGCATGGTACTTTCAGTTCTTCTTAATGAACTGATATTTCTTAAGAGGACAATGTCTGGAAAAGTGTCCCATCTTATGACATCAGTACATTCAAAGGATGAATAATCCCTTCTAGGTTTCTTATTCTTCTTGAAGTCATGTGATCTTCTATGAGATGAGCCTTGACTCTTTCTTTTGATTCTTCCATTCTTGGTGTGTGTAGATAGAGCTTGATCTTCATTATCATTTAACTTATCTTCTTTGTTTATTATTCTTCCTTCTTCTTGCACACATTATTCCCATAGCTTGCTAAACTTGGTTAACTTTCTTCTATCACATATTCCTCTAATGAAGGAATCCTATTCTCTAGGGAGACCATTCAATGTGGTCATAATCACTTCTTCTTCTTCAACCATATCATTAGTGGCTTCTAACTGTTCTTTGATCAGAGATACTATTGAGTGTTAGGATTATTAATCCTCCCTTGTTCATACTTTCTATTAGATTACTTAGCCTAACTTAGGAACCTCAATTAATTAAATGGGTCCACTAGTGCAATTGGGTCCACATTGCCCAATGGGGCCACATGTACTAGTCATTGAAGTGTGGGGGACAATTCTAGAGGTTAACTTCCACTTACTGCATGTGCATGCATCAGTGGGGGTGCCTCCTAGACCAATCCCTACATTTTAGGTGCCATTGGGAGTCCCGGCACCAACCTACTTCAGTTAGTTGGAGTTAGCACTAGTTAGTCTCAGTTAGCCTTCAGTTACCTTCAGATGACTCACTATCACTTAGCTAGCACATGCTTTGCATGGATAACGCATGCATGCATGTGGAGGAGCGCTTTTGTTCACCTACCACACTTACTTGCACTAAGTTAACTAGTTGTTACTGCTTGGTGGAGTTATTGGTCATCGGAGAGTTGATTTTATGGACTCTGGTATTGATGGGGAGACCTTGAGTTAGAGATTGAGTTAGATACAGTCTTATCCACTTGGAGGATTCGAATTCATTACACATGCATTCGAATTATACCTATTTGTAATCTATTGTACACCGAATATTATTATGATGAATATACTGTAAATTCCTAAGCAATACTTGTTTGTTTCTTGTGTGGTTTGTTTTTCTTAGTTTGTATGTTCATTCTCCATTCAATTGCTACAACATAATCAGAACTCTCTCCTTGAAGATCTTAATGGCATTCAAATTCTAATATGGTATCAGAGCCTTCTCAGGCAGTTGTTATCACTCCAGGAAACTCATCTAGGTTGCAACTCGAGGATGCCTGGTAAATTAAATGTTTTTAATGGTTTTCTAAATGGATCAATTCAGATGACTTAAAGGACCTCACACACTCAAGACATGCATAAGAATCAATCAAAAGATAAGGCTTCTAACCACCAATGTTCAGAGGGTTGATAATAAGGTGAATAAATGGAGAACTTACTATGCTGGCAGATTCATGTATAAAGCAATCACATATGAATGGCTAATCATAACAAGGAAAAATACTTGTAATTCAACTCATCAACACATAGATAGGATGAAAGCTATCTGGAATTACATAAAAAGAATAAACTTGAATCAGACATTCAAGCGCAAGTACAGAAAAAAAAAAAAAAAGATGGAACCTGAACATATAATGGCAAAAGAGCTTATATTAAATGATGAATAACATGAGAAGCTTGATAACAATAAGGGTCTAAAAGTCTCTGAAGTCGAACCCTTCCCTCAACATAAGTCTTAGGCTTTATAGCCTTTACAAAATATTCAGATCCTGAAAAGTTGGATCTAATTTACTAAAAATAGATAACATGATTGTTTTGCGAAAATTTAGGTCCAAAACTCTAATTTAAGTGCTAGTCTATCTAACTCTAACACTTGGTTCCCTCATTGAACTATTTGATAACTGTAGTGATCATTGAAGTAGAGCTATAACCTATTATCTGATAGATAAGCCACGGTTTGTTAAAAACAGGTAGGGTTTGTGACCCATTTCTCCTTGATCACACCTTCAAAACTGGAACAGACCTCCTCCACTGGTGCTTTTCATCAATTTTCAGCTTCATAATTCAACCCTGAGTTATTTATATCCACCAAAACTGGTTCTGTGTGTAAACATATCTTTCTACACCCTTTTGTGCTTTTGATGGTTAAGAAAGTAGAATCTTGGGTCTGTAAGTTGCCGAAAGCTCTGCTTTATGTGGCTAATGAACAGCTACTACGTTCGCCTAAGCCACCGAAAGCTCTGTTCTCTGCAAAATTTTATTAGCCTTTAATCATCCTTTTACACTTCACTCCTAACCTTCTGGTACTTCTTCAACCTACATAATATTTGGAATATCAACAATATCATGGGCTACCTCTGAATCCTGAAGGCTAATAGCTGCCTCTGCTAGAGTTTCCAGCGCAAAGTGAGCTTGATAGCTAGGGTTTGAGTTTTTCTTCTCCAACCTTGATAGCCTGATCATTATGTAGAGCCTAGAGTTTTCCTTCATTAATCTAAGATTTCTCCTTTTCAGCAAAACATACATCCCTCTCATTTCTAGAAGTGAATTGTGCAACTCAGTATTCTTCTTGGTTAATATTGCATTATTCCTTTTGATCTCTCCGTCTAAGATCTCCATTTCATGTATTTTCCCTAATAGCTGGTTGATTCTCTGAGACCTAGGTTTGCTTGAGGAGGTCTCTGCCATTGGTTCCTCTTGACCTTCCCTTGGTGTTGGTGAGGGAAACTCCTCATGGTCTGCTGCAACCTGCTCTGTTAGGTCAACTTCTTGCTCCTTTTCTTCTTCTTCTTCTGAGTAGGGTAAGTTAAGTATATTTTCACCTTATGCTGGGGACTCCTTCTCCTTTCCACTAAAGTCCAGATTTATTTTGGTTTGGTTGGTTTTAGAAGTTGGAGAGGGCTGATCCACTATCACTAGTGAGATATCCCTCCTCTTCCTCTTTCCACTCCTGGGAGTGGTGGACTTCTTTGAAGGGGACTTTCCTTTGTCTTCTAGTTGTAAGCTTGTTTCAAACAAATTACAGAATAAGAAATATGTCCATGTCATGTTTCTTCTTTGCAACAATTCTTAGACAATGAGCTTTATCAGACCATGGTGAGATAACCTCCATGTGATCTTGGTGGGTTGGGCTTTGACCTGGTGGGCCACCTTGGTTAGGCTCTTGTGGAGGTAGAAAGGTAGCTTTAAAGGGCTTCTGCCTGTAAAATGGTTCATCAATTTAAAGTGATATATCATCACCCTGTTATACCTCAATTCACAGGTTATATAAACCAATATTTCTTTCAATAATTGTTGCCACTTCTCCTCAAGCCAGGTGGATGGGATGCTTTTCTTCCATACCACGTTTTTGTGTTCAGGCTTTAAGTAGGACCTAAATTCCACATCCTTAGTAATGGTGGTCTTGAACCATTTCTCCCCAGTCCTTGGGAGTTCTGCAGCTTCTTCTATTAGGGTTTCATCAACCTGGAACTCTTCCTTACCTATCAATGCCTTAGAGCCATCAAAAGAAAGAGTAAAGGCTTCTGCCACTTGCTGGTGGGAACCCTGGATTTTCTCATAGAACCTGTGATAGCCTGCATATTTGAAGAATTGGCATACATTTGGATGTGACTCAAGAAATATAATGTCACCTAAATCCTTTCTGAGGGTAGGTCCTCCTCCTTTCTTCATCTCTAGACTGTGCTTCTAGTACCTGCAAAAAATCAAAACTTGAATTCTGTAAATGGGATTAGCGCACTGGTTTCAGGGGTGGTATGGAGTAGTGAGGATGCATGCAGATAAATGTGGAGTGTACTGAGGATATGGTGCTGATTTTGAGGGGTTAATCATTCGATTGGTACTTGAGTACAATGATGATAAACTCTGGTGATAACCATGAGATAGTCAATACAACAATCATCTTTAACTAGAACCTGATGTTTCGTGGTGGTTCAACTGCAGTCATGGGACAGATGGAGGGTGTAGAGGAGGGCACTACCTTTTAAATGTCATCATAATTATATAATTATATAGTTTAAGGATATATCAACAAATGAGTAGTTGGAGAGTGTACAACCGCTCCAACCTCTCTCATAATGTATAAGTAAGCATAAAAGATGAATAGAAAGGTGGATTGGACGTCCCTTCCCAATACTTGTGTTTGATGGCTATGTATGAGCATGTAAATTATGCTTGAATGTGAGGTGAAAGACTATATTTCAACATCTGGCACTGTTTCCTTTCTCCATTCGGTCTGGGTGATAGCAGCAGTGAATGGAGACTAGTTTGACCCTGGAAGAGAATGTGAGGATGCTCGTGAAATAATCCCTTTGAAAAAAAAAAGGAAGAAGTAATGTAAAGGTTGCTTGATCACTGAAGCATTGTTGAATTCTGCCCAAATCGCCCAATTCCAGAAAGGTTCGACCGATAATCTATCTGTTTCAACTAACAAACATCAATAGAATATATACTCACCTTAGCTCGTCAATCAATCTACTCATTGAAATGCTCACCGACTGCCATGGTCCATGATCACCGACTGCACGCTTCTTGAAATACTGTCACCACCGAATACCCTTTAATCTGATATCATGAAGTTGTTGGTGGACTTGACGCCCTATTATTTTTCCACTCAGCGATAAAAAGTGGTGCTAGCTGTTGGTGGTATGAGCAAGCAAGGGTGGACGATGGTATGCAAAGAGATATGGAATATCTCCTGCGTGTTCGTGCATATATCAAAATATGTGATCGCTGAAAAGTGCCTAAGTCAACCCCTGTGATCATCTATTCGACTATTAAAATTAACTCCTATTAATCACCATTCACACATTGAATGAGTGAGTTCAACTGTATGTCAATCGGTTCGAGACCAGAAGTGTTTCCAACAATCCATTCATCCAAGCCACTCAAGAACGTTGCACATTCCCTTTGTCAAAGAAATCGGCTGCTGATGAAGACTATGGACTGCTTGCCATATGAAGTCGTGGAACCAGCCACCAACTAACACACTTGGATATGAACTTCTTTCACGCGCTTATGAACCATCACATCTGAAGGTTGGGATTCAGAGGTCTCAAAGATATGATATTCGACAAAGAAGTAGCCCAAATATGATTCAACAAATGAATTCGATGAGCACCAGTGCATGAGGAGGGATGCAGAGAGGCAAACAAGGCTGGAAGAGGAAGAAAGAAATCATGTGGAGACAAAGAAGAGGAAGTTTTTCAATGAAGTGTTAAATAAAACTCGTAAATTTCAGTTGCAATGACAAGCTGCTTTGAAAGGTTGAAAATAAGGAAATGATGGTGTCTAGGCATGGCATGCCAAGAAAAGGAAGTGAGCTACACATGCAGAAAAATTGAGGTTTCGATCACTGAAAGCGGAGGACGAAGAATCTTACATCTGAATGGTAGATGAGAGGATCACCATCTGCTCAGTCGATTGAGCAAGTAACTTGTGAGAATACAGGCGATATTAGCAATCAAAATGAAGCTGCTGCAAATGAATACGATCGCAACCATCCAGAATCTCAATTGACTAATTTGGACCTGTCGACCACTCTAGTCGAAAAGAGCAATTGACCAAAGCAAAATTCAGTCCGTTGAACAACCTACTATGCAGACATTAGATGCTCATCAACTGATCAAGATAATTGTTAGCTATACTTCTTTTGCGCAGAGTAAGCAACTTTAAGCAATTTGGTCGATGCATAATAATCTATGTGGGGGTAAATGATATTTGGTCCTTGTGAGCATTTATTGTATGTTTGGTCGATATGATTTAATTGGTTGATGTGCATGTTAGTCGAGATCGGCTACTTGTCGGTTGTGTAAAATGAAAAGGTGCTCGACTGAGTCTTGTCGGTTGAAGCATGTCGATTAAGTCATGTCGATTGAGTCATGTCGGTTGAAACATGTCGATTGAGTATTTTACAAACATGTGGAGAAGTCTGAAATGACATGTGGAGGATGAACCAAATGACACAAAATTTGACCTTTCAAAGCAGCTTGCCCTTGCAACTGAAATTCACGAGTTGTATTTAACAATTCATTGAAAAACTTCCTCTTCTTTGTCTCCACACGATTTCTTTCTTCCTCTTCCAGCCTTGTTTGCCTCTCTGCATCCCTCCTCATGTGATGGCGCTCATTGACTTCATTTGTTGAAGCATATTTGGGCTACTTCTTTGTCGAATATCATATCTTTGAGACCTCTAAATCCCAACCTTCAGATGTGACGGTTCATAATCACATGGAAGAAGTCCATTTCCAAGTGTGTTAAGCGATGGCTAGTTCCACGAATTTATATGGCAAGCAGTACATAGTCTTCATCAGCAGTCGATTTATTTGACAAAGGGAATGTGGAACGTTCTCGAGTGGCTCAGACGAATGGATTGATGGAAACACTTATGGTCTCGAACCGACTGACATATAGTTGAACTCACTCATTCAATGTGTGAATGGTGATTAACAGGAGACAATTTTAACAGTTGAATAGATGATCGCAGGGGTCGACTTAGGCACTTTTCAGCGATCACATATTTCGATATCTGCATGAACATGCAGGAGATCTTCCATATTTCTTTGCATACCATCCTCCACCCTTGCTCGCTCATACCACCGATGGATAGCAACACTTTTGATCACTGAGTGGAACAATAATAGGGCGTCGAGTCCACCAGCATCTTCATGATATCATATTTGGTGAAATTTGGTGAAATTTGGTTGGAGCATGTTGGTTGAAACATGTCGATTGCGTATTTTACAAACATGTGGAGAAGTTAGAAATGGCATGTGGAGGATGAACCAAATGACATGAAATTCAAAGCATCCTCCTCACCATGTCATTTGCCTCATCCTGTTCCTCTTGAAAGAATTTTGCAACTGGAAAAATCAGCTGAATGGGAAGAATGGCCTCAGTACCATAAACCAACGTGAAAGGAGAAGTCCCTATGGATTTCTTATCAGTCACTCTATCATCCCATAGAGAAAACTTTATCTTAGAATCCCAGCTTTTCTGATTATTCTCCAATAGTTTTCTGATGATTCTGACTAGGATTTTACTGGATGACTCAACAAGACCATTTCCTTGAGGGTAATAGGAAGTGGAATGCACCAACTGAATGCCCATTGACTCACACATGTTAACCAATGCCCTGGCTTTGAAAGCTGGTGCATTATCAGTCACTAGCCTTACTGGGCATCCAAACCTGATAAAGATGTTCTCATATAAAAACCTCATGATGACCTGGTGAGTGGCATTCCTTGTAGGGACTGCCTCTATCCACTTGGTGAAATAGTATGTGGCTAATAGGATCCATCTGTCTTGACCACTTGATGAAGGATTAATTTCACCTATGAAATCAACACCCCACTGTTGGAAAGGACCATTCACTACAATAGGTATAAGGGGCAAGGATCTGATTTGTTGCTTTCCTATGAATCTTTGGCACTTATCAAAGGCTCTCACAAAGGTACACACATTAGAGAAAAGAATAGGCCAATAGTACCCAACCCTCAGAATCTTGTGGGATGTGGTCTTCTAGTAATGATGGCCTCCACATGTGCTTGAATGAAACTGATGCATGACCTGAACTGACTCTTCTTTATCTAAGCATCTCAGCAAAACATCAAACAGATCTTTCCAATACAGCAGTTTATCAACTACACAAAATTTAACAGACTTAAGCTTAAGAGCCTGTGCCTAATTTAGAATAAGTCCAGGGGGGACTTCTAAATTTTGCAGGAAATGAATAATACCTGAGTACCACTCACATGAGGACAAGTTCTCAGCTACTTGTTGACTGTCATTCTACTCCTGAACTGCCTCTGCTCCTGCTTCTGCTGCTATCTCTGTCTGCAGGTTAGCTGAAGTTATACAAATGAAATTCATTCCCAAAAGATCACAATTTTCTTCAGCCATGAGTTTATCTAGACCTTGTCCTTTCACTAGCTTGGTGGGCTTTACTTCTATGTCAAACTCAATAAGCTTGGCAATCCATTTAGCTCTCTTTCCATCAATGCCAGGCTGGGTCAATACATCCTTTACAGTAGCTGAAGGGACATAGGCAAGGACCTTTGCATGTAGAATGTAAATCCTGAAGACTTTCAATGACTTGATGAGAGCATAAGCCTGTTTTTCAATAGGATCATACTTGAGTTCAGCATCCCTCAATGTCTTGTTGAAAAATGCAATTGGGTGATCAAAGCCTTCGTCATCTTTCTACAACATAACTGCTGCCACTATGTCATAGGAAGCAAAGCAAAAAATGTAGAAACCCTTGGTGTAGTCTAGACTAATCAGAGTGGGAGCTTCCATAATAGCCTTCTTGATGGATTCAAATGAGTTCCTTGCTTGCTTTGTCCTCTTGATTTCAGCCTCCTTCCTCAACATTGAGGTTATGTGTTTTACCAACTCAGAAAAGTTTGGGATAAACCTCCTGACAAAATTTATCTTACCCAGAAATGACTAAATATCCCTTTTTGACCTAGGTATGGACAACTTCTGGATTGCTTCAACTTGAATAGGATCAATCTTCACACCTTCAGCTGAAACTATGTGACTTAGGAGTTTTCCCTCACGGAGTGGAAATTGAGACTTCTTCAGGTTTAGTGATATCCCAATTTTTCTACATTTCAGAAACACCCTCCTCAAGTGTTGCAAATGCTATTCATGCTGTTGGAGTAAACAGTGAGGTCATAAAGATATATGAGAACAAATTTGTCTTTCAACCCCAAGAAATCTATTTCCATGGCCCTCTGGAAAGTGGCCCCAGCATTCATCATCCCAAATGGAATTTTGGTATACATGAAGGTCCCCCAGGGAGTGGTAAACGTAGTTTTTTCTTGGTCATCAGGGTGCACAGCAACTTAGTTGTATCCAAAGAAACCATCCAAGAATGACATGACACTAGCCCCTGAGACTCTTTACAACAGGTGCTCCATCTTGGGTAATGTATAGTTGTCTTTTTTGGAGCATTTGTTCAGGTTTCTGAAATCCACACATAACCTAATTTCTCCGTTCTTCTTCCTGACCACCACTAAATTTGCAATCCATTTGGAATA
Organism: Pseudotsuga menziesii; assembly: GCA_001517045.1. Classification (NCBI taxonomy): domain Eukaryota; kingdom Viridiplantae; phylum Streptophyta; class Pinopsida; order Pinales; family Pinaceae; genus Pseudotsuga; species Pseudotsuga menziesii. Next base: position 149,476 of record LPNX011164237.1, read on the forward strand.
CCTAAGGGGAATTGTGATTTTGGATTTAAGGAGCTTTTGGATTTCTTTCTCAATCACAGGCAGTAGGAGAGGACTGATGGATCTCAGCTTCTGTTTGAAAGGGATGGTGTCCTTCTCCAGGGGAATCGTGTGTTGGATGATATTAGTGTCACAGGTTTTTAGGTCACTGTATTCCCAGGCAAATATATCAGTAAACTCTTTCATTAGACTACAAAATTTTTACCTTTGATCAGTAGTCAACTCAGTGGATAGATTTATAAATTTTGGATAACTTAGGCTACCTATGTTTTGCTCTTGGACAACAGGATCTTTCTCCTTTTTGGTAGGTTTAAATGGGACATCATTATGATCAAATAGCACTTCTAGGGGTACCATACCCTGAGGTATATAATTGCTAGGTAATTGAACAATGTTTTGATTACCTACTTTATCTTTTAACTTGAGCCCCTGATATTCTTCCATGTTTAGGTTTTCTTGATCAATATGCATATAAGAAAATTCATCTACCACCTGGAGAAACTTACTAAGCTCATCATCATTCTCAAAAACCTTCCAAAATTTTACATTATCAGGAAAGGATGGTCTGTACTTGACTTGGATATCATAGCTCAGGTTAGGAGGTTGTTGTGCCCCTACCCAACAGCCTTTAAAAACCATTATTTCATCGAATAAAATTGTGTTTTGTTTTGATGAAATGTTTGAATTTCATATAGTAAAAGTGA
>LPNX011164237.1:157305-203776 GCA_001517045.1 Pseudotsuga menziesii
CAGAACGGATCCATTTAGCTAAACTCGGGGGATTTCGCCAAAAAATGATGGATTTCAGGATATTTTTAGGGTTCTCTGAACGCGATTTTTGCAATTGCGACCGGCAACGAAATGGTTGTTTCCAGAAATTCGCCTGTGCTGAGCTTATTCGGTTTTGATTTCTTCTGATCATGGTTTATTTAAGCACGGAAGAATTTGATTGAAAGGGAGAGGAGGAGCTCTAGAGACACGACTGTCAATGAGGAGCTCTGTTTTGAAGAATTATTTCTTTAAGAGGATCTTCATGCCTGATTGCTGAAAGAATAGGGAGTGATCAAAAGTGACAGGAGAGGCTGGAGCTGAGAGGTTTCTCTTTCAGATCTGATCGTTGTTGCCAGGATAATTTTGGGATGGATCAACAGCAGTGAAGAATTTCTTTTTCATTGTTTGAAGAACAGACCAAGAGCTGGAGCTGAGGGGTCGATAATTAATGAAAGGGCACCACAAGACTGGGTTGATTTGTTTGTTACTTCAGACAACTACTTGTCTGCAGCCACGACATTGTTAATTGGTGATATTATCAATATATGTGTTCAGTTTTTATACTTGGCATATGTTTGTGATGTCCATTTGTCTTGTGATTTCTTTTTACTTTAGTCATGTTTGCTGAAATTCTTTAAAGAATTTTACAGATATGTTTCTATTATATGATTATCGATATTGCATGTTTTCAATTTCTGCTGATATGTCATGTTATATGGTTAATGATCTAATCATTGTTTATATAATGTGTAGTGATTATTGCATGATTTTGGTTAACGTTTAAATTTCTTTGAATGTAATCAAGTGTATTCATGCATTATTTTATTGGCATAAATTGATTACAGGTTAAATTTTTATTGCTCCTTATTGGAATAGAAATGTTTAGAACAGATTAACAGTTGTTTCTTGTAAATTATTTTATAATACAGCCATTGAATCAGATATTTATATCCATATTACATTCAGGTTATTTTCTGATCCATGTAATTAATGTATATTTGTGAATAGTGCAAATTTGTAATACATTTTACATGTTAATATTTGATTAACTTTTAATTATAAGTTAAGTTAATGGAATAGATTTAGTTTATAAGTTAAATTAATTATATTACTAATTTATTAGTAAGCAGATTAACTAGTTAATTTGTACATTCATTAACTAGTTTAATTTGTACATTTGTAGGTATTTATTAGATTTAATTAACCAAAATAATAGCTTTAGTTTTTAGACTTAGTTTAGTTAGACTTTGAGGCTAACAGAGCCTTTAAACCTGTTGGGAACGACTATCCCAAACATCTTGGAGCCTGTTCTAAGGATCCCGGTACGGGTCGTTTTCCCCCGTTGCGGGCTTCGTCAAATACGCCCGTCAACAGAGGTAAAGGGGGAATAAACAGAATTGTAGAGACAGCAAGGGAATCAGCCAGATGGTTCATAGCCCTAGGTATATATGAGAGTTCGAAAAACATGAAAGAGTCCCTGATTTTCCATACCTCATCTCTGCATGCCTTCAATCTGACATTATTTGCTTGAAAAGTATTGTTCACCTGCTATATGATGAGATCTGCATCTCCAAAGATCTTCATGCACATGATTCCCATTTCTTTGGTATCCTTCACTCCCATCAGCAACTCCTCATATTCTACTATGTTGTTAGTAGTCTTGAAATACAGCTTATAAGACAAATGTATAGTCTCCTTTGAAGGAGAAATCAAGACTATTCCTGCACCTGCTGAGGCTTTAGTACTGGCCCCATCAAAAAAATGCTCCAGACAGAGGTGGTCACTTCCGTAGGTGGCTGATAAGTAGGCTTTGTAAGCTTCTTGGATGTTGGCTTGGAATCATCTATCTACACGATTCATGCCCCAAAGTCTGTGTTTACTGCATAGATAGGATGATTTACAGATTTCTTGGCATTACTGATTATATAGTTGAAATGGTTCTCTCGATAGAGTCTCTTGGTCTCCCCTCCAAACATTGGGATTGTAGCATATGTAAGGTCCATCTGAAGGGTACCACCCAGCCTTTTACTCCATGAGCGAGACAAAAGGAGTCCAAACTTAGGTGGGATGTCAACCACTACTATGTCCATCACTATGCTTTTTGAAGGCAGTTGGGAAAGGTTTATGACAAGGTCTTTGATGAGGCCCATGAATTTAACCTTCCTGGAGTCAAATGAGAACAGATCATGGTAGGGTTTTGTAATGCTGAGGCCAAGCTCATCCATCACTGCTTTTGGCATTAGGTTATGGGAAGCTCCTAAGTCCAACAAACAGTTATGAAGGATTTTATCATGGATATTCAGAGATATGTAGAAAGGTGGGAAAGACTCATCCATCTCCTCAATCATAGGACCTATGATTACTATGGGCTTATAATCTTGCAAGTTCACAAAATCAGCATCTATGGGTGTCTTTGGCTGAAGGGATTTCAGTATGGATGATTTAAAGGAGTCATTCTTCATCGGCCCTATCAATGGAAAAGGGATTTTCAATTTCTGGATTTCTGACTCAAGATTGAAAGAATAGCACAGCTTGTCAGAAGTCCTTACCTCATGTGTTGGAGATTTGATCTGAATAGACTCAGGGGCTAAGGGTTGTAGTGGCCTTTGCTGCTATTTTGGAGGGACAGCCATATTTTTTGGTAGAACAACAATCTTCTTAGCAGGAGGAGCAAGTTGTTTTGTAGGGACATAACCCTTTTTTGGAGGAGCAACGATCCTGGACCTTAGGTTGTACCCTTCTTGATCATCTACCTGATACAAGGCTTCTTCAGTGATTTTCTCATTCAAGAGGACTTCCTCATAGTCTACTTGTGTCAAGAAGGAGTAGTCAACTTCATCTTCCATGCAATTAATATCATCTTCTGCCTCCCCTTCTTATTGAGTGAACTCTGGTTCTTCTTCTAGTACAACATTCTAAAAAGGAGCTCTGATTCTTTGATCCTCAACTTGATTCCTATCCCTTTGAAGGATCTGAGTTGGTGGGGTGTTTCTTCTATAAGGGACAAAATTAGGGTTTCTGTTAGCAAAATCATTTGGCCCTTTACCCCTTACAGGTATTTTCCCTCGGTCTTTAAGCCTAGACATTTCAGCTGTCATATTGTCCAACATTTTGGAAATTTTCTCCATTTTGTTCTCTGATGAAGAAGCCCCTAGAGGATCTGAGGGTTGCTTCTTCTTGTTAATTTTTCCTTTAACCTTCTGAGATGCAATGATATTGGACTCAACTTCAAGGGCAGCATCTTGCATGAGTGACATAGAATCTGATCTTCTTTCTCTGAGAAGAAGATATAATTCTGAATCAAAGGCATTGGCTTATGTGATTTTCGCTGAAGTTTTGGTTGGCTTGATCTTAGCAGGGATCTTGCTGAACATCTTGTTAAATATTTTGGTGAAGTTAGAAATAGACTCACCATTCTCTCTCTTCAGATTTCTAAATTCAGTGATATAGTAAAGGTGGTCTCTTCTATCTCCCCGATGCTTCAAAAATATGCCATCTAGGGCTTCAATTCCTGCTACTGATCCAGCAGGCAACTCTTTGAACCATTTCCTAGCCTGACCATCTAGACTTTACACAAAAACCCTAGTCCACACATCCTCTTGTTCAATGTTTATATTCTCAGCATAACTGTAGAAGGCCTCTAAGTGTTCTTCAGCTGTGAAATATCCCTCCCCAATAAACTTAGGCATGTATTTGAGATAATCTCCAGTAGGCATAGTAGAGAGGGGATTGGGAAAATTCAGAGAGGCGTATCTGGAAACAAGGATCCTTTCCATTTTGGTCAGAGGGGCAGCCATATTTGATGTGGGTATGGAAAGGACAGAAAGAGATACTGCTGGTGTGGGTGGTAGCTGAGAAAGTATTCAGGGTGGATCTATCTTAGTGGATTCGCCAAGGATTGGATCTTCACAAGAAGCGGTGCTTGAAGATTCCTCAACCCTAAAATTTTCTAATTCAACTATAAATTCCTAAGAATTATATGTTTCAGCATAAGAATATTGAAATAGAGGTCTATTTGATATAACAGTAGAAATACCTGATGTAGCTCCTCTTGCAGCTCTGGATATCTGTCTTAGTGAAGCCCTAACTCTTCTTAGAATCTCTTCAGGATCTGAAACAGGTGTTACTGGTGGCCCCTGAGGGTTTGCTCTGGTACTCGGTCTTCCTGAAGACACCTTATTCCAATGGAGTCTCCATATAGATGATTACAACCAAAATAGTGTCCATACTTTGTCTATCATCAAAGCAGGATCTATGTCATGTCCCAGGGAAGCTGAGCTTCAATCTCCTCTCCCCGGCAATGGTGCCAATTTGTTATCACTCCAGGAAAATCCTCTAGGTTGCAGCTCGAGTATTCCTGGTAACTTAAATGTTTTTAATGGTTCTCTAAATGGATTAAAATCAAATGACCTAAAGGACCTCACACACTCAAGACATGCATAAAACTAAATCAAAAGATAAGGCTTCTAACCACCAATGTTCAAAGGGTTGATAATAAGATGAATAAATGGACAACTTACTATGCTGGAAGATTCATATATAAAGAAATCACATATGAATGGCTAATCATAACAAGGAAAAATACTTGTAATTCAACTCATCAACACATAGATAGGATGACAGCTATCTGGCATTATATAAAAATAATAAACTTGAATCGGACATTCAAGCGCAAGTACAGAACAGAAAAAAGATGGAACCTGAACATATAATGGCAAAAGAGCTTATATTAAATGATGAATAACATGAGAAGCTTGATAACAATAAGGGTCTTGTTACCACCTAAGTTGCACTTAGTGGTTTTTATCAAGTGAGCCTGGTGAACTGGACAAAGATGATTTCTTCGAACTTCAGAAGACCTTCGAAAGTGCTTCTGGGAAGTGCCTGTTGTACTATATCACATGTTCATACCCCATGGGGGAGTTGTAATAAAATGTTCTAGCATGATAGTGTATGTAAAAGACTCAGTCTCTTAGACTTTATTTTTCAATCCGATCAACCCAGGGTGTTTTTTCCCTTGGTTATTATTGGTTGTTGAATAAATGACTGATAATTTCTGAGTTTTTCGCTCAATACCTCCAAAGTTGGGGTGGTCGGCTTGGCATTTAGGCCTATTGAGGTTATTAGAGTATATGTTTCAATGTATAAACATGCTAGGCATCATGATCAAGTCATATGAACATGTCTAAGTCCCCCTAGGTTTTTATTTTTTTTAATTTTTTAAGTTTTTTTAATTTTAATTTTTCCACAAAACTTAGGCTATTTTTTAATAGTCTAATTGGAAAAATTGTATTTGTAATAAAAGTGGGCTCGAAAATCAGTTTCAATCATGGGGGTGCTCATTTTCAAGCTCAGAGCGCCATGTAAACCCATAAATCCACTGTTTCTAAGTTTTGAGTGATTTTTCCATCTCTGAGGTCGAAAATCCCTAAAAATCAAATATTGATTATTTAATTGATAAATTAATTAAATAATGGAGAAAATTCAAAATCCTTAATCATTGGGATTTGCTTTGATTTGACTGAAATCAGTCTCGTTGGCTTGGGATTGACTGGATCTCACCATTCCTTGATAGAAGGATTTGATCTGGACTGAACAGAGGGTGCATTAATGCATGCAATATTGGGAATTGTGCCCTCCCTCTCTCCTCCACACGTGTGGGCTCATCTGGATGAATTTTGGTGGATGCTTCAATAAGTAGGTTGAGGTGTCAGGAAAATCAACTCTCTGATTGACAGTTGCACTCAGTGAGACTCAGATCAGACTCATATAGACTCAAATTCACTACACATGTAGCTCCAGTCTCTCTCTCCTTCGAAATTGCGCCCCCCCTGGGCTAGATTTCCCGTTTTTGCTATAAATAAAGCATCCATTTCCTCTTCCAAGCTAGTTAGAGTTGGATTGAAGGGCTTGCTATTGTAATACTGTTGGAATCTTTTGATTTTTGGAATAAAGAAGCTTTGGAGGCCAAATGGTGTAATGCTCTCATGTGTGTGGATTAAGCATTGTCTTGCGGCTATTGATGATGTCGGTTTTTCTCTTAATTTCTGCATCTGAACCCTGTCTGACTTGAACGATTTAGCTGAATCAATAGGAGTATAGTTGGGCAAGTAAGGTTACTTGTTTTTCCTGTGTCTCATAGTATATATATTTGAAGATCTAGATTATACATGTTTAATAAGTTTATTTGCATGTAATTCTTGTCTCTTTTTCATATATATATCCAGATCTCATGAGGTTTCGTGCAGGATTGTGTGTTTAGATTCCAGGTAGCAAGGATTGGATGAGCCGTGGACCTAGTTTGACTCCACTGTACATCCAACAATTTTGTGAAGGCATTGCCCCTCTGTATTCCACTAACAAGTTTCCATTGCAGATCCATCCAACAACGGGCCTTTCCCCTACTCTTCCTCATTTCTATTAAAATCAATATTCCGGTTACCTGCTTCTTCCTCTTATGATCAGATCTAGTTCTAAGAATTGATTATATATTGTTAGATCTAGTTCATAGGAGTCGTGTTTCTTAGATCTGTAATTTCATAAAGAATATCATTTCATAAAGATAGATCTAGGTGTAGAAATTTTTTTTTTGCAAGTAGCTAAATCATAGATCTAAAACTTGCTCATAAGGTAGTTTCTTTCTTCATTCTTTAAAGATTTAAATTCTGCAAGAAAAGTGCATATCTCATTGGCTACCCAAACAGAAATCCAAGATCCCAAGGAAAGCTTGCTTTCCTTGGTTCCTTTTTGCAAAACTAGATTAGCCCTTTTAACAATTTTCTACTTAGTTTTTTTTCGCTAACTAGCGTGGTAACACAAAACACTTTTAAGGTGTTTTTTGGGCACATTTTATTTTAATTGCTCGTTGTTTTTTAGCAGGTTCTACAAAAAAGAGAAGGATACTCTGCTCGTTTTCTGACTCTTGGGTGAACCGGAGCTTCCCGGAGGCTTTCCCCACTGTTGTGATTTTAGTTTAGCTTGTTACAAGCTTGTTGTGAGCCTTTGGATCCTAGATAACAATGACCAAAGTGCACAATTTATTTTGTTGATATTGTAACCAATAATAATAAAAAAGGAATCATTTCGAGTGGGCTCTTTCGATCCCACTCCCCATCCCCCCAATGCGGATCTGCGTCCATTTCATTGTTTTGCAATTTTTCTTGTTTTTGCTCTAGCTTAGTCTTGTTATGCAGGATTGTATACTTTGATAACATTTTTCATTATTCCATATTTTGAATTCAAATTAATCATACTACTTACCCCACGACTTCCCGATTGACCCGAAAGGGGAAAGAGATGCATGGTAGGACTAATTAGAAAACCTATGTTGTGTATCTCTGATTCTACCGTCATTGTTTTTTTTTTCACGTGCAAATGGTAAAATTAACCCCTCCTTGATTTCTAAATTGAGGTCTACTTGGACCGAAAGAGATTCTTGGAGGGTCTTCTTTTTAACAAGAACACGCCCTTAAAATTTACTAAAATTGACAAGACTCTGGTGTGTACGCTCTGCACTTGGCTGCGGTTCATCTGATCAGTCAAGCTACATCAAAAGCAACGTGAGTGACTAGTTTAATTAGTCTTCACCTTTCCCAATCAACCACCATCAGGCGAAAATCCAACGCCTCGATCAAACCGTAAACGATTGCAAGATACCCAAAGGAAGTGGGAACTCCTGAAAAGTGACCTCGAGGCGACGATCTCTGTTACACCTTCGGGTGCATTATGAACAATAGTCTCAGAGACTCCATTCAGCCCACATATTCCTTGCGGGTAGCCGTGAAGGTTTAGTTTTGGACATACTCCAAGTACCCCCTGGGTATATCTCGAGTCCCCTCGCCTAACTTAATTTACTCATATTTTCACATTAATTTAAAATGTACCAAGATACAATTGCACAACATTCATTCCAACACTTGCAAGCACTCTTAATTATTTTCGACTCCATTTTCAAGGCACTGGTCAACTGTTTATTTATTTCAATATATATGTGATTGAGTTTCATTTCGTGCTTCCTTGTGATTATCTCATCATGTTATTTGTTGTTTACAATTGTTAAATCAAAACTCCTAAAAAACTTACTCGTTAATACCATCATCATACTAAATAATTTTGCCTTAGTAACTTAATAGGGTCTACCACCCTTGGCTTCGTTAGGAGTTGAGCCTAAACAGAGGAGTCAAGAAAAAGGTGACAACCTTGACTCGAGGCTTGCCCCCAAGGACACACCGAGTGGCTTGAATATTTCTGCCACGTCCCCCCCCCCAGGTGTGTGAAAGGCGGAAACACTTTTTGGCGCCGTTGTCGGGGATATATCTTTTTATTCCTGGAGTACGACTTTTGTTTTCTTCCCTTTTGCTTTTACTTTGTTTAATGAATGCTTAGAGTAGATCTTTAATTTTCATTTGGCGAATCCACTTAATTTTTTTAGTTTTTATTTTTACAAAGAAAAGCAAAAATTCATTTTTGGGAAAAGATTTATAAATGCTTATTTTTCTTTTTCACATGGCGACTCCACTTGAGGGATAAAACCATGCTTTCTCATAATTTTGTTGAGACTTGTTGTGTGTAGATGAGCTCATACGACATAGTAAATCTTTAAATGCTCATTATTTGACTGCTCCGGTTCAGTATAAAATACATGGTTGATATATGCTACTGATAAGCCGTTATGGATGATGAATATTATGGTGCTCTAATTTCTAGTGCATATCCTGCCATCGATTTCTCGGGCATCCTGGGATTTCCTAAATATGAACCTTATCTCCAGGATGAAAGATATTCCCAAGCTCCAACCTTTTACGAAGATGGTGATTCAGTTGTCTGTCACATCATATTTGTTTTTTAATTTGTGACAAAACTCAACATACTTCATAGGAATAATGTGATGCGAATCTTTGCTCATTCTTTGAAAAGGAAGGCTTGGACATGGTTTTGTGGTCTTCCTGATAAATGCATTACCTCCCATGAAGACTTATGTGCTATGTTTTTTTAGAGGTGGCATGATGGTGAGGGAGATATGATGACGGTTGTAGAAAGGACCCTCACCTACCTAAATGAGCTAAAGGAGCCCATGACTTTCATTATAGATGAGGACACTCAGGATGATCCTATTGAAGAGCTTCACAAGGAACCCATGATTGAACACATTGTTAAAGACTATCCTCATGTCACCATAGCTGAAAACATTGAAGATTTGAGGTGTTCTCAAGTTTGTTGCAATGCTAATGTTTTTTCAGAAATCCCTCATGAGGAAACCATTACAGAGATCGACACTTATGAATAAATTTATGATATGTATGATGACACTCCTCTATGTTCATCACTTAGGGATGAAGTTTTGGAAGGATTAACGTCTTGTAATATCTTTGAAACCAAAACTTTGAAGGATGGTTATTATGAACAGGAGGAGGGTAGTTATATCTTAGGATGTGATACCAATAAGGAAGACATGGATAGGCAAGAGCATGATGCCATGGATGAAGAGTCCCCCACATATGACATGGATGGGAGTGATGACTATTGGAATTTCATAGATAATCCAACTTGTGAAAATCTTATTGAGAATCCCATCCATGATATGGCCAGCAAGGGGAGTGTCTATTCAACAATTTGTGGAAGTCCAATCTACGATACATCCATAGAAGGGATTGTGGATACCTGGGAAAACCTTAGTATGGAAGAGGAGCACTCATCATTTTCACATGATCATCCAAAGTCATATCATGCAGATCTGCACAAAGGTATCAGTAATGAAGATATTGAGAAGTAGTATAGTGAAAAGTATTATGTGATGCAGTCAGCGGAATATCAGTCTCAGCCATCTTCTTCACATATAGAGATTCCTTATGATTTGGAGCAGCTTCGTGCTTATACAATGAGTTATCATTCGGTAAGCCTTGATGATCAGTATGATGATAAAGTCAGTCCGCCTCATCATGTTGATTGGTATATCAGTCCTATCCAGTCATGGATAGAAGCAGCCTGCATGAGCACATACCATTTTAGGAAGAATTTTTATGACATTATTCATGCCTATGATTTCCCATCCAGCCCGCCCATTCGGGTTCGTCACGCAGGTTTGCATTTTCTAAATAAAGTATCCTTACTTTGGCTGGTAACCAAAGACAAGGAAAAAAAAATTATGTTAATAAAATGCTTAGTGGTTACATTGGATTTCTGATTACACTTAACCCTTTTTATATCATGCTTAGAGTAGGAAAATAAGCTCCTTGAAAAAGAGCATTTACTTTCCGCATTTTTGTTTTGTACTTAGCTATAATAATAATAATAATAATAATTCATTAGTTAGTTACATTTATTTTGTTTAAATAAATCAGCTTAATGGTTCATTTGGTTTTTATATAAAGCTTGTGCTACTGAGGTTTTCTTGTCAAGTTGAGATGTTTTTACAGGGTGTATAAACCAGAGATTCTGGTGTTCTCGTATCCTCTCCTTGGCCTATGACCAGATCAAGCACACGTCCCACAGTTGGAGCCAGATGTTACCACCTAAGTTGTACTTAGTGGTTTTTTTCAAGTGATCCTGGTGAACCGGACAAAGATGATTTGTTCGGAGTACAGAAGACATTCAGAAGTGCTTCTGAAAAGTGCTTGTTGTACTATATCACATGTCCATGCCCCATGGGGGAGTTGTAATAAAATGTTCTAGCATGATAGTGTTTGTAAAAGACTCGGTCTCTTAGACTTTATTTGTCAATACGATCATCCCAGGGTGTTTTTTCCCTTGGTTATTATTGGTTGCTGAATAAACTACTAATAATTTCTGAGTTTTTCACTCAATACCTCCAAAGTTGGGGTGGTCGGCTTGGAATTTAGGCCTATTGAGGTTATTAGAGTCTATGTGTCAATGTATAAACATGTTAGGCATCACGATCGAGTCATATGAACATGTCTAAGTCCCCCTAGGTTTTTTTTTTTTTTTTTTTAAGCTTTTTTAATTTTAATTTTTCCACAAAACTTAGGCTATTTTTTAACTGTCCAATTGGAAAAATTGGATTTATAATAAAAGTGAGCTCGAAAATCAGTTTCAGACATGGGGGTGCTCATTTTCAAGCTCAGAGTGCCAAGTAAACCCATAGACCCACTTTTTCTAAGTTTTGAGTGATTTGTCCATCACTCGGGTCGAAAATCCCTAAAAATCAAATATTGATTATTTAATTGATAAATTAATTAAATAATGGAGAAAATTCAAAATCCTAAATCATTGGGATTTGCTTCTATTTGACTGAAATCAATCTCATCAGCTTGGGATTGACTGGATCTGACCATACCTTGATAGAAGGGGTTGATCTGGACTGAACAGAGGGTACATTAATGCATGCAATCTTGGGGATTGCGCCCTCCCTCTCTCCTCCACATGTGTGGGCTCATCTGGATGAGTTTTGGTGGATGCTTCAATTAGCAGGTTGAGGTGTCAGGTAGATCAGCTCTCCGATTGAAATTTGCACTTAGTGAGACTTAGATCAAACTCAGATAGACTCAGATTCACTCCACATGCAGCTCCAGTCTCTCTCTCCTTGGGAATTGTACCCCCCTGGGCTAGATTTCTCGTTTTTGCTATCAATAAAGCAGTCATTTCCTCTTCCAAGCTAGTTATAGTTGGATTGAAGGGCTTGATATTGTAATACTGTTGTAATCTTTTGATTTTTGGAATAAAGAAGCTTTGGAGGCCAAATGGTGTAATGCTCTCATTTGTGTGGATTAAGCACTGTCTTGTGGTTATTGATGTTCCCGATTTTTCTCTTAATTTCTGCATCTAAACCCTGTTTGGCTTGAACGATTCAGTTGAATCAATAGGAGTATAGTTGGGCAAGTAAGGTTACTTGTTTTTACTGTATCTCATAGCATATATGTTTGAAGATCTATATTATACATGTTTAATAAGTTTATTTGCATGTAATTATTATCTCTGTTTCATATATATATCCAAATCTCATGAGGTTTCGTGCAGGATTGTGTGTTTAGATTTCAGGTAGCAAGGATTGGATGAGCCATGGATCTAGTTTGACTCCACTGTACATCCAACATTTTTGTGAAGGCATTTCCCCTCTGTATTCCACTAACAAGTTTCCATTGTAGATCCATCCAACAACGGGCCTTTCCCCTTCTCTTCCTCATTTCTATTAAAATAAATCTTCCTGTTACCTGCTTCTTCCTCTTATGATCATATCTAGTTCTAAGAATTAATTATATATTGTTAAATCTAGTTCATAAGAGTCTTGTTTCTTAGATCTGTAATTTCATAAAGAATATCATTTCATAAAGATAGATCTAGGTGTAGAAATTTCATTTTTTGCAAGTAGCTAAATCATAGATCTAAAGCTTGCTCATAAGGTAGTTTATTTTTTCATTCTTTAAAGATTTAAATTCTACAAGAAAAGTGCATATCTCATTGGCTTCCCAAATAGAAAGCCAAGATCCCAAGGAAAGCAACTAGATTAGCCCCTTTTAACAATTTTTTACTTAGTTTTTTTTCGGTAACTAGCGTGGTAACCCAAAACACTTTTAAAGTGTTTTTTGGGCACATTTGATTTTAATTTCTCGCTGTTTTTTAGCAGTTTTAACAAAAAAGAGATGGAGACTCTGCCCATTTTCCAACTCTTGGGCGAACCGGAGCTTCCCAGAGGCTTCCCCCACCGTTGTGATTGTAGTTTAGCTTGTTACAAGCTTGTTGTAAGCCTTTGGATCCCAGATAACAAGGACCAAAGTGCACAATTTAGTTTGTTGATATTGTAACCAATAATAATAAAAAATAAATCATTTCGAGCCCACTCCCCATCCCCCAAGGGGGGATCCGCGTCCGTTTCACTTTTTTGCAATTTTTCCCGTTTTTGCTCTAGCTTAGTCTTGTTATGCATGATTGTATACTTTGAAAACATTTTTCATTATCCATTATATTGAATTAAAAGTAATCATACTACTTACCCCACAACTTCCCGATTGACCCGAAAGAGGAAAGAGATGCGTGGTAGGACTAATTAGAAAACCGGTGTTGTGTATCTCTGATTCTACTGTCATTTTTTTTGTTTTTCACGTGAAAGCGGTAAAATTAACCCCTCCTTGATTTACCGATTGAGGTCCACTTGGACCGAAAGAGATTCCTAGAGGGTCTTCTTTTTAACAAGAACACGTCCTTAAAATTTACTAAAATTGACAAGACTTCGGTGTGTATGCTCTGCACTTGGCTGCGGTTCATCTGATTAGTCAAGTTGCATCAAAAGCAACGTGAGTGACTAGTTTAATTAGTCTTCACCTTTCCCAATCAAACACCATCAGGAGAAAATCCAACTCCTCAATCAAACCGTAAACGATTGCAAAATACCCAAAGGAAGCGGGAACTCCTGAAAAGTGACCTCGAGGCGTCGATCTCTGTTACACCTTTGGGTGCATTATGAACAACAGTCTCAGAGACTCCATTCATCCCACATATTCCTTGCGGGTTTCCATGAAGGTTTAGTTTTGGACATACTCCAAGTACCCTGTGGGTATATTTGGAGTCCCCTCGCCTAACTTAATTTACTCATCTTTTCACATTAATTTAAAACGTACCAAGATACAATTGCACAACATTCATTCCAGCACTTGCAAGCACTCTTAATTATTTTTTATTCCATTTTCAAGGCACTGATCAACTGTTTATTTCTTTCAATATATATGTGATTGGGTGTCATTTTGTGCTTACTTATGATTATCTCATCATGTTCTTTGTTGTGTGACAATTGTTAAATCAGAACTCCTAAAAAACTTACTCTTTAATACCATCATCATACTAAATAATTTTTTCGTAGTAACTTAATAGGGTCTACTCCCCTTGGATTCGTTAGGAGTTGAGCCTAAACGGAGGAGTCAAGAACAAGGTGACAGTATTGACTCGATACTTTCCCCCAAGGACACACTGAGTGGCTTGAATATTTCTACCACATCCCCCCGCAGGTGTGTGAAAGGCGGCAACACTTTTTGGCACCGTTGCCGGGGATAAATCTTTTTATTCCCAGAGTACGACTTTTGTTTTATTCCTTTTTGTTTTTTCTTTGTTTGATGAATGCTTAGAGTAGATATTTAATTTTCATCTGGCGACTCCACTGAATTTTTTCAGTTTTTATTTTTACAAAGAAAAGCAAAAAATAAATTTTGTGAAAAGATTTATAAATGCTTATTTTTCTTTTTCACATGGCGACTCCACTGGAGGGATAAAACCCTGCTTTCTCATAATTTTGTTGAGACTTGTTGTGTGTAGATGAGCTCATACAACATAGTAAATCTTTAAATGCTCATTATTTGGCTGCTCCGGTTCAGTATAAAACACAAGGTTGATATATGCTACTGATAAGCCGTTATGGATGATGAAGATTATGGTGCTCTAATTTCTAGTGCATATCCTGCCATCGATTTCTCGGGCATCTCTGGATTTCCTAAATATGAACCTTATCTCCAGGATGAAAGATATTCCTAGGATCCAACTTTTTATGGAGATGGTGATTCAGCTGTCTGTCACATCATATTTGTTTTTTCATTTGTGACAAAACTCAACATACTTCATAGGGATAATGTGATGTGAATCTTTGCTCATTCTTTGAAAAGGAAGGCTTGGACATGGTTTTGTGGTCTTCTTGATAAATGAATTACCTCCCATGAAGACTTATGTGCTACATTTTTTTAGAGGTGGCATGATGGTGAGGGAGATATGATGATGATTGTAGAAAGGGCCCTCACCTACCTAAATGAGCTAAAGGAGCCCATGACTTTCATTATAGATGAGGACACTCAGGATGATCCTATTGAAGAGCTTCACGAGGAACCCATGATTGAACACATTGTTAAAGACTATCCTCATGTCACCTTAGCTGAAGACATTGAATATTTGAGGTGTTCTCAAGTTTGTTGCAATGCTAATGTTTTTTCAGAAAGCCCTCATGTGGAAACCATTACAGAGATCGACACTTATGAAGAAATTTATGATATGTATGATGACACTCCTCTATGTTCATCACTTAGGGATGAAGGTTTGGAAGGATTAACTTCTTGTAATATCTTTGAAACCAAAACTTTGAAGGATGATTATTATGAACGGGAGGAGGGTAGTTATATCTTAGGATGTGATACCAATAAGGAAGACATGGATAGGCAGGAGCATGATGCCATGGATGAAGAGTCCCCCACATATGATATGGATGGGAGTGATGACTATTGGAATTTCGTAGATAATCCAACTTGTGAAAATCTTATTGAGAATACCATCCATTACATGTCCAGCAAGGGGAGTGTCTATTCAAAAATTTGTGGAAGTCCAATCTACGATACATCCATAGAAGGGAGTGTGGATACCTGGGAAAATATTAGTATGGAAGAGGAGCACTCAGAATTTTCACATGATCATCCAGAGTCATATCATGCAGAGCCGCACAAAGGTATCAGTAATGAAGATATTGAGAAGCAGTATTGTGAAAAGTCAGATGTGATGCAGTCAGCGAAATATCAGTCTCAGCTATATTCTCACATATAGAGGTTCCTTATGATTTGGAGCAGCTTGGTGCTTATACACTGAGCTATCATTTGGTAAGCCTTGATGATCAGTATGATGATATAGTCAATCCACCTCATCATGCTGATTGGTATATCAGTCCTATCCAGTCATGGATAGAAGTAGCCTGCATGAGCACATACCAGTTTGGGAATAATTTTTATGACATTATTCATGCCTATGATTTCCCATTCAGCCCACCCATTCCAGGTCATCGCGCAGGTTTGCATTTTCTGAATAAAGTATCCTTGCTTTGGCTGGTAACCAAAGACAAGGAAAAAAAAATTATGTTAATAAAATGCTTAGGTGGTTACATTGGATTTTTTATTACACTTAACCCTTTTTATATCATGCTTAAAGTAGGAAAATAAGCTCCTTGAAAAAGAGCATTTACTTTCCACATTTTTGTTTTGTACTTAGCTATAATAATAATAATAAATTCATTAGTTAGTTACATTTACTTTGTTTAAATAAATCAGCTTAATGGTTCATTTGGTTTTTATATAAAGCTTGTGCTACTGAGGTTTTCTTGTCAAGTTGAGATGTTTTTACAGGATGTATAAACTAGAGATTCTGGTGTTCTCGTATCATCTCCTTGGCCTATGACGAGATCAAGCACACGTCCCGCAGTTGGAGCCAAATGTTAACACCTAAGTTGTACTTAGTGGTTTCTATCAAGTGATCCTGGTGAACTGGACAAAGATGATTTGTTTGGACTTCAGAAGACCTTCGAAAGTGCTTCTAGGAAGTGACTGTTGTACTATATCACATGTCCATACCCCATGGGGGAGTTGTAATAAAATGTTCTAGCATGATAGTGTCTTTAAAAGACTCGGTATCTTAGACTTTATTTGTCAATCCAATCATCCCATGGTGTTTTTTCCCTTGGTTATTATTGGTTGTTGAATAAACGACTGATAATTTCTGAGTTTTTCACTCAATACCTCCAAAGTTGGGGTGGTTGGCTTGGCATTTAGGCCTATTGAGGTTATTAGAGTCTATGTTTCAATGTATAAACATGTTAGGCATCATGATCGAGTCATATCAACATGTCTAAGTCCCCCTCAGTTTTTATTTTTTTTTTATTTTTAAGTTTTTTTAATTTTAATTTTTCCACAAAACATAGGCTATTTTTTAATAGTCTAATTGGAAAAATTGGATTTGTAATAAACATGGGCTCGGAAATCAGTTTTAGTCATGGGGGTGCTCATTTTAGCTCAGAGCGCCATGTAAACCCATCGACCCATGTTTTCTAAGTTTTGAGTGATTTGTCCATCACTCAAGTCGAAAATCCCTAAATTTCAAATATTGATTATTTAATTGATAAATTAATTAAATAATGGAGAAAAATCAAAATCCTAAATCATTGGGATTTGCTCTGATTTGACTGAAATCAGTCTCATCGGCTTGGGATTGACTGGATCTGACCCTTTCTTTATAGAAGGGGCTGATCTGGACTGAACAGAGGGTACATTAATGCATGCAATCGTGGGAATTGCGCCCTCCCTCTCTCCTCCACACGTGTGGGCTCATCTGGATGAGTTTTGGTGGATGCTTCAGTTAGAAAGTTTAGGTGTCATGCAGATCAACTCTTCGATTGATAGTTGAACTTAGTGACACTGAAATCAGACTCAGATAGACTCAGATTCACTCCACATGCAGCTCCAGTCTCTCTCTCCTTGGGAATTGCCCCCACCCTAGGCTAGATTTCCTGTTTTTGCTATAAATAAAGCAACCATTTCCTCTTCCAATATAGTTAGAGTTGGATTGAAGGGCTTGCTATTGTAATGATGTTGTAATATTTTGATTATTGGAATAAAGAAGCTTTCCAGGACAAATGGTGTAATGCTCTCATGTGTGTGGATTAAGCATTGTCTTGCGGCTATTGATGTTGCCGGTTTTTCTCTTAATTTCTGCATCTGAACCCTGTTTGGCTTGAATGATTCAGCTGAATCAATAGGAGTATAGTTGGGAAAGTAAGGTTACTTGTTTTTCCTGTGTCTCATAGCATATATGTTTGAATATCTAGATTATACATGTTTAATAAGTTTATTTGCATGTAATTCATGTCTCTTTTTCATATATATATCCAGATCTCATGAGGTTTCGTGCAGGATTGTGTGTTTAGCTTTCAAGTAGCAAGGATTGGATGAGTCGTGGATCTAGTTTGACTCCACTGTACATCCAACATTTTTGTGAAGGCATTGCCCCTCTGTATTCCACTAACAAGTTTCCATTGCAGATCCATCCAACAACGGGCCTTTCCCCTTCTCTTCCTCCTTTCTATTAAAATCAATCTTCTGGTTACCTGCTTTTTCCTCTTATGATCGAATCTAGTTCTAAGAATTGATTATATATTGTTAGATCTAGTTCATAAGAGTCTTGTTTCTTAGAACTGTAATTTCATAAAGAATATCATTTCATAAAGATAGATCTAGGTGTAGAAATTTCATTTTTTGCAAGTAGCTAAATCATAGATCTAAAGCTTGCTCATAAGGTAGTTTCTTTTTTCGTTCTTTAAAGATTTAAATTCTGCAAGAAAAGTGCATATCTCATTGGCTTCCAAAACAGAAAGCCAAGATCCCAAGGAAGGCTTGCTTTCCTTGGTTCCTTTTCACAAAATTAGATTAGCCCCTTTTCTTCGGTAACTAGCGTGGTAACCCAAAACACTTTTAAAGTGTTTTTTGAGCACATTTGATTTTAAATGCTCACTATTTGTCATCAGGTTTAAAAAAAAAGAGAAGGATAATCTAGCTATATTCCGACTCTTGGGCGAACCGGAGCTTCCCAGAGGCTTCCCCCACCGTTGTGATTTTAGTTTAGCTTGTTACAAGCTTGTTGTAAGCCTTTGGATCCCAGATAACAAGGAACAAAGTGCACAATTTAGTTTTTTGATATTGTAACCAATAATAATAATAAAAAGAATCATTTCAATTAGGCTCTTTCGAGCCTACTCCCCATCCCCCCAGGGGAGATCTGCGCCTGTTTCACTTTTTTGCATTTTTTCTCGTTTTTTCTCTAGCTTAGTCTTGTTATGCAGGATTGTATACTTTGATAACATTTTTCATTATTACATATTTTGAATTCAAAGTAATAATACTAATTACCCCACGACTTCCCGATTGACCCGAAAGGGGAAAGAGATGCATGGTAGGACTAATTAGAAAATCGGTGTTGTGTATCGTTGATTCTACTGTCATTGTTTTTTTTTTCACATGCAAGTGGTAAAATTAACCCCTCCTTGATTTCTCGATTGAGGTCTGTTTGGACCGAAAGATATTCCTGGAGGGTCTTCTTTTTAACAAGAACGCGCCCTTAAAATTTACTAAAATTGACAAGACTCCAGTGTGTATGCTCTACACTTGGCTGCGGTTCATCCGATCATTCAAGCTGCATCAAAAGCAACGTGAGTGACTATTTTAATTAGTCTTCACCTTTCCCAATCAACCACCATCAGGCGAAAATCCAACGCCTCGATCAGACCGTAAACGGTGGCAAAATACCCAAAGGAAGCAGGAACTCCTGAAAAGTGACCTCGAGGCGTCGATCTCTGTTACACCTTCGGATGCATTATGAACAACAGTATCAGGGACTCCATTCAGCCCACATATTCCTTGCGGGTAGACGTGAAGGTTTAGTTTTGGACATACTCCAAGTACCCCCTGGGAATATCTGGAGTCCCCTCGCCTAACTTAACTTACTCATCTTTTCACATTAATTTAAAACGTACCCAGATACAATTGCACAACATTCATTCCAACACTTGCAAGCACTCTTAATTATTTTCGACTCCATTTTGAAGGCAATGGTCAACTGTTTATTTCTTTCAATCTATATGTGATTGGGTGTCATTTCGTGCTTACTTGTGATTATCTCATCATGTTATTTGTTGTTTACAATTGTTAAATCAAAAATCCTAAAAATATTACTCTTTAATACCATCATCATACTAAATAATTTTGCCTTAGTAACTTAATAGGTCTACCCCCCTTGGCTTCATTAGGAGTTGAGTTTAAACGGAGGAGTCAAGAACTATGTGATTGGGTGGCATTTCGTGCTTACTTGTGATTATCTCATCATGTTATTTGTTGTTTACAATTGTTAAATCAAAAATCCTAAAAAACTTACTCTTTAATACCATCATCATACTAAATAATTCCGTCTTAGTAACTTAATAGGTCTACCCACCTTGGCTTCATAGGATTTGAGCCTAAACGGAGGATTCAAGAACTAGGTGACAGCCTTGACTCGAGACTTGCCCCCAAGGACACACCGAGTGGCTTGAAGATTTCTGCCACGTCTCCCTCCCCCCCCCAGGTGTGTGAAAGGAAACAACAGGTCTAAAAGTATCTGAAGTCGAACCCTTGATTCAACATAAGTCTTAGGATTTATAGCCTTTACAAAAATATTTAGATCCAGAAAAGTTGGATCTAATTTACTAAAAATAGATAACATAAATGTTTTGTGAAAATTTAGGTCAAACACCATAATTTATGTGCTAGTCTATCTAACTCTAACACTTTGTTCACTCATTGAACTCTTTGATAACTGTAATGATCACTGAAGTAGAGCTATAACCTGTTATCTAACAGATAAGCCACAGTTTGTTAAAAACAGGTAGGGTTTGTGACCCATTTCTCCTTGATCGCACCTTCAAAACTGGAACAGACCTCCTCCACTGGTGCTTTTCATCAATTTTCAGCTTCATAATTCACCCCTGAGGTGTTTGTATCCGCCAAAATTGGTTCTGTGTGTAAACATATATTTATGCACCCTTTTGTGCTTTCGGTGGTTAAGGAAGCAGAATCCTGGGTCTGTAAGCTGCTAAAAGCTTTGCTTTCGGTTGCTAATGAATAGTTGTTGCGTTCGCCTAAGCCATTGAAAGCTCTGTTCTCTGCAAAATTTTATTAGCCTTTAATCAACCTTTTACACTTCACCCCTGACCTTCTAGTACTTCTTCAACCTGCATAAGATTTGGAATATCAGCAATATCATGGGCTACCTCCAGATCCTGAAGGCTAATAGCTGCCTTTGTTAGGGTTTCCAGCGCAAAGTGAGCTTGAGAGCTCTGGTTTGAGTTTTTCTTCTCCAACCTTGACAGCCTGATCATTCTGTAGAGCCTGGAGTTTCCTTTCATTAATCTTAGATTTTTCCTTTTCAGCAAAACATACTGTTGATGTATTTGTAACTCCGGAATGTATTCATCTATGTATCTTATGTATTGTAGCCCGATGTTTATTCTGGGATGTATCTATTATGTAATTGATTCATGTTGTCATGCCCCGATGTTCCGATCGGGAGAATCAATAATGTAAACAAGTCATGTCAAGTCATAGTGGGTAACCCTCCGATTGTGTAAGAGTTAAAGTCCCCACAGTTCCAGGGCACTAGGGTTATTAGACTCTCCTAGTAGAGGTCGGCCCTAGTAGGGTTTTAGTAATGTCGAGATTAGTATAAAAAGAGAGTTGGGGTCTCTATTTAGTACACATCACTCACACACTCAAGTGTAGCACATAGTTGAGGAAGGAGAAGACACTGGGGCTAGACAAGAAGAAGATTACTATTGTCGGGAGTGCATCTTACTATTTTGTGGTTTACATCTTGTGTTGATTCTATCTCTAAGGTAGTTGTGGGGTTTTCTCCATTTATGGTTTCCCTGATGAAAAACACTGTGTTCATTGTCTCTTATGTTTGATTTTTGTACTTGTTGTTCTCTCAGTAAATATCCTAACATAATGCTAGCTTAATGTTGAAAAACTAACATGGTATCAGAGCTAACCTGAGAAGAAGACACTGTGCAACTGCGGGAACTAGGGCTTCCTAGTTTGTGGATCTTCCTCCACAGATTTTCAGCAAAAGTAAGGTGGAATAACTCTCCTCCTTAGGGCTTTTCATAGAAGAATAATTTTCAGTGAGCCCGGGCCTGGATTGATCTCCTCCCCAAAATCGAAGTTAGGGACAAATTTCAAGGCATTTGGGTGGACAGAACTCTGGAAAAGAAAAACCCTAATTTGCTCCTAAACCAGCTCTACAGGATTTCAGCTCAAGTTTCAGATCCGACATCTTGAACCTGGTAAGATCTAAAATCTTTTGTATTTCCATTTTAGGTTCTCAGTTAAGATGTCTCATCATACCAAGCTTGATGAAAAGATTGAGGGAGTTGATAACTTCCGAGCCTGGAAGTATAAGATCTCCCTGGTCTTGGAAGAAAATGAGTTAGACTCCTACATCCATGAGGAGGTTCCAGTTCCAGAGGGAGATGAGGCAAAGGCCTTACATAAAAAGAATATGGTTATGGCAAAGAGGATCATTGTTGATTCTATCAAGGATCACCTTATCCCACAGGTGTCCTCTCTCAAGACACCTAAAGCTATGTTTGATGCCCTAACCAAATTGTTTGAAGGGAAGAACATAAACCGGAAGATGACCCTGAGAAACCAACTGAATAATGTGAAGATTCAGAATGCAAAAACAATCCAGTCTTACTTCACAAGAGTTTCTCAGATTAAAGAGCAACTAGAAGCAGTTGATGAAGAGGTGGAAAATGCAGAGATTGTAATGACTACATTGAATGGCCTTCCTAGGTCATGGGATTCTTTCATCCAAGGAATCTGTGCTAGAAAGAAGTTAGTCCAGCAGAATATGGGAAGATTTCTCTCAAGAAGAAGCTCGGATAGCAGCTCGAGAAGAGAAGATGGGAAGTGAAGACCAAGCTCTCACAGTACACTCCAAGTCTCACTCCAAGTCAAACAAAAGAAGACCTCATAGCTCCAGAGGTAAGCACTCTCACAAAGATAACACTAGAAAAGATGTATCTAGGATCATATGCTATACATGTGATGAAGCAAGACACTATGCAAGGAATTGTCCTAACAAACAGAAGATAATGAAGAAGAGCAACAAAAGAATAAATCATGCTCATGCTGCAGAGGATGATCAACCATCCAGGAAGAGATCCAGATATGAAAGTGAAGATTCTTCAAGCGAGGATAAATATGTTCTGATATCCACTCTCACAGGTAACATTACTCATGGAAGTGATGATTGGCTTATAGATAGTGGGGCTTCCAAACATATGACTGGATTCAAGGAATCTTTTGTGAGACTGTTAGAACATGAATCACCTCACAAGGTAAAGCTAGGAGATGACTACCAATATCCAATAAAAGGTAGTGGGGAATCTTCCTATAAATTAGACTCTGGAAAATATCTAAAATGAAAGAAGTATTGTTTGTACCAGGACTCAAGAAGAACCTTCTCTCCATATCAGTATTAGATGCAAAAGGAATGCGATTTGCATTCATAGATGGTCAAGTCATCATGTGGCAAAGAGGAAAGACTATTGATGATGCGGTAGTGATTGGAGAACAAGAAGGAGGATTGTACAAATTGAAGGGCCATCCAGAACAAGCCTTGGTCCATGACACAGTAGAGCCAAGTGAACTTTGGCATAGAAGGCTTGCACATGTGCATTACAGAGCACTACCTATTGCAAGCAAATTTGTCGAAGGTCTTCCATAAATGCAAGCAAAACATGATGGGGTCTGCAAAGGATGTGCGAAAGGAAAGAATACAAAGAAGACATTTCCAAGCAGCGAAAGCAAAGCAAAGGAATCTTGGAAATCATCCACTCTGATGTATGCGGTCCTATGTCATCAAACTATCTAAGCGGGTATGCATATTATGGTTTTTTTATTGATGACTTTTCTAGGAAGACATGGGTTTACTTCATGAAGAACAAAGACGAAGTATTCAGTAAGTTCAAGGAATTCAAAGCCTTGATCAAGAACCATACTGAAAAGAAGATCAAGACCATTTGATCAGATAATGGTAGAGAATTCACTTCAAATGAATTCAAAGAGCTATGCAAAGAATCAGGGATTAAGAGGGAGTTGTCCACTCCTTATAATCCACAACAGAATGGGATTGTTGAACGGAAGAACAGAACTATCATGGAAGCTGCAAAGGCAATGCTTCATGATCAATACCTTCCTATGCATCTTTGGGCAGAAGGTGCCAGAACAGCGGTGTATGTACAAAACCGTACTCCACATAGAGTACTCGAGAACAAAACTCCTGAAGAAGTCTTCTCCGGCAAGAAACCAGAAGTCAGCCATCTCAGAATATTCGGTTGTCCTGTGTACATCCACATTCCAAAAGAGAAGAGAACTAAATTAGATCCTTCAGGAAAGAAGGGTATATTTGTGGGATACTCTGAAAGCTCGAAGGCTTACAGAATATATTTCTCGGGATACAAGAAGATTGACATCAGCAAGGATGTGACATTTGATGAAGACACAGCTTACAACAAATCTAGAAAGAGACCTGCTGAAGAACCTAAAGAAGCAGAAGCACCCAGAATTCATGATACAACCATGAATGAAGAAACTCAAGAAGAAGATAGAGAATTTAAAGAACCAAAAAGACCTATAGATCCACCTCTGGAGAAGAATACTCATAAGAAGAAACCTGCTTGGGTACGAGAACTTATCCAAGGTATGGAAAGATATGGGGCTCCAAAAGAGAATCACAGAGAAAGGAAGAGGACCAAATCATGTTCCGGGTATGTAGCTTTACTATGTGATTTCATTGATAAAGAACCTTCCAGTTATGAAGAAGCGGCAGAACGGAAAGAATGGAAGGATGCTATGATCGAAGAGTACCAATCGATCATGAAGAATGATGTTTGGGATGTTGTCCCAAGACCAGACGGGAAGTCAGTTGTAACTTCCAAATGGATCTACAAGATCAAACATGCTGCAGACGGTAGCATTGAAAAATATAAGGCAAGATTTGTAGGTCGGGGTTTCTCTCAGAAAGAGGGAATAGACATTGAAGAAACCTTTGCACCTATAGCCAGATACACTTCCATCAGATTAGTACTTGCTCTGGCTGCAATGATGAAATGGAAGATACACCAGATGGATGTCAAGACTGCTTTCTTAAATGGTGTAGTGGAAGAGGAAGTGTATGTAGAACAGCCACTCAGTTTTGAGACACATGACAGGGAGTCTCATGTATGCAGATTGAAGAAATCCCTGTATAGTTTGAAACAGGCACCCAAGACATGGTACGACAGAATTGATAGCTTTCTATCCAGTTTGGGATTTACCAACAGTAACGCAGATTCCAACCTTTACTACAAGGTTGAAGATGGAAACCTAGTGATGCTTCTACTATATGTAGATGATTTGTTTGTGATAGGTATGGATGGGTTGATTTATGATACGAAGAGAAAGATTGTTGTCGAGTTCGAGATGAAGGACTTGGGATGATGCATTACTTTCTAGGTATGGAGGTGTGGCAGAATGCAAATGGAATCTTCCTTGAACAAGGGAAGTATGCAATAGATATCCTGAAGAGGTTTGGGATGATGGACTACAATACTATGGCCACACCTATGGCATTGAACCTGAAGCTATTGAGTGATGCTTCATCAGAGTCGGTTGATGCTACGATGTATCGTCAGATGATTGGATCATTGATGTACCTGACGAAAACGAGACCAGACATTTGCTTTGCTATGAACACCTTGAGCCAGTTCTTGACAGATCCGAGAAATGTTCACTTGATTGCTACAAAGCACATTGTGAGGTACCTGAGGGGTATAGTTGATTATGGCCTCAAGTACGATGCAAATCAAAAGATTAACCTGGAGGGTTCTGTTGATTCAGATTGGGCAGGCAATGCCATCGATAGGAATAGCACTTCAGGGTGTTGCTTCAGTATGGGATCAGGTGTGATCTCTTGGTTTAGCAAGAAGCAATCCTCTATGGCACTAAGTACAGCTGAAGCAGAGTATGTCGCAGCTTGTTCAGCTAGTTGTGAGGCAATATGGCTGAGGAAGCT
The DNA here is from genome assembly GCA_001517045.1 of Pseudotsuga menziesii. Taxonomy (NCBI): domain Eukaryota; kingdom Viridiplantae; phylum Streptophyta; class Pinopsida; order Pinales; family Pinaceae; genus Pseudotsuga; species Pseudotsuga menziesii. The sequence continues at coordinate 182,719 of LPNX011164237.1, forward strand.
ACTGTCTGATTTATTTGATCTCCAGATGGATGCTACTTGTATACATTGTGACAACCAGAGTTGCGTGAAGTTGTCAGAGAATCCAGTGTTCCATGACAAGTCGAAGCACATCAAGATCAAGTATCACTATATCAGGGATATGGTGCAGAGGGGAGCAGTGAAGCTCCAGTATGTTGCGATGGAGGAACAGATAGCTGATGTGTTGACGAAGCCATTGGCCAGAGTGAAGTTTGAGTACTTCAAGGAGAAGCTTGGTGTTCTCCAGATCGAGGTTTCCTCCAAGGGAAAGTGATGAGTACCAAATCCATTCTAACGAGCAGGTCAGATGTAAGGGCTGAGCCATTCTGTCATGGTGAGAGGATTCAGTTCCTTCCATGTCAGATATGAGTGCTAAGATCCAAATCCATTCTGAGGAGCAGGTCAGATGTAAGGGCTGAGCCATTCTGTCATGGTGAGAGGATTCATTTCCTTCCATGTCAAATATGAGTGTTGGCCATTCTGTCGAGTAGGACAGATGTAAGGGCAACTACCACTCTCCGGGAGAGTGGAGGCAACTGGTCCGTTACCAGGTAGCTCAGTCTGGGACTGGGGGCCATTCTATCATGGTGAGAGGATTCAGTTTTGTCCATGTTAGATGTGAGTGCAGGCCATTCTGTCATGGTGAGAGGATTTAGTTCCTTCAATGTCAGATGTGAGTGCGGTCCATTCTGTCATGGTGAGAGGATTTAGTTCCTTCCATGTTAGATGTGAGTGCAAGCCATTCTGTCATGGTGAGAGGATTCAATTCCTTCCATGTCAGATATAAGTGTTGAAGCCTTTTCACAGATGTTAGTGATGTGATGTCCTATCATGCTGGTGAATGTGAGTGTTGGGCCTTTCTGATGTGATTGTAGTTTACTACATGATCAGATGTGAGTGTTGGGTGTGCCTTTCTGACGAGTAGGTCAGATGTAAGTGCTGGGCGAAGACCTACCTGATGGTCAGGCCTACAACCAGCATGAAAGAAGGTTGGCTCTGTAGAACTTCCTATGATGAGATAACACACATGATGATGACCAGATGAGATCCAGATCAAGATATGATCCAGATCCAGTTATGATGACTTCGAGAGATCCAGATCGAGTGATGATCTAGATCCAGCAATGATGATCCAAATCGAGAGATGATCCAGATCCAGTGATGATGATCCAGATCGAGGGATGATCCAGATCCAGTCCAGTGATGATGATCCAGATCGAGTGATGATCTAGATCCAGTGATGTTGATCCAGATCGAGAGATGATCCAGATCCAGTGATGTTGATCCAGATTGAGAGATGATCCAGATCCAGTGATGATGATCCAGATCGAGAGATGATCCAGATTCGAAGAATGAAGATGACTTGAAGACGAAGATGACTTCAAGACTCAGAAGACTCGAGATGCAGATGACGAGATGATCCAGTTGATATAGAGAAGAAGACCAGTGCTGAAAATTGTGTTGAAAGAATACCTTCCTAGTTAAGAGGGAGTGTTGATGTATTTGTAACTTCGGAATGTATTCATCTATGTATCTTATGTATTGTAGCCCGATGTTTATTTTGGGATGTATCTATTATGTAATTGAGTCATGTTGTCATGCCCCGATGTTCCGATCGGGAGAATCAATAATGTAAACAAGTCATGTCAAGTCGTAGTGGGTAACCCTCCAATTGTGTAAGGGTTAAAGTTCCTGTAGTTCTGGGGCACTAGGGTTATTAGACTCTCCTAGTAGAGGTCGGCCCTAGTAGGGTTTTAGTCATGTCGAGATTAATATAAATAGAGAGCTGGGGTCTCTATTTAGTACACATCACTCACATACTCAAGGGTAGTGCATAGTTGAGGAAGGAGAAGACACTAGGGCTAGACAAGAAGAAGATTACTGCTGTCGGGAGTGCATCTTACTGTTTTGGGGTTTTACATCTTGTGCTAATTCTATCTTTGAGGAAGTTATGAGGTTTTCTCCATTTATGATTTCCCCAATGAAAAAAACTGTGTTCATTGTCTCTTGTGTTTGATTTCTGTACTTGTTGTTCTCTCAGTAAAGATCCTAACATAATGCTAGCTTAATGTTGAAAAACTAACACATACATCCCTCTCATTTCTAGAAGAGAATTGTGCAACTCAATATTCTTCTTGGTTAATATTGCATTATTCATTTTGATCTCTCTGTCTAAGATCTCCATTTCATGTATTTTCCCTAACAGTTGGTTGATTCTATGAGACCTAGGTTTTCTTGAGGAGGTCTCTTCCATCGGTTCCTCTTGACCTTCCCTTGGTGTTGGTGAGGGAAACTCCTCGTGTTTTGTTGCAACCTACTCTGTTAGGTCAATTTCTTGCTCCTTTTCTTCTTCTGAGTTTGAGCAGGGTAAGTTAAGTATATTTTCACCTTGTGCTGGGGCCTCCTTCTCCTTTCCACTGAAGTCCATATTCATTTTGGCTTGGTTGGTTTTAGAAGTTGGAGAGGGCTGATCCACTGTCATTGGTGAGATAGCCCTCCTCTTCCTCTTGCCACTCCTGGGAGTGGTGGACTTCTTTGAAGGGGACTTTCCTTTGTCTTTTGGTTGTAAGCCTGTTTCAAACTCATTCTAGAATAAGAAATATGTCCATGCCATGTTTCTTCTTTGCAGCAATTCTTGGACAATGAGATTTATCAGACCATGGTGAGATAACCTCCCTGCGATCTTGGTGGGTTGGGATTTGACCTGGTGGGCCATCTTGGTTAGGCTCTTGTGGAGGTAGAAAGGTAGGTTTAAAGGGCTTGTGCCTATAAAATGGTTCATCAATTTAAAGTGATATATCATCACCCTGTTATACATGCCTTCACAAGTTATATAAACCAAGATTGCTTTCAATAATTGCTGCCATTTCTCCTCAAGCCAGGTCGAGGGGATGTTTTTCTTCCATACCACAGTTTTGTGTCCAGGCTTTAAGTAGGACCTGAATTCCACATCCTTAGTAATGGTTGTCTTGAACCATTTCTCCCCAGTCCTTGGGAGTTCTGCAACTTCTGCTATTAGGGTTTCATCAACCTAGAACTCTTCCTTTCCTATCAATGCTTTAGAGCCATCAAAAGAAAGAGCAAAGGCTTCTGCCACTTGCTGGTGGGAACCCTGGATTTTCTCACTGAACCTGTAACAAACTGCATCTTTAAAGAATTGGCATACTTCTGGATGTGACTCAAGATAGCTAATGTCACCTAACTCCTATCTGAGGGCAGGTCCTCCTCCTTTCTTCATCTCTGGACTATGCTTCTAGTACCTGCAAAAAATCAAAACTTGAATTCTATAAATGGGATTAGCGCACTGGTTTCAGGGGTGGTCTGGAGCAGTGAGGATGCATGCAGATAAATGTGGAGTGTACTAAGGATATGGTGTTTATTTTGAGGGGTTAATCAATCAATCGGTACTTGAGTACAATGATGGTAAACTCTGGTGATAACCATGAGATAGTCAATACAGCAATCATCTTTAACTGGAACCTGATGTTTCATGGCGGTTCAACTGTGGTCGTGGGACAAATGGAGGGTAGGCTAGGGTTTTGGTCTCTATCAATCACTTCGGTTCAATAACGACCTTTTATTTACCAACTAATGATTTTCTACAGTCCCCAATATTTTCGATGGTTAAGTGTTTGATCATGACGTCCCTCATGCTGAAAACGTTTGATTTCGATGGATAAGCTAACCGTTTTTCCTCTTTTGGCGTTTTCAGTGGTTAAGGGAATATTGAGTCTAATTTGCAAGTTGCCGAAAGCTAGGCTTTTTGGTGGCTAATGAACCATTGGTACGTTCGCCTGGACCCAGTTGTTAAGCTGCCGAAAGCTAAGCTTTTTGGTGGCTAATGAACTATTGAAAAGTTCGCCTAAGCCACTGAAAGCTCCCTTTCCAAAAATTTATTAAAAACGAAGTCCACGGGCTTTCACTGGTTAACGTAATCCTAAGGCCGAATTGTTAGCTGCCGAAAGCTGGGCTTTTCGGTGGCTAATGAACTGTTGAGAGTTCACCTAAGCCACCGAAAGCTAAACTTTCAAATTTCTTGAAAAATAGAACACCAGGCATTCCAATTTTGTTAATCACCCAAACATCTTTCATAATATACCCTGAAATCTTCACTACTATGAAAAAATAAATTGTCTGAGTTTGACCTATTGAAAATTAATTTATTTAGGAGATAACAGCAAGTTCCATGCTTGTTTCTCCTCATCAAACATCAGAAGCAGTTGGGTTTCCACAAAATTCCCCTATGAAAATTTGCTAGCTTTGGATTCATTCAGAGCAGCGGAGAGGGCGTGATGGACCCTGAAAACATGTTCATGTCTAGAGGAAAAGCATGATTCTAACAATTCATATGTTTTATGGTCATTTGCAGTGAAATTGATAGGTGCTACATAGCTTGAGAGAAGCATTTGCAGTCTTCCAGCCGGAGCAATTATGAGTTTTCAAACTCCTGAGCCATGGATCCTCACAACTTCCAATTACCTTGATTGGAGGATTGATATGCAGCTGGCCTTGCGCAACCATGGCTACCACTGGATCATACATGGATGGGAGGTTGAGCCTCATCAGCCAGTTGAGCAGAATAAGTTTCTGAACCATTGTGATGAAGCATTCGAGTACTTATGTACTTATATTTCCATAGATCTCCTCTTCCTTCTGGAAGGATTGAGGACTACCAGAGAAGCCTAGGAGAAGCTTGATAGCTTGTTTAACAAACAAGATGAGCTTCGGGGACACATTATGGAGAATGAGTTGGTATCTTTACATCCCAACAATTTCGAGATTATTGAGCAATTCTTCTCCAAATTCAAGTCTCTAGTACTCCAATGCAAACAGTGCAGGATAGAGCGGAAGGATGAGCAGAATGTCCTTTCTATACTTAGAAAACTAGGCCCTGAGTACTCTGTCTATGTCTCTATGTTTCATTCCAAGCGGGAAATATTTCCTAATTGGAAACTACCTTCTCTAGATTCATTATCCGAGTCCTTAATCAAAGAACAAAACAAATTGATTCGAATTGGAGTCATCGAGACCTCCAAAGATCAAGTTCTATTGGTTACTGACTCTTCCAAAGCGCAAGCAAAGGGGAAATCAAAGAAGAAGGAGCCAAAGGAAGATAATCGAAGCCTAAACAAAATCGGCAAGCTTCTGAAAGGGTCCCCGACTCTAAGAAGAAGAAATTTGGAAAAACATTATGTCCCTACTGTGAAAAAGGGTATCACCTTGAATATCATTGTATGAGGAAGAAACTTGATGAAATGTCTGTGGGGGTGCCTCCTAGACCAATCCCTACATTTTAGGATCGACTGGGAGTCCCGGAACCAACCTACTTCAGTTAGTTGGAGTTAGCACTAGTTAGTCTCAATTAGCCTTCAGTTACCTTTAGATGACTCACTATCAGTTAGCTAGTGCATGCTTTGCATGGATAATGCATGCATGCATGTGGAGGAGCGCTTTTGTTCACCTACCACACTCAGTTGCATTGAGTTAACTAGTTGTTATTGCTTGTTGGAGTTATTGGTCATCGGAGAGTTGATTTGATGGATTCTGATATTGATTGGGAGAACTTGAGTTAGAGATTCAGTTAGATACAGTCTTATCCACTTGGAGGATTCGAATTCATTACTCATGCATTCGAATTCTACCTATTTGTAATATATTGTACACCGGATATTATTATGATGAATATACTGTAAATTCTTGAGCAATACTTGTCTGTTTCCTGTGTGGTTTGTTTTGTTTAGTTTGTATGTTCATTCTCCATTCAATTGCCGCAACATAATCAGAACTCTTTGCTTGAAGATCTTAATGGCATTCAAATTCTAATATTGAGAAATATGATTGTATGGTCCCTGTCTTTTGTATCTTCACACCCTCGAGCTGATTTCTCCAGGTCATTCTTTTGTTGATGTTCTTACCTTGAAACATACTAGTTAATGCATCAAACATTTCTTTTGGAGTATTCTTTGAAGATACCTAAGAGATCAATTGATCCTTGATGGAATTAGTTATGATCATTTTTACTTTGATCATATCCTTTTTGTGTTTGGCCTTTGCCTCTTCTCTCTCTTGTTCCTTGACCTCTTCTTTAATAAAGCCATCTAGGTCATGTTCTTCAAGGACGGGCATGATTCTATACTTCCATGCTTTGAAGTTCTCTACTCCCTCGAGCTTTTCATCAAAGTTGGTGTTGTTTGTCATCTTTAATGAATGAGAACTTCAAATTGAAATATAGGCGATAGAACTTACTATTAAATTATTGAACCATTGATCTACAAGAAAATGAGAGAAATTGAGAGGTGAATTGTGCAGTGGAATATCAAGAACAATGTACACTAAACAAGACAAATTTGAGACAAATCTAATAAGTATTGATCAATAAATTACAACATTAATCTTTATTAATCCAGCAGTAATACAATAGTGTTACAATAAGGAGAATTCAAATCATGTGGATAAGATTTGAATCTACCAACTGAATAGCTAACTAGGAGTGTATAAATCACTGCATGAGAGCCACTAGTCTAACTCCTTATGTCTAAATCAGTCCAACAGTCAGTTAAAATAGTTAAACCAGTTAAACTGATGAGGTAGGTGGAAAAAGGCGTCACTTCCCCATGCAACCATGCAAAACTGGCGTTAGACTAACTGAGAGTGATATAACTGAATGTAACTAGAGACTAACTCAACATAACTGCTTACCAACCATGACCAACTGATGGAGGCTGCTGATGGCACTCATAGTGGCTCCTATAATGTAGGGATTGGTCTCAGAGGCACATAAACTCATGCATGAACATGCAATAAGTGGCAGTTAACCTCTATATGTGTTCCTCATACTCTAGTACAGTAATAAAGTCCCCCTAAGCTAGGAAAATTGATCAAATAGACTATATGTGGACAAGGGAGGATTAAATAATCGTAACACTTACCAGTATGAGGATTGCTTTTGAAATCTGCTTCGGGGTGACTTAGGGTTTGACTAGAAACCCTAATTTTCCAACTGGGATTACTTGTAGAGCTGATTGGAGGAAAAGATGTGCCTCCCTAAGGCGAGCTAGACTGTATCTTTCTTTTCTAGAATATGAGGATGGAACATTGAAAAATTTGATGCCCTAGTTTCTCCCGACAATAGTGGTAGGTCAAAAAGTGAAAATCCTCATAATGAAAAATTGCTTTGACTGAAACATGTGCCCTCCTAGGGTGAGTTGAATGGACCTTATTTTCGAGCTGATCTGTGGAAGGAGATATCCAGAATAGTAAACCCTAGCTTGTCAGATTATAGAATGAGTTGTTGCGCAATGTCTTCTTTCAATTTAGCTCTAATGGGGAAGAAAACCCAGCAAAAATTTCTCTATATAGACTTCAACCAAGTACAATGTAAGACCCAAAGAATAAGACTAGACTTTTTCCTCTCCTCTAGATGGACTGTCTCTTCTCTCTCTAGCGCAACTGCTTGAGTGTTCTACTTGTCCAAATGAGGGAATCATCTCTCCAATTTATACTAATCAGTTGAGAGGCCTAACCAATTGGGTCGATTTCTCCTTGCTTCCAGAGCCGACTTTCCTTGGAACACTCAATTAGTTAATTTTAAGTTTATAATAAGTTTATAACTATACTTCTGCTTGATAAAAATTAAATGAGGCTCACCTATTGTTAAATAATCTATTGTTTTAATTTTTGTAATTTTATAAAGCTAATATCGTGCTCTGGTATGTTTTAGCTACAAATAAGTATCTAAGTTGTTGTGTATTGTATCGATACGTTACAATTAACTTAAAAGACATACTTTCTTGGTGGTTGGTAAAGTATTTATTCATGGATTTTTAAGATAGAATTGATAATAGACTTTCCTATCATTTCTATTTTTATCTTATTACATGGGAAACTTATATATTGTAGGTTTATATTAATTTTTTAATAATTATTCAATTAATTCAATTGTCGTACTTTTCTTTTGTTATATGGTCATTTATTTTGGGAATAATTTTCCAATCTCATCATTAAAATGTGGTTTTTGCTACTAATAATAATGGGCCTAACAATATCGTTTCCTCCTGGGAGGTCACAAGTTCAAATCTAGAAGGGTGTAGGGTATGTCAAATCACTATACGGAGGAATCGTGACCTTAAAATTAAAAAATTATTATCATTATTATTATATATAAAGCATTCATTATTCTTTATGAAGTGTTAAATTTGTATAAATGTTTTTTTAATTTATATGTTTTTATATTTTACTTTTTAAGATTATACATTCAGTAATGAATAACTTGAGCCAGACAAAACTCACTTGTTAAATATTTCAAAAATTTGTAAAGATAAACATTTAATTAAATGCAAATTTGGTATTAAATAACATTGATATTTTTGAAAAAAAAGAAACCATAATTCCTTAAAATTTGCTTTTTATTACACATCAAAATTTGAAAAAAAAACACTTTATTTTTTAAATAAAATTATTCTATAAAAATAATTGGAAATTTTTCAAAATTTATTATTTATAATGTCACTCGTGAATTCAACCATGGAATAAAAGTAATAAAATTTATTATTTATAATGTCACTTGTTGATAAAAAAATATGATTACTTTCTAATAACACTATCTATTACAAATAACAAAAATATGAAAAAAAATTACAACGCACAGATTAATAAACATGCCTAGTCCACCGATTAATGAACATGCCTTAAAGGAAGTGTACTTTATTTATGAAAAGTACATTCTTATTACACTACTTAAAAGGGAATGTCTTCTATTTATGAAATTCATTTTTAGTATACCAGTTGGATAGTTCATCGTGTTCATCGTGCGCTAGTCAATATTATCTACAACCAGATAAGCCAAAATAAATTCAAAAACACCAACGTCAAAGTCAAAGACACTGACTGTGAAAAGAAAAGTAAATCCTTTTATAATGTCTAAAGCATTCCTATCTGGATTAGTGTTTGCCTGTTCATTAATCTTAACGTTTTTCCCACCTAGTATAAGCCAAATCCCCCTCCCATCATATCAATTCAGAAACCCAAAATTGCATAAATAATTCATAAAAAAAATATTGGGTGGTTTTCCACTAAGAAAAGTCAACGACGATTGGCATAAACATATTGTGGAATGTAGGACTGAATCAGGATGTTTTCATGCCTGGTGATTGGATCCTCAATACCCTGTCCTCATCGAGGAGCTTAGACCATCTTCTCATGGAAACAAATCCCAATAAGCTGATAAAAACAATCAGATAAACAATAATGTTATTATAAAGCTTCAATTTGATCGCATAGCAATTACGGAAAAGCTTTTTAAATATGAATAGTGTTGGAGTTTCGACACTGTTTCTAAACTCCAACACAGTTGATATTCAAAAGTTTTGAGAAAATCTGCATACACGAAATGATAAAATCATGCTCACCAGCATCCATATCAAGCCACATGGAAGGCATCTCACCAAATCTAGGATATGCTCTGAAAACTCGAAAACCTTTTGAATATGAACTGTGTTAAAGTTTGGACACAAAATCATGCTCACCAACACTCGTACCCAGCGACGTGGAAGGCACCCCACCACCATCTGCTCAAATATAGGATATGCTCTGAAAACTAAAAAACCTTTTTAGTTGGAGTTTGGACACAGTTTCTAAACTTAACAAAGTTGATATCCAAAAGTTTTTTTCACAATTTAACTTATGGAGAAAATCTGCATACACAAATGATTCACAGCCAGTCACGTGGAAGGCACCTCACCACCATCTGCTCAAATGTAGGATATGCTCTCAACTCAAATCCCACTGCAATTTGGTTAAACGGTGAATGCTTGCTCAGATTAAAGAGTTAAGTGATGGGAAATGTATACTCTGATCAGATCAGAGAGACAACCTTCAAATTTATATTTGGTTATAACGGAGTATGTATACTCAAATCAGAGTGAGGTCGAAGTGATGGGGATGTATAATCAGACTAAAGAGAAACGCAAGCGTCAAATAGATATATGGTTGCAATGGGCAGTGTATACCCAAATTAAAGTGCCAAGCGATACAGGAGTGTATTCTCAAATTAAAAAGACGAGGCAAACGACAAAGGAATGTATGCCTCTCATACAAACATGTCAAGCAATGAGGCCTTGTCTCTTTCGGCTTCTGCAATCCTGTTGTAATTTTCTATTTTCTACATTGTGTGGTAGAAAACGTGTTTGAATTGCTTGGCATTTTTCTCCTTTGTCTAGAAGAATGAATGTGCCTGCCCATCTTGTACATCAGAACAGAATTACAATCCAACCCATATTTATTTCTCCTGTTGTAGTTTCTATCTAGTGCTCCTGCAACGACACATTGCTCATGGTAGGCAATGGGTCGCATGGCTTGTTTTTGGAAGTTAGTTTTCTCCAATGTTCTTCAACTTTTATATCAAACCTATGCACGTTTCCTTTGTTGCATTTTTTTTATTTTGATGCTCTTACAAGGCCACAAGTTTGCTCAAGGTAGGCAGTGAGCTATATATTGAAATGAGTTCTGGTAATGTCTTCTTTTGGTAGACCACCAATCCTTCATGCAAATGTAAAAACTGTTGCCGCTTGTTGGGTCAGTACTTTGTACATTTGGATTACAGTGCCTTACATATCTGACATTTGGATTAGTAGGTTTTAACTACTGTACAATTTGTACATTTAGATTTCAGTGCCTTACAAATCGGGTGTCCTATAGGGTTTTCAATATTGTACTTAATACAATAGGAATGCGGAAAAAGAAACAAAATACGTTCCAGATATTTGAGGATATGCAAGGTGTATTATTGCTTAAGCACTCGTCCCCATTGTATGAGTAGTGTATTATAGAAAATCCATTGTAAAATTTTGAAACATAATATGCTTATTGAACCAGTCCTTCCATAGTTAATATTTATATTTTCTTGTGTTGCAAAACCAAAAGGTCAATTATAACATTTTGGGTATTTTATGATATGTTTTATTATCATTCTATTTGGATAATTGTTCATAACCTTGGTCCTACTGGTATTCATTATATTTTCATGTGTTGCAGTATCTCACTGGCCAATTCTGACATTTTGGGCATTTTGTCGTATTTTTAACATTATTCTATTTGGATAATCGTCCATAAACTTAATACTCTTGTTATTCGGCAAATGAGAGATTTGAGAGAGCCATTGTTGATTTATAGATTATCCTGTAGCCTAATTATGTTCAAGCCTATTCCTTCCAAGTAATTGTATTGTGATCACATAAAATATTTCATTAATTAGTCTTGGTGCTAATATTCCGTTAAATTGTTTGAACTGACAAACGCAGAGGAAGCAGTTGCTGGAAAACACCTTGAAATATCCATATGCAGAGAAAGCATTCAAGCTCTGTTACAGACTCATGCCCTTGGTAAAGCCAAATCAATGGACACCAAATTGCACGCAAAGCCTCCTCCATTCGAAAGGATTACACATTGCAGGCAGTACAAAGTTTGCCTTTAGTAGTTCTTCACGTTTCTTTGCATTGTTTGAAAGAAAAATTTATCAGTTGGTTTTCTCAAATCAATTAAAATGAACATAGTATAGGTAAGTGCAGTTTAATCCATTTGCAGGAACCTGTTAACCCTGAAATTTGCTTCTTATTTCCACTGCTGGAAGCTAAATAGAAATTTCCTGCAGGAACAGGTTATAGTAGGAGATGGCTGGTTATTCTGCAGGGAAGTACTCAGAAATGTCATTGCTGGTCCAGAACAATCCTTTTGTTTGCCATTTTCTTCCAAACAATTAGCCATCATTTACATTCATTAAAGTTTTGTGAGCGTAACAACATTTTGAATCTATAGCCAGGCATATAGGTGAAAAAGCGGGACTTTATATTTGGTTGACAATTGACAAGTAAGAAAATGAAGGAGCCAACAATGCTGCATGAGCCTAATCTACCTTATGCAAATACCTGCTCAACCAATTTGTCTAGCATATCTTGATTCTGTCTTAGGAGCTGTGCACTCAAATTGATTAAGGAAACCCTCTAATTTGCAGGTTAATACCCTTTTTAATAACTGTTAATGGCCAAGGATTGTTCTAACCAACCCTTTTGCTTTAAATATATTATGCTAACAGAACATAACTAACATATCGAACAGTTGTGTAATAAGGCCTTGTAGTATTTCTTTGAACATTAACTCTGAATGAAAATATGTTATATCGACTTGTGTCCATACTAAATCGAAATTAGTGGATTGCAATGCTTTTGCCTATATTCCTAGTATCCCATAGGAGGCCTGTGTGGCCACTTAACAATCTTCTAATGTTTCTAACTCCTGTTTTTGGTTGGTATGGAATTATACTAAACACCAAGGATTAGTTCTAGAAAACAAACAAGTACTGGTTGTACCCAACTTTTCAATTGCATTCACTGCTTACAAGTTTTTCATCTTGGTTCAAATAGCTTAACAACATTACTCCAATTCTAACTAAAGATTATAAAACTTGAAACCCTTTGCTTTTGTGCTCTGTTACTCCTATATCCCTTCTAATTCAAAATTAAACATTTACTGATAAGTGTCTTTCAAGTTGTATATTAATAACTCAAACCAATAACATAGACTTCTGTAGGGGAAACTAAAAAAAGGATTTTGAAGACAGATTCCCACATGAGCTTTTGGACCATAACAGCAAAATGTAAAATTTGTCTTGAACAATAGACAATAAGCTGCACCACAGTATGTAATACATTTGATGAAAACAATGTCCCATTTTTACAAAGACAAGACTAATTTACAAAGAGAATTAATTTGCAGATAAGAAAAACCTTTCCAATATATTGAAAAATCTAAAAGTAAAGAAAATCTTGTGCACTGCATTCTAAAGACTCATTTCCCTAAGACACAGAGCTCGAATTTAGAAATTTAATAAAACATGATTGGTAAGGTAACAAGGTACAGAAATGGATGCAAAATCATTGGCAAATCTTTTCGCCTCGGAACATCCAACTTCTGTAGCTCGCTGCCGCCATAAATCAATCAGTCTGCCAGCTGCAAAAACTATCCTAACTAGCAAGACTGGCATATGGAAAGTACCAAATATGAATAGTTGTGATAAGATAGATAGAATTGGCTCACAAGGAGAAACACACAAGAAAAAACCACTTGTCTTGGCATGATCTAATCTGCCCAGGTGTAAAACAATACAGGAAACTACTCCAAACATGTATGTGTACTAAGCTGTCCTATCAGCACCGTTTTGGAAAATTTGGTTCCCACCACCTCGTCTAGGTTGCCTGGAGAAACTACCTGCTGAAGCACTGCCAAAGCTGCCTCGATTACCAGATCCCCCCCTTCCTCTGCTAGAGTATTCTCTGCCGAACTCTTGTCCACTTCCCCTTCCATAGCCACGTGTACCATACCCCCCTCGTACTCTTAGCCCTTCATTCTGAAATCCCCTTCCTCTGCCACCTCTTCCTGCCCAAAAAATAACAAATCAAAAATTGCCCCTAATGTAATCTAATTCTTGGCATCAATAGACAATGAGAACAAAAAGTATACTTACTTCCTCGTGAACTACTACTGCTACTCCTTTTTTCCTCTATGTATATTTGTTTGCCGCCAAAGGGCATTGGGGAAGCCTGCATGTTGCCATTTACAGATTGGAAACAATAATCAATCCCATAAAGACAGAAATAAGAAACAGATGGCATTAAAACATAAATGTATACATACTGCTGTGGCATTTTGAACAGAAGTCGAGTCTTCAAAATCAATAAAGGCATAACAAACTCCAGTATCCTGTGAAAGCACAATCAGACGTAATCTGGCTGAGCCCATACAGAGGTGAACAAACAGAGAATGAAAACAATTATAGAACTAGACAAGTCACCATACAGAACCTTTAAAAAGAGACAAATAGAGAGAATATCAATCCCCACCTTCCTGATAACCACGCTGACCCCTCCAGGTATAATTTTCCCAAACTTTTTAAATTCCATTTCTAATTCCGAGGAAGTGACAAGAGAAGAGAGATTCCTTATGTATATCGACCTTCCATCACCTAAGGAATGGCAAATGCAATAAGAGGTTAAGGTAACATGAGTAAAATAGCAAAAACATCTAATATGTTTATTTAGTGATGGTTAAAAATAACAAATGCATAGGCTAAAAATTCAACGATTTGAGTTGAAATACGCAGATTTTTCCGGCATGATTTAGAAAAAAAAATCAGTCGGAATTTTTCAAAATCCAGGTTACAGCAGTCAAGTTTTGAAATTTCAGGTGCCCCGAAGGTTTTTGAGGGTACTGGATCCATTTCTACCATCAAAATCTCGTTTGAAACACAGTTAAATTCTGATTTTGCAAAATAAAAAAGGCGAATTCCCATTCCGTCCAAATCGTCGAGATTTTAGATGTCTCCAAAAACAAATATTGGTCAGCCTAACTGTAACTGTAAGTTATGTAGAACAAGATATACAAATAGCAAACCTTCATTTTCAGAGCCAACGATATCATCAGACCCATTTGGATGCACTTCATCAGTTACTTTTGAACTCAAAGGCAATTGAGGTGGTTGTTGTTGTTGTGCGGGCTGTGGTGCAAGCTGCCATTCTGAAGCTGCAGCAACAACCTTATTTGAAGGTGTTGGATAAGATTGTGCAGTGGGAGAAGGCCCCTTAGAAACCCGAAGCTTTGAATTTAAATGTTTGGCATGATCAGAAATACAGAGAAGTTAGAATCTCTAAAACACTAGAGTGATTGTAATCAAAGAATCTAATTACAATAGAACAAATGTAACTTCAATAATAAGAGAAAATCAATATTAATTCCCACACTTACAATGGAGGCATAAGTGTGCTTGGGAGCTTCCCCTAGAGGTTCTTCAACTGGAGCAGGAGCTGAAGCGACTTCAGAAGTTGTTACAACTGAAGATGTTATCACTGAAACTTCAATTGGGATTTCATCCAATTTATCCTCGATGATAGGTGTTTCAAGCTGATCAGAAAGATCATATTCCTCAGCAATAGTTTCATGTTCATCAGGAGAAGCAGCTATATACTCTCTTTTCATTTCAGCAGCGGCAGGGGACAACGGCTCTAGTGCTGCAATAAGAGAATCATGATACTGCCTTAATGCCATTGTATAAACAAGATTAGTTAATGAAACATAATAGGTTGATAATAATGCTACTAAGGTCAAACCATCACGTCAGGACAAGGAGGATATAATGCTACAAAGATTAAACCAGGTCTTGGAAAAATGAGAATAAAATATACCTGGCTCAGGAAGAGAAGAAGAAAACAAATGGGATTCGTGATCACCATTTATCACAAGATCAGCTTGTTTTTCTATATACGAATCATCATCGGAGAATCTAAAAATGTCATTAAGGACATAGTAACCTTTCTCCTGAGGGGCAAGAAAAAATGTCTGAACAAAATTATTTTTGACATCCCTGTCCTTTCTTTGGATCGAACCAGTGACCATAACCAAAACCCCACCATCCAATGAATCTTGAGAATCCGCAGATTTGATCTCAATCACACAGCCAGTATAGTTTAAAGACATTACACATCTATGAATTTCCTGCACAATAGACAGTAAAAGAATGGTAAGAAATCAATGGCTACTAGCCAAAGCAATAATTCATGACATGTTTTATTCGTATTTTAATTCAAGATTACATGCCAAATCTAGAAGGAAATATTTAGGTAGAATTCCAATGCTAAATTTGAAGACGACAATGCAGAATTTGACCCAATCAAAGTTACATATATTCAATTCATAAAATCTTGGGAGTTCTGTGCACAGAAAAGTTCAGTATGGAAAACAAGTACAAAATGGGTGGAAATATTTCCGGGGAATTTTGTGCCCAGACAACAATGGAAAACAGAAACAGTGATTTCAACTAAAAATAAAATAAACCCAACCCAAAACTTGTGGGATCATGTTAAAAAAGAAAAAACAATAAAATCTTAATAATCATAATTTTGACAGGATCATGTTATAAACACATAGACTTGGCCCTCTTTCTTCAAATAATTCCGTTTATGATTGTAACGGTAAAAATCTATTTACTGGAATTTCTCGAACTTCCACTTTCAAAAATACAAATAATCCATGAATAGATACAAATGTTGATAAATAAGATACCATGATTTACAATTACATTGGTAGGGCTTTATATCAGTATTATCGTACCTTTTCAAATGAAAGGGTACTTCTCTTTACTTTTTTTTAATTAACTAATTAATCATTATTAATTATTAAAATATATTAATATTAATAATTATTATTGATATTTAATATTTATATATTTATATATTATGTTATATTTTTTATATAAGTTTGTCTTCTTCTTAAGGGAAGCTATATCCCCAAAGCTTAATGAAGACAAGGCTTACGTCTGATTTATTTCCTGTAATGTCATCTCTCGATCCTTTGTGTTAGTATCTGCAACAGGTAATGAAACGAAACAATATGAGTTACAAATTCCCCAAACAAAATGTCGCATCATTTGTGAAGTGGTCCATCCGAGATCTATCTTCATTGGAGTTGTTTGTTGATATCTTTGTTGGATGGAACTTCTTGTTTTCTGCTTAGTTTATTGATTTTGTGTTCTTTCTGTTCTGAAATCATAACTCCTCTGTTTATGTTCATTTTGACCCTGTTGTTACCACCTAAGTTGTACTTAGTGGTTTTTTATCAAGTGAGCCTCGTGAATCGGACAAGGATAACTTCTTCGGACTTCAGAAGACCTTCAGTCTTGCTTTTGGGAAACTTTCTTGTACTATATCACATGTTCATACCCCCTTGGGGGAGTTGTAATAAATGTTCTAGCATGATAGTGTCTGTAAAAGACTCGGTCTCTTAGACTTTATTTGTCAATCCGATCAGCCCAAGGTGTTTTTTCCCCTGGTTATTATTGGTTGTTGAATAAACCACTGATAATTTCTGAGTTTTTCACTCAATACCTCCAAAGTTGGGGTGTTCGGCTTGGCATTTAGGCCTATTGAGGTTATTAGAGTCTATGTGTCAATGTATAAACATGCTAGGCATTCTGGTTGAGTCATATGAACATGTCTAAGTCCCCCTAGGTTTTTTAAATTTTTTATTTTTTTTCAATGTTTTTTATTAAAATATAATTTTTCCAAAACTTAGGCTATTTTTTAATAGTTTAATTGGAAAAATTGGTTTTGTAGAAAAAATGGGCCAAATAGTCAATTTCAGTCATGTAGGTGCTCATTTTCAAGCTAAAAGCACCCAGTAAACCTATGGACCCACTATTTCCTAGTTTTGAGTGATTTTCCATCACTCAGGTCAGAAAGCCCCAAAAAATCAAATATTGATTATTTAATTGATGAATTAATTAAATAATGGAGCAAATCCAAAATCCTAGATCAGTGGATTCTCAGCCGATTTGATTGAAATCAGTCAAATCTGAACCAGATTAACTGGATCTGACAAATCCTTGACTGAAGGAGGTGATCTAGGTGGATCCAGAGTTGAACTTCAACTTCCTTTATGGAGAATTTCGCCCTCCCTCTCTCCTCCACACGTGTGGGCTCATCTAGATGAGTTTTGGTGGATGCTTCAGTCAACAGGTTGAGGTGTCAGTCAGATCAGCTCTCCGATTGACAGTTTCACTCAGTGAGACTCAGATCAGGCCCAGATTCACTCCACATGCAGCTACAATTGTCTATCTCCTTGGGATTTGCACCCCCTCTGGGTTGGGGTTTCAATTTTTTGTATAAATAAAGCATGGCTACCTCCTTTCCGAGTTAGTTAGAGTTGGATTGAGGAGCTATTTCTGTTGTAATACTGTGTAATATCTTTTGCTATTGGAATAGGCTCTTTAGAGCCTTTTCACCATCCTCCCTGGGGGATATGCGTCTATGTCATTTTTAACTTTTTGTTCATCTTTTTTCAATCTAGTGTAGTTCTAATCTGCAGGGTAGTATACTTTGACTTATAATCATTGCCATATTCCATATCTGGTGGTTTCAAAGTAATTTTAATACTTACCCCACGAGCCTCCTTTTGAGCCGAAAGGTGAAGAAAGGGTCGTGGTAGTCTAATTAGAAAATTGTGGTTTGCTTATCTGTTTATGCTTCATCTTCTATCATCATTTGTTTTAGTAATCATAATAAAATCAACCCCTCCTTGATTCCCCGATTGAGGTCCACTTGGACCGAAAGAGGTTCCTAGAGGGTTTTCTTTTTAACAAGAACACCTCTTTTAAAATTTACTAAAAATAACAAAGACTCCGATGTGTATGCTCTGTACTTGGTTGTGGTTCGTCTGATCAGTCAAGCTGCATCAAAAGCACTTGAGTGACTAGAATAATTAGGATTCACTCTCCCCAAATTGGCAAACCATCAGGCGAAAATCCAACGCCTCGATCAAACCATTATGGTGGCAAAATACCCAAAGGAAGCGAGAACTCCTGAAAAGTGACCTCGGGGCGCCGATTTCTATTACACCTTCGGGTGCATTATGAACAACAGCCTCAGAGACTCCATTCAGCCCACATATTCCTTGCGGGTAGCCGTGACGGTTTAGTTTTGAACATACTTCAAGTACCCCCTGGGTATATCTGGAGTCCCCTCGCCTAAGTTAAATTACTCATCTTCTTACATTAATTTAAAGTTAACCAAGATACAATTGCAGAACATTCATTCCAGCACTTGCAAGCACTCTTAATTGTTCTTCGACTCCATTTTCAAGGCACTGGTCAACTGTTTATTTCTTTCAATCTATATGTGATTGGGTGTCATTTTCATACTTGTGATTATCCCATCATGTTATTTGTTGTTTACAATTGTTAAATCGAAACTCCTAAAAAAATTACTCTTTAATACCATCATCATACTAAATAATTTTGCCTTAGTAACTTAATAGGGTCTACCCCCCTTGGCTTCGTTAGGAGTTGAGCCTAAACAGAGGAGTCAAGAACAAGGTGACATCCTTGACTCGAGACTTGCCCCCAAGGACACACTGAGTGACTTGAAGATTTCTGCCACATAACCCAGGTGTGTGAAAAGGCGACAACACTTTTTGGCGCCGTTGCTGGGGATAAATCTTTTGATTCCTGAGTACGACTTTTGTTTTCTTCTTTTTTGTTTTTGCTTTGTTTGATGAATGCTTAGAGTAGATCTTTAATTTTCATCTGGCGACTCCACTGACCTTTTTCAGTTTTTTTTATTTTTACAAAGAAAACAAAAACATATTTTTGTGAGAGTTCTTAAATGTATATTTTTATTCTCACATGGCAACTCCATTGAAGGGATAAAACCCTTGTTTCTCACAAAACTTGTGAAGTTTTGTTGTGTGTAGATGAGCCCATGCGACATGTTAAAACCTTTAAAGCTCATCACTTGACAGCTCCACCTTTTCAGTACAAGGTTTAATGGTTATATCAAATGCATACTATTAATTTTTGATATGGATGAATTAAAGGAGAAATATGGTGCCTAGATAACCGGAATTTTTCAGCCTATCGATTTCTCAAACATCTCGGGTTTTCCTAACTGTTGTAATGGTGTGGGGGATGCATATAAATGGCTTCCAATATTTCATGGAAATTATGGTGATTCGGCCATTTGGCATGTCAAATCTTTCCTTCAGTTGATGGCTGACACCAATGTTCTTCATGAAGACAATATGATGGAAATGTTTGCTAGTACTTTTTGGGGTGAGGCCTGTTGTTGGTTCTATCAGGGCCTTCTTAATAATGTATACCTTCTTTTCCAAGCTTCCTTTGGATGTTTTTAGAGTAGTGGCATGATGGTAGGGGTAGTATGAATGGTTTGAAAAAGTTCCTTGAAAAGATCTATACCTTCTACCTATTTGGGACAAAGTATCACATGGAAACATATGCTGGACCTTTTACCATGATACAAAGTATTGAAGACTTGGAATCACTTCTTGAACATTTAAGTAAAGAGGAGATCCATGATACTCCCATCAAAAAATTTCCTCATAGTTATTCAAGAAAGGAAGTAATTAAGCGGCTTATTAAAGAATATGAGGTATCTCCCAATACAGAGCAAGATTCTGAGAAAGGGAAAATCCAAGATGATCCTACTGAAGAGCTTCAGGAGGAGCCCATGATGGAACACATTGTTGAAGACTCTCCTCATGTCACCATAGCTGAAAACATTGAATATTTGAGGTATTCTCAAGTGTGTTGCAATGCTGATATTTTTCCAGAAGGCCCTCTAGAGAAACCCACTGAGCAACACATCCCAAGTGATCCCATTGAATATGTCCAAAAAGTTTCCTTGATTGAAGATAATATTGAAGATCCTCTTCATGATATCATGACAGAAGCCTATAAAGAAACTTATGATAAGATCAGTATGGTGTGTGGTGACACTAGACCTTGTTCTCCGCATGTTGATGAAGGTTTGGAAAGTTTATTGCCTTGTAACATTTTTTCTGAAGAAGATTGGTATGAATACAAGGAAGACATGGATGGGCAGGAGCATGATGCCATGGATGAAGAGTCCCCCACATATGACATGGATGGGAGTGATGACTATTGGAATTTCATAGATAATCCAACTTGTGAAAATCTTATGGAGAATCCCATCCATGATATGTCCAACAAGGGGAGTGTCTATTCAAAAATTTGTGGAAGTCCAATCTACGATACATCCATAGAATCTGGATGCCTGGGAAAACCTTAGTATGGAAGAGGAGCATTTAGAATTTTCACGTAATCATTCAGAGTCATATCATGTAGAGCCGCACAAGGGTATCAGTAATGAAGACATTGAGAAGCAGTGTTGTGAAAAGTCAGATGTGATGCAGTCAATGGAATATCAGTCTCAGCCATCTTTTTCACATATAGAGGTTCCTTATGATTTGGAGCTACTTGGGGCTTGTGCAACGAGTTATCATTTGATAAGCCCCGGTGATCAGTATGATGATGTAGTCAGTCTGCCTCATCATGCTGATTGGTATATCAGTTCTATCCACTCATGGATAGAAGCAGCCTGCATGAGCACATACAAGTTGGGGAAGAATTTTTATGACATTATTCATGCCTATGATCTCCCATCCATCCCGCCCATTCTGAATC
>LPNX011164237.1:203831-230580 GCA_001517045.1 Pseudotsuga menziesii
GGTCTCCTTACTTTGGCTGGTAACCAAAGACAAGGAAAAAAAAAATTATGTTAATAAAATGCTTAGGTGGTTACATTGGATTTTTTATTACACCTAACCTTTTTATATCATGCTTAGAGTAGGAAAATAAGCTCCTAAAAGAGAGCATTTACTTTCTGCATTTATGTTTTGTACTTATCTATAATAAAACTTTTTTTTCATTAGTTAATTGCATTTATTTTGTTTAAATAAATCAGCTTAATGGTTCATTTGGTTTTTATATAAAGCTTGTGCTACTGAGGTTTTCTTGTCAAGTTGAGATGTTTTTACAGGATATATAAACCAGAGATTATGGTGTTCTCATATCCTCTCATTGCCTTAAAGTCCAGATCGAGCACACGTCCCACAGTTGGAGCCAGAATGTTACCATCTAAGTTGTACTTAGTGGTTTTTTATCAAATGAGCCTGGTGAGTCGAACAAGAATAACTTGTTCGGACTTCAGAAGACCTTCAGTCTTGCTTTTGGGAAACTTCGTTGTACTATATCACATGTTCATACCCCCTTGGGGGTGTTGTAATAAATGTTCTAGCATGATAGTGTCTGTAAAAGACTCGATCTCTTAAACTTTATTTGTCAATCCGATCAGCCCAGGGTGTTTTTTCCCTTGGTTATTATTGGTTGTTGAATAAATGACTGATAATTTCTGAGTTTTTCACTCAATACCTCCAAAGTTGGGGTGGTCAGCTTGGCATTTAAGCCTATTGAGGTTATTAGAGTCTATGTGTCAATGTATAAACATGCTAGGCATTCTGGTTAATTCATATGAACACGTCTAAGTCCCCCTAGGTTTTTTAAATTTTTTATTTTTTAATTTTTTCAGCGTTTTTTAATAAAATTTATTTTTCCAAAACTTGGCTATTTTTTAATAGTTTAATTGGAAAAAATAGTTTTGTAATAAAAGTGGACCAAATAGTCAGTTTCAGTCATGTAGGTGCTCATTTTCAAGCTAAGAGCACCTAGTAAACCTATGGACCCACTATTTCCTAGTTTTGAGTGATTTTCCATCACTCGGGTCAGAAAGCCCCAAAAAATCAAATATTGATTATTTAATTGATGAATTAATTAAATAATGGATCAAATCCAAAATCCTAGATCAATGGATTCTCAACCGATTTGATTGAAATCGGTCAGATCTGAACCAAATTGACTGGATCTGACAAATCCTTGACTAAAGGAGGTGATCTGGGTGGATCCAGAGTTGAACTTCAGCTTCCTTTATGGGGAATTTCGCCCTCCTTCTCTCCTCCACACGTGTGGGCTCATCTGGATGAGTTTTGGGGGATGCTTCAGTCAACAGGTTGAGGTGTCATTCAGATCAGCTCTCCGATTGACAGTTTCACTCAGTGAGACTCAGATCAGGCCCAGATTCACTCCACATGCAGCGACAATTGTCTATCTCCTTGTGATTTGCACCCCTTCTGGGCTAGGGTTTCAATTTTTTTATATAAATAAAGCATGGCTCCCTCCTTTCCGAGTTAGTTAGAGTTGGATTGAGGAGCTATTGCTGTTGTAATACTGTATAATATCTTTTACTATTGGAATAAAGTGAAGCTTTGAAGGCCAAATTGGTGTAATGCTTTTATATGTGTGGATTTAACATTGTCTTGCAGCTTTTTACTGTTGGCTTTCTCTCAATTTCTGCATCTAAATCCTGTCTGGCTTAATGATTCAGCTGAATCAATAAGAGTATAGCTGGGCAAGTAAGATTACTTGCTTTTTAATATCTCATAGTATATATGTTTAAAGATTCAGATCATACATGTTTAAATAAGTTTATTTGCATGTAATCCCTCTCTTTCTTCATATATTTCTATCCAAATCTCAAACGGTTTTGTGCAGGATTGTTTGTTAGTTTTCAGGTAACAGGGATTGGACGAACTGTGGATCTAGCTTGACTCCACTGAGCATCCGACTGTTTTGTGAAGGCATTGTCCCTCGGCATTCCACTAACCAGTCTTCTTTACAGATCCATTCCCCGGCAACAACCGCTCTTCCTTTCCTCTTCCTCCTTCAAATTTGTTCAAAATCAGTCTGGTTACTTGTTTTGCAGCTTTAAATTTGTTTAGATCTATTAATTTCAGAGTTCATCTTACATAGATCTTGCTGCCTTAAAGCTCATAAACTAGATCTCATTCCTAAAAGAAAATTTACAAGCATTCTAGATCTAGTTTTAAGGAAAATTGTCATTTTTCAAGGCTATGAAAGTAGATTTAAAGCTTGTTGAATGCATGGTTGTTTCCTTAGAATCTAAAAAGTTATATTCAGCCATTTAAGTGCTTCATATTGGCTACCCCCAAAGCAAGCCAAAATCCCAATGAAAGCTTGGTTCTTTTTTCGCTTCGTTAAAAGCTAGTTTTAACTTAGAATTTTTTGGTAAAAAGTTTGTTCATCCAAAAGTACTTTCAAAGTACTGTGATAAAGCTTGTTGGTTTTTAGCAGGTGTAACAGAAAAGAGGAGGAGGCGCTATCCGGAAAGCATTTTTGGACCATTCGAAACCCCCCATGGGGTCTCCGTCTTCCAAAAATTTCAATTTTTTGCAATTTGTAAACCTTTGGTCTCATTCCATATAAGGTCCAAGTGGATTAATTTCAGTTTGTTGATATTGTAATTGATGATAATAAAAAGAAAAAAAATTTCGAATAGGCTCTTTAGAGCCTATTCACCATCCCCCCTTGGGGGATTTGCGTCTGTGTCATTTTTTACTTTTTGTTCATCTTTTTCCAATCTAGTGTAGTTCTAATCTGCAGGGTAGTATACTTTGACTTATAATCACTGCCATATTCCATATCTGGTGGTTTCAAAGTAATTTTAATACTTACCCCACGAGCCTCCTTTTGAGCCGAAAGGTGAAAAAAGGGTCGTGGTAATCTAATTAGAAAATTGTGGTTTGCTTATCTGTTTATGCTTCATCTTCTATCATCATTTGTTTTAGTAATCATAATAAAATCAACCCCTCCTTGATTCCCCGATTGAGATCCACTTGAACCGAAAAAGGTTCCTAGAGGGTTTTCTTTTTAACAAGAACACCTCTTTTAAAATTTACTAAAAATAACAAAGACTCCGGTGTGGATGCTCTGTACTTGGCTGCGGTTCGTCCAATCAGTCAAGCTGCATCAAAAGCACTTGAGTGACCAGAATAATTAGAATTCACTCTCCCCAAATTGACAAACCATCAGGTGAAAATCCAACGCCTCGACCAAACCATCACGGTGGCAAAATACCCAAAGGAAGCGGGAACTCCTGAAAAGTGACCTCGAGGCGCCAATCTATATTACACCTTCAGGTGTATTATGAACAACAGCCTCAGAGACTCCATTCAGCCCACATATTCCTTGCGAGTAGTCGTGACGGTTTAGTTTTGGACATACTTCAAGTACCCCCTGGGTATATCTAGAGTCCCCTCGCCTAAGTTAAATTACTCATCTTTTTACATTAATTTAAAATTAATCAAGATACAATTGCACAACATTCATTCCAGCACTTGCAAGCACTCTTAATTGTTTTTCGACTCCATTTTCGAGGCACTGGTCAACTGTTTATTTCTTTCAATCTATATGTGATTGGGTATCATTTTCGTGCTTACTTGTGATTATCTCATCATGTTATTTGTTGTTTACAATTGTTAAATCGAAACTCCTAAAAAACTTACTATTTAATACCATTATCATACTAAATAATTTTGCCTTAGAAACTTAATAGGGTCTACCCCCCTTGGCTTCATTAGGAGTTGAGCCTAAACGGAGGAGTCAAGAACAAGGTGACAGCCTTGACTCGAGACTTGATCCCAAGGACACACCGAGTGGCTTGAAGATTTCTGCCATGTAACCCTGGTGTGTGAAAAGGCGGCAACACCTGTCATTAGTCAAAATGACTCTTGTAATCAATAAGGATTGCTTATTGTTTTTACTTTTCCATTTTTTTTAATTTTCTCTTTTTTTTAGTAAAGTCAAAGACCTAAATTCAAGGAAACCTTGACAATTTTGGCCACAAACCGGAATCAGATTCGCTCTAATACCACTGTAACGGTAAAAATCTGTTTACTAGAACTTCTCGAACTTCCACTTTCAAAAAACAAATAATCCATGAATACATATAAAAGTTGATAAATAAGATATGATGATTTACATTTACATCGGTAGGGATTTATATAAGCCTTATCATGCCTTTTCAAATGAAAGGGTACATCTCTTTACTTTTTCTAATTAACTAGTTAATCATTATTAATTATTAATTATTAATATATATTAATATTAATAATTAATATTTAATATTATATATTTACATTTGTTTACATATATTATGTTATATTTTTTATATAACAATGATCAGCATGGCAAGTGCACGAAGCTTTAAAAGTCTTATTGCAGGTTTGGACAGAAAATTGCATTTAATGTTTTCTATTTTGTACAAGGGAACCGTAGTGAAAATCATACCTGCTATAACTAGGTATACACTCCCAAACTAAGAACAACAATATTAGACAGGAGGGTCTCAAAGATGCAAGCGTTGAAAGAAGACAGTAAACAAGGATGGTAAGGGCAGGGTGTCCAAGTAACATGGATGGTTGGATAGATATCAAACAAAACACCCTTATTAACATTATTGTAAGTCTTGAGCTATTCAGAAGTGCCTTACTTTCACCGGGTCTTATAGAATAAGGATAAAGTTGAATCATTCATATCCTCAGTGTGAGCTATAAAAGGATACAATTGAAAAGCTTGGTCCCTCTAGTAGTACGGTGTATAACAGTTGAAGCACTAGTTTGTCAAGTTCTGTCAACACCATATTCTTGTGTAAAGGAATAAAAAATAGGAAAAGTGATACATCCATAGCTAAGCAAGAGTTTAGAATAAATTTAAAGATGGAAGTATTCGCACTACATTTTTAAGAGCAATGACTGAAAGCAGCATTACAGTGCAAGAGTTTTAATAAATCCAAAATATCAGTGGATGAGAAATAATCCAGTACCATCATCCCCGTAGCCGTCTCTTGCTTGTCTCGGTCCAGGCGATGCATGACGCTTAGATCTGTATAGAATTGGTGCACAAACTCTGGCTGCTGTTGTAGGACATGGTAATACTGCCCCACGAAACAAGTGCCCACCTGCCAATCCCCAACAACAAACCCCATATTACATTTCATTAAAAACTGTATACAAAGACATATCTCATAAATGGGTTTAAAAAAAACCAAAACATACCTGTAAAGCAGTGATTGGGGTAGAGAGGGTGGACGCCATTGTCCCTGCAAAAACGTAACCCCATATCAAACCCTATCCTAAAACCCCGGGGAAAACCTATCCCGGAAAACAGTACAGATCTGTGGCTCCACAATCCCTAGATTGAAAATAAAGTGAATATCAAAAAGAAAAACACCCACCTCGTCAGATCAGCCTGCCCTCTAGGGTCAGACAAGATCACCAACTGTTTGCCAAAAGACCAGAACACAATACCTGCAATGTAGGAAGACCAGAGACGAACATGGATTATTCAAAATCTAAATAGATATATGTACATGCATTGCATTGCGTTCCCTTCCCTTCTCAGCTAAAATGTTAGTTGAAGAAACTTACCGATCTGCTGAGAAAAGTAGTGAATAAGCAGCCCAAGTCAACAACAATGCGAGACAGTAAAGTGAGAGTTTAAGAGTTTAACAGCCTTCCTTCCTTCGATGGATCTATGTGATATCACGGACCCGCGCCTATCCGAAGCTATTCCGTATCAAAATCTAAGTATATATAATCTTATTAATTATTTCTTTATAGATATTTATAAATAAGGGCTAATAATTGATTTTTTACGAGTTTTGTATTATTATTAATGAATATAATCTAAATCGACGCCGATGGCAGCAAGATGGTCTCGAATAAAATAATAAATATAAATTATAAAGTTTATCTTATCTTGTAAATTAAAGTGCTTTTATTATCCACCACTTAAAAGGACATTATGGGAATGGATTTTATTTACCACTTTTAAAATGTGATTTTGACAGAGATCCCATTATTAATAATGGGAATATTTAAGTTTATTATATATTAAAATATATATTAGTGTAGTGAGAGTAGTGGGTTTTTATAATTTAATATAGGGTTTGTAACCTATTAAAATAAAAAATAATTAAAATTTTTTAGTTGATTTACAAAATAAAAAAATTAATATAAGCATAGATTTATGTTAACCAGGGAGGAATCCAATTTTTTTGAGATGTAAACATTTTCTTATTATGTAAAAGATTTAAGATAAAAAAAAATTACATCTTAAGAAATTGGATCCCTCTATGTGCTTAATAGTAGCCGTTTAAGATGGATTTATGTCAGTTGCATTTACAACCCAATATGGGGAAGATGTTACCCGTTTATCAAGTTAACATAATATTCTCATGTACGCTGGTAACTTATCAAAAATTTTATAAAAAAATAATTAAAAATTCATGTAAATCCATTAAATAAAAAATTAAAACCAACATTAAATTGGATTCATCTCAAAATTGGATTTATCTCAGTACTTAATAGATCTAAATTTATCCATAAATCTATATTATTTTAATATATCAAAATTACCTATTAACATATTTATAAATACAATTATTAAATATCACATTTTTATCATTATATTAATGGTCCAAATTGCTCAATAAAATATTTGAAATATAATTTAAACACTTAAGTAAATAAACTTTAAACACTTAAGTAAATAATTTAAACACTTAAGTAAATATATATTTGAAATATAATTTAAACACTTAAGTAAATAATTTTATTATATAATAAATAAACTTTCTACAAATATGCAGAGCTGCATATTTACAAAATGTGATTTTGTCTCTTTTTGCATGAAATAAAATTATACTTTTTTCCAAGGAAAAATAAACATATATATAATAAATAAACTTTAAAAAAAATTCAAAACTTATAAATGTAAAATTACTCCATAAAACATTTAATTTGTAAAACTACTCCATAAAACATTTAATTAAAAATCATACACTTATTATAAATATTTGATTAAGTTTGAATTTACAATCTCATACATCAAAAGAGTAAGTTTGGATCTACACATTTAAAAGTGGAAAGTTTGGATTTTCAAATAAAAAAAGATTTAATCGAAAGTATTCACGTGTTAATATATCCTTAAGATCCTATTTTGATGGTGCTACTCCACCTATTTGATTTTTTTGTTTTATTGGGAAACCACTTGTGAAGCTCTAGTTAGAGACCATCAAATTACGCCACCATATACATCATTTAAGGGCTTATTTTAATCCATTTTTAAAGTCAAGATCTGCACAAGAATTGAGGGAAGAAAAATAATAAAAGGTGATGTGGAAAGTTGTGTAATTTAAATTAATTTTAGATATTTATAATGTTTAATTGCAATGCACTAGATATTTTTAATGTTTAATTGCAATGCACTAAAAAGGAAAGTGTTGTTATGTTTTAACGAAGTTTAAGTTTTTTTTAATAATATAATTATGGTTGTGCTTATAATAGTTATATATTGATATATATATATATATGTGTTAGTGGTATAACTTGGTTATATGCGAGTGGTTACAACTTGGTGCATTTTTTGTTGTGATTTATGTGTGTCTTATGTTGGAACATTAGGGATGAGTTTTGATTATCCTTGATCTTATGTAAAAAGTTTTGCTCATAATTTTTTGAAACGCTTTATGTAAATGGACAAAGTTTTTGATTAATCTGAAGAATGTTAATATAATTAGGTTTTTTTCTATATAAAAAAAAATTTGATTAGAATAAATAGTTTATTTATAAAGGAGGATCATTTGTGTAGTTTAGTATATGTTTAGTTAAGTTTTATTAGTGTGGTTGGTATTAAGGGTTTATTTTGTTAGTAATTTAGGGTTTAAAATTTGGCAATGAGGGAGGAGACACCAAAAAAAATTAGCAATACTAAGGGTTGGTGTGATCTAGGCTAAGTACAATTTTTGGGTGATTACTCTTGCAAATAAAGGAAATGCGTACAAACAAACAAACAAAAACTTAAAAGATAAAATCTAAATATTCTAAATGTTAATGATTTCAACTTTTTTCAATCATATTTAATCTTTGCTCACTATGTAATAGGAGTAGTATTTAAAAATGAAAATAAATGAAAATTACAATTTGATCAAAAGTTGTATCACTAAGTATTTTGTTGATAATAATAATAAAAAATTAAATCATTTAAAATGTATACTACTATACAATTCCAAAAAAATAATTATCTTTTACTCTTAAAAACTTAGTGTATCTAATCAAAACAAGTTGTAACAGAATTTTATAGTTTATTGAGACATGGATTTTAAATAACAATGTATTAGAGCCAAAGAATTACAATGATTGTGAAAGTCCTTCCAACAATATATATGATGTTTATATAACAATGTAGGTTTTAAACCATAGACATGATGTTTATATAACAATGTAGGTTTTAAACCATAGACATGATGTTTATATCAATCATGTATGTTCTTAGTTGCTTTTTTCCAAGTATATTAAAGAATGAAATGAAGTGCAAAATGAATAAATGATACTAATCATCACTATATGGTTAATAATTAGATTGTTATGATTTACAATTATAGTAGCTTAGGTTATAATCATAATAACTAAGGTTTTATCATTCAATGGATGAGAAAAAATAAAAATATTACTATTCTGAGTCTCATGCATAATTGACATGTTAGAAAAATATTAATAGTTTCAATCCCTTACAAAACTGGCATGTTAGTATGGATTGGTTTAAATTCATAAAATAATTTTAAAGTTTTAGGTATGGTTTTTGTGATTCAAATTTCTCCAAAGTATGTTTAAAGTCTTAGGTATGGTTTTTGTTATTCAACCTTTCTTAAAGCATGTTGCAATTGATAGTGTACAAAATAAGTAAAAGAAGTAGATTGTGAAGTTCTTACTCATTGTTACTCATTACAAAATTTGTAGTTAAATGTTAGTGATAATATATGTTTTTATCCTTTTATTGGATTATCATTGTCATGTACATCATAATTGAAAAAAAAAAATGAGCTTTTTTCCAAGCTAAATGAGAAGGGAAGAAAGTCTTTCACCATTTCAATTGGATCCTCTATTACACTCTAAAAGACTAGAGAGGCTTAGGAATGACCAATATGCATAGTTATTTGCACTAATTGGACTATTATATCAATGTAAAGAGATATAGCCTAGAAATTTGAGTTTGGCAATTGTGTTACATTGTGGAAACACCATACGGAAATCCTAAGAAGTCGTCAAACCCTTTCTAATGCTAGAAAGGGGAGTATTCAAAACTCATCACCAATTTTTCTTGATGCGGGTAATCCCCTAGTTGAGAAAGCATGATTCTTAACCATCCACTTGTTTTTTAGAGGTGTCAAAAATATTTAGGACATTATCTTGTTGTAATATAGGAAGTGGATTTCTTGAGACAATTGAAGGCTATTATGTTATACTTAAAAGTGATTAAAGTTAATTTTTAAGAAAAAATTGATTGAATTTCATTATTGTTTATCATTCAAGCTTGGTGTTGCTCCGCTTGGGGTTAGTAGGAGGATACATTTGAAAATGTAGGAATACAATTATCAAGTACTAGCACTTTGCTATGCTCTTTGCTGCTCGACCGAGGAGACCGTCAAGCACTTATTCTCCTTCTGCACGGTCTGGAAAACTGTGGCTGAACATATCAATGATCATTTTAACATCCCAGCTTGCACTCCGGGTGTTCCTATTGGTGACATGTTAAATCGTTGGTATGGAAATTTGTCAAGAAACTCGTACCTCTTTCTGCTCCCTTTCTATATGATGTGGATATTTTGGAAAGTGCACAATCTAGCTATTTTCGAGGGGAAAAAAGAAACATTTACAGTATTATTCAGCAAATTATTACTACGGTACATGCTCCCCCTTCTGGGACTGTCACTAAAAAAGATCGAAGCAGAAAGTATGGGAAACCTCCCTCCAAGGTTTTTCCCTGTAGTTTTATAGATGGTGCATCAAATTGTATGATTGCTGGTGTAGGCTACTGCATATTTCTCAATGATTCCCACTACATGGAGTTCTCGCTGGGGGTCGGATATGGCACTAACACCAAAACGGAATTTCTCAGCTTATGGGCACTTCTGCTCTCCTCCCATATTATGGGGATCCCCCTATCCCATGTATACGGTGATTCTCAAGTAATCATCAATTGGGCGAAGGGATCGACTGCTCTCTCCCCGCTTGAACTTGTTCATTGGTGTAGGGAGACAAAAAAGCTAATTTCTAGCTTCCAGGACTTGTCTTTCACTCACATTTATCGAGAACACAATCGGACAGCTGACCGTCTCTCTAAAAATGCACTCTCCTTTACTCAGGGTAAAGGCTGTTTTATGGAATATATTGAGAATCTTCGGGTTTCTCAGGATTTTTTTCAGCTCTTTTGAGCTTGGTTAAGGGATTATTTATCCTCCTTATAGTTGTTTCGATTGATAGAGTGATCTCTTTTAGAATGTTGTTCAGAGCCCTTTGGCACTCGGTAGATGTGGTTGAGTAGACAGTCCTCTCTTTATGATGAGACAGTTTTCTGATGGGATCATTTCTTATTGCTGTTATTCCTTTCCCCCTGGCTGAAAACTTCGGTGGGCTATCATGGTATGTAACCCGATGATGGGATGAATGTACTGATGACCTTTGATTCTTTTGAGAATAACAAGGATAGGCTTTTTTCTTTCTGAAAAAAAAAAGTACTAGCATATTGATGATTATAAAATGGTCATACCAGCCCCATTGTTGGAATTGTTGTTGGAATGTGTAATGCTAATATTACATGTGTAATGGTGTCTAGTGTGATGTTGTAATATATTATGATGTCTTCTCTAGCAAAGGAAGGCATAATTGTCTCTATCTTTATAAACGGAGTTATCCCACATTTATCATGGAATAATATGCTCTATTACCATTCATTATATAAGGAGGTGCAAAATCATTTATCCCATCTGTATTACATGCCTCTAGCTATAGAGGTGTTGAGGCCTGGAAATTTGCAGGCAACAACAGCAAGGGATTCTCCCCAGTCAACGTTCCCAACTAGCCCGTGACTGTTTGGTATGGGGAATCCATCTGGTTTGCGGTCCGGCTACCGTAGGTCAAGTAACAAAACAAAGGTTTACCGGTTGCGGCCTAGCCCACCGTATATATTTTTGTATTTTTGACTTAATGTATGATATGCACATGCCTAATTAACTATGCAGGGTGATAAGGATGCAAAGAGTAGTCACAATGTGATGCGCAGGTTCTTACCTCTCGTCTTAGAACTCACAAGCATCTAAATCACATGTAAAGTAATGAAGTAAAACTAACTATCTACCTATCCCCGGGGAGCCGAATTGTAACTTATTTATGAGTAATGTATATTGTGCATGCATTATAAAGAGAAATTACAGATAGTTGATATTCCTTCCCACAACACATGAACGATTAAGATATTTAGACAATCAGATAGCTAATTGTTTATGAACAGCATTCATTACTCATGGTGGTAATTTCACCAAATAAACCAGAAATCATTCAAACAAGAACATAGGCTTTGAGAGTTAGAACGATCTCACAGTTAATGGACAAAAAGCTGGAAAAACGAAATAGTTCATCTTTCACCAATCCATAGCATAACATTTGAACGTCCCACCAATCTTTCTCCGACAGGCAAACAATAATTCTTTATTGCAAAAAAAAGTAGTTCTTCTTACAATCTCTCGTTACTTGTCTAACTGGGAAAAAGCCCTTTGTTCTTCTAAGTCCTCTATATTTATACAAAAGGATGAGACTGTTGGGCTGCCCACAAATTAACCCTCAAGCTTCCCAACTCTTCGCCTCCCAAAATTTCACTTTCATTAAGTGTTTACAAAATTGTTACATATTACAAAAGTGAACCATCATTCACAAGGAGGACCCCACTTGAGCATTCAAAAATTTCTTCCAAGCTAAAGCCTCTGAGGCGATGCCTTCAAACTCAGAAGGTTCCAAAAACGAATGTTTATCTCAAATTTCGCAGCCTGGTTCTTAATGGCTTCAATTCTGGCTGCACTCAAACGAAGCTGATCTTCTAATAGTTGCACGCTGATTGCAGAATGATCTACTTCATTTCGTAAGGTCTGGTCATCAAGAGCTTTAATGTGTTGTATTTTTGCTTCTTCCTCTTGGTACCTTTTCTGCAAAGTCTCCACAAACAGGTTGTGGTCCGGAAACGCATCTATCCTCTGCTCAGCTTCGACTTGGCATCGGTTATAGGTAATCAGGAGCCTTCTGAAGAATTCTGTGCATTCCCCTTTCGTCTTTCTAACAACCTTTTTAAATTCCTCGGCTCTGTTAGTAGCAAACTCCAATAAGTCATAATCCTGCTTTAGGGCCTGTCTATCTTTCGAGGGCAGCTCTGCAGGAGTTTCTTCATCATTCTCTATCCTTGCCATCCTTACTGTTAGGACTTCCAGGATGTCCTGAGATCTATCAACAAAATAGGAGGAGGTCTCCAGAATCTCCTCCAATCGACCATCTACTTGCACCACCTTACACCTTTCCTCTTCGATTGATGTCTGCAGCTGAAGCATCTTGGCCTTTTGTGCCAACACATGTTCCTTGAATGCTTGGAGATTAACCTGCTGCTCTTTTGCTTCCTCCAAAGCTGTTGTGATCTGCTCTTGAAGTTTTGTCTCTTGTTCTTGAGACTGCTTCTCACTTGCCTCCAAGGTGGTCTTTTGAAGCTCCAGATCCTCTATCTTCCCAAGCAGTTGTTCTTTCTCCGCCCTTAGCTCTTGATACTCCTGTTGCATTTTCTCCAGACACTCTTGTGCAGTCTCCATAGATCTTCTTTCTGCTTGGAGAACCTGCAGTTCAGCCTTTGAAGACTTCATCTCCTTCTACACGTCTTCAAATTTTCTCTTCAGCTTACTACTTTCTTCTCTCTCCTTTCTTAATGTGTCTTTCAGCTGAGAAGAAGACTTTTTAGATTGCTCCAGATCCGCCATTATTTTGTCTATATTATCCTTCGAAGCGTGGATCAGTGCAGCTCCTGCTCTAATGGTGAATCTGGGATCTCGGTCTGTTCCATATACAATGGTCGTATCCATTATCATTTTCCCAGACAGACCTCCTGTTGCAACCTTCTTTTCAGTTCTCTTCACTATCCTCTTGGTTTCCTTATCATAGAAGATAGTATTAAAATCAGGGATTTCTTCCCCTATCTTCTGTTCAAAGGGGACCAGTTTAAGTGTGGGGACCATGGACTATCTAGGTGTGCTGACAGCAGGTACTTCTGGGTCCTGAACCTCGGGGTTCTCCACTTCCTGGGTCTGAATGTCAGCTGTGTCAGAGGCTGACTGTTCTGTCACTGTCTGGGTCAGCTTCATCCTTTCTGCCTCATGTTTCTAAAGCTCCTCATCAATCTTCCTTTTCCTTTCTTCTTCTTCATTTCTTGCATCTTCTTCTGCTTTCCTGGCTGCCTCTTGTGCAGCTCTTCTTTTCTCTTCCTATTCTCCCTTCAGCCATCCTTCAGCCTCTTGGGCTAACCTTTGGGCTTCTTCGTTTCTTTTCTTGGCTTCTTCATCGGCTTTTGCTTGTTCATCCTGCCCCTTCCCACCTTTGGTGGTGATCTTCTTTTTGAACCTTTTCCTCAAGGCTGTTATGTTCAATGCATTGCGGAAGATGGACTCTTCTCTGTCCCAATGGTGAGTGTATTCGAAATGGACGTTGTTCTCTTTGTAGTGTTCAACCACTTTGTTGTGGGAGTCATTTCTGTGGAAGGGCATTTCACCAAAATGAAACCTATCCAACTCTTCCACAAACTCATCTGCTTTCTTCACTCTTGTAAACTTATAACTTCCTAACTTGAAAGGCAACGGGGGATAGGCAGCCTTCTTATGTTTAAATAAAAAGCTCCCTATGCCATCCAGGAATACTTGCCTAACTGCCTCTTTATGAATGATGTAGTTTGTGGCATATTTGGGTAGTAGGGAGGGTGCTCTGGAACCTCCAAACATTCTGAAGTAGAGCCCATCCTCAGTCAGGTAATAATCCGCATATTCTTCAATTACCTGCAATGCCTCTTCTGACATGCAGTCACATTCTTTCAGGAAAATGAGAGTATACAATGGCATGATAAAATGTTCACAGACCTCCCTGTAGTGGCTATGGTACTTGTGAGCCCACAGTGGCTTGTATGCAGAGTAAACAGGCATCCTCTCCCTGTCCCAGATGTACCTTAGGCCGGGGAAAGGTTGATTGCACAGTATACAATCAACGAGTATGGAACTCATGTAAAATTCAGACCTCTTTTGGGACACTCCTCCCAAAGCTGAGGCCATACAGGCTGAAAGACTATTTGACACTATGTTGGCCCAGTTGAAAACGGTCCCCTAGGTCACAACATAAAAAATAATCGACATCCACTCCAATTTGAAGCTTTTGCCATGCGCTCTTCCGAAAATTCTGTTGAGCATTAAGGCGATGAACTTGTATGGGGTCCTTAAGCTTGATGTGTCATATTCTCCTATCGGCCTGGTTCTGAAGTTTCTTCCAGGCAACAACATTCTCTTGAGGGTCTCAATGAGGCCCATTCTGATGTTCCTCAACCAATCGTCAGACAAAAATATTTGTGCTTCTGGCAGGTGGTAGGCCAGGGCTACATATCCTGGGCTATAGGCAGCATAGCCTTGTTTGTCAGCATTCTCAAGGATCATAGTGGTTACATCTGCCCGGGGCAGAATCCAACCAATGACTTCAGAGCATGGGAAGAGCTCTGGTCTTGTAGCAATTTTCATCAGTGAATACCTTTCTATGTTTTCGTATATGCCTTCTTCTTCAAAGCCTATATCAGGCACCTCTCGGCGCGTGATCAACCTATAGATGTCTCCCCATTGGTACTCAGGCTCTACACCAGTTATACACTTGGTGTCCTCATAAATATACTCAATTTTGGTGATAATTTCCACTTCGGGCTCCTCCTCAACCACAGGGGCCTTCTTCTTTTGCCTCTTCGACATTTTGAGTTCGAAATCTTCCTGTCATATATGAAATTATAATTATTAAGCCATTTCTGGATAAGTTGCAAACATTGAGACAATAGTGTGCAGTGTTTTACCTCATTTGTGTTTAACATGACGGAAATTTATTAAATGAAGCAAATATGTGTAGGCTAACACTTCTGTCTAATACTAAAAATAGTTCCATCAACAAATCTCTAGTGGGAAACAAAATCTACGTTAAAGTGAAGAGACCTCGGGCTCTCTGTGGGCGCCATGATCATCGCGCTACGTGGAATAACAGGGGAAATTATTCCAGTTTTTAACGGTGTGCTTCTTGGGAAAAACACTGTCTGCACAATCTATGGTCAAGATAAAGCTGTGCAGTGCTATACAACCCCCAACCGGCTCGGGTTCGAAACCAACCGCGGACCGGGTCGATTGAAACAGCGTGGTGAAATGCGGCTTTGGTTTGAAGGATACAGGTAACGTGAGAGGGGCAACCAATCCAAACATCACAGGGAAGCCATGAAAAACCCTTCCCAAATAGCCTATCATCAAACGGAGCAAACTGGTGCAGACAGTGTAACGGCTGTCTGCACCAATCTCCCCAACCACCAAGCGCAGGGTCGAAACACATAACGGCCGTGGAGGGAAACTACCCTGTGGGCCAAAAAATGCCCTCACTGACAGTTACGCTACAATCCCCCCACTATATATGCATGTAAATGACGAGGTTAAGGGAAAACGGCCGTGAAAAAACCTAACCATGAAAACATCAACAAAACGCTCGAACGGAACGGGATAATGCAAATAAAAGCCTACCTGGCACTGCTGCGTGATGGGCAAGAAGAATACTGTTAAGCTTCCACGGTTGAGCCACCTGGAAACGCGGGTACACCGACAATGGGGGTCTGACCAAGCTCGAGCGGAACGACAGCGCACGAAAACGACAGTTCACGACAGTCAAAATAGCAATAGAATAATGAAACTCGACCTCATATATATATAGTCAACCATAAGCGGCAGGAGAAACAAATCGGACGGCGGAAGCGCAAGGATCGGAGGTCATAAGGACAGCTCTTCCCGCAACATCGGGTTGCGAAACAACTAAGATAACCGCCAAGACATCTGCATTGGAGCTCGCAAGACTAATCGTCGGAGCGATAGCGGAATAAGGAGCTGCAACGACAGACTCAAAAAGGACAGACATTCCACAGTAGGCAAGGTCTAAATCGGAGGAGAAATCAACTGAATGACCGGAAGGCTAGTGCTTTTTTCAGCCGCAACGGCGGAAGCCCAAACTCAAGGATCGACGAAGTAACAAAGCGGGGTTTGAAAAGTCAATCAATAATCGGGGAGCTTCGTAGTCTGCTGTCCGCAACTGCGGAGAACATAGAAGCAAATCGTTCTGACGTGAAACCAAAAGTCAGATGATTAAGACCAACGCATCGGAGAAAGATATCGAAACTCAGGCTCATTATTTCTCCGCAACGGCGGGAGCGTAAGCAAATAAACTTCCGACTTAAACACTTGAAGAATGCATTCAAAGGCAATGGTAAACTTAAACAAGTGGTGGATCAATTCAAGCATTAGAAAAAATCTTTCTGAAGAATCATTAGATCAAATCAAAGAAGAAAATCAAACCGATATAAGCAAAAGGAGGGTCCCGAAATTTTTTGAATTTTGGGAAAATGTTGCAGCCGCAACAAGAGGTGAAGGAGACCCTTTGGGTATGTTGAGAATTATGTTCTTATATTATTGTAAAGATGTGATAAGCATATGTGGAGTGGTGCTCAAGTGTAATATTGGAGATTTATGAAGAATAAAATAGACAATACCTTCCCGTAGGTGTTTCCCCATATAGGCTTTTACTACATCTATATGGTGTATCATTTTTTTTTATCTTGTTTCTTACTTACTACTTTGAGTATATGGTGCTTGTATGGATAGAAGACTGGATTAGTAGATTTTTGCTATTGATTTTCTTGTTAGTAAATGTATTGTATGTTCACTACATATTTCTCAATATTCTAACAACTACTTCTAACTAAGATTTGGAGGCTTAAAAATAAGGTGGTTATCTCTTTCAACTTGATATAGAAAGCCCTTTAGAGCAAGTTAATATTTGCACAACCTTTGATTCATGAAAGATTTGTAATTGGCACAAACATTGTGATTTTTCTATGGAAAAATAGAGTCTCTTAAGCATATTTTTTAGTTTTATAATATAACAAAGTTTTCATGTAGGAAAATAACCTTCATTAACCGTGCATGTTTACCTAGAGAAAGGGCCTAATTAGACGTTCCATCATTGCAAGTGGCAAAGCCTCTGGTTCATGGCATGGGTAGCATTGTATGTTTTATTATTTAATTAAATGTGGGTTGGATACAAGTGTAGAATCCAACTATCATGAAACTTATCTACTTTTATTTATCATATCTAGGAATTAATAAAAAATTATGGAAATTGTGACTAGCATAAATAAAAGTAATAAATAAACAACAAATAGTTCATTGAATTAAAGATCGTATGAATTTCCAAACAACTATTAATAATTGTGGTAAGCCTACAATTATAAATGAAAGCTACAACCATCGGCCTTTCATAGAATGAGCAGGGGAGCTCATGTTTTTTGGTTTTATATGCATCTTCTACTGTATCTGATATGTTACAGGTTTATTTCAGCAACTTATTGGTTGAGTGGGTTGCACTTAGCATTATGCAAACTGTTCTATTTTGCGTATATATTACAGCCCTTCATCTCTCCCTCGAATGGAGATTGTGCTTCAGACTCTTGATTATATGCCTCATCAATTTTTATGCCTATTCTAAAGGATGTCTTGTAATGGTCTAATTGACTTGAAACTTATTTTTGTAAGGTGACGTACTCGTTTTAGTCACGTAGTATTTACTTGTATTACTCTTTCAAAAAATTCACTTTTTAGTGTATCTACAGAATGTAATTTTGTTTAATTAAATAAAGTTATGCTTTTTTCTGAGGAAAAAAAAATGAAAGCTACAACCCCATATCTATTTTGCTAGCGTAGTGCATTAAAAGCAAGAACATATATCAACATGTATGGGAAAAAGTCTATAATTATAATTTATTTTCTTACAGGATTTTAGAATACCATGAGCAACAAGAGTAGCCAATACTAACATATAACACCAAAATTTACCACAAATATAACCAACAAAGGCTTATCAGTTAACATGAAGTTCACTTACATTGCTAAGAAGAAAGCTCTATTTTCTTATCATTCATATTATTTATACAAAAAGGAGAGCGTGGGAAGCTAAAAAATTTCAATTTCTTGATTGTTCACATTCCTAACTTACTCTCAAGAGGTTCCCCTTCTACATTTGTTATATCTTTGACATATTCTTTCCAAGCCTCATAAAGATTCCAAATTTGACAAGAATGTGGATAATTGTGTTATTCAACTGGGGCCTCATAGAGATGTAGGTTATGCTTCAATTTATTCATTATTTCTCAAACTTTATTAAAAAGGCATTCTTCAAACGTATTTATGTAGTTGGAGTTGTTATATACTCCATGATTATTGCTTTGTTGATGTTGGGGATATGTTATATGGCTCTCCTCTCCTTGTTTTGTATTTCTCGCAATGCTCCCATCACCTCAACTTGGAGCAAGAATATTGCATTATCAACTTTGAAAAGGATCAAAAGACATTTTGCATGATTATTTCTATAATTTGCCAAAGTTGATTGCAGTCCTTCATTATTCCTTGAGCATCTTCATTCAGTTTATGGCATGTATCCCTCTAGGATGAAAACCCGACATCACTCCTAAAGATGTTTTTATCGCTCATTATGGGAATATCCATAGGAGCATTGGCATAATTTTGTTGGAATTTTTTCAAGAGGTCAAGTCAATTTTTCCTTCCTTCTTACCTCTGCTTCCATTCTCACACTCTGTCAAAAGAGCAAGTACTTCTTGATATTGGATTCAGAAGTCTTGTATCCTTTTATAAAAATTTCTTTGTACTAGGATCACCTCATCTTGAATTTATAGGGCACACTTTATAAATTCAAAGGTGTTCCCTTGATTTACTTTGTAATACTTTACTCGATTCTTTAGAAGCTCAATCTCTCTTCTGTAGCCTACCACTTCCTTAGATAGTTTAACAACATTAAATTCAATCACTTGGGTAGTTTCCACTCCAATATAAGTTATTTTTATTGGATTTGTCTCATTCACATCCATCACTGTAGCCTTTGTAGTCTCTACTAGAACTTAATCACCAATTATTTGTCTTTCCTTACGATTTTTTCTAAGAATTTGGTTCTATAGATCTTACCAAAGGAGAATAACTCTAATCTAACCACTTCATTAGTATATTTATATGTTTGCATATAATGTTGTATACTATGGCCCATTGGAGATGGTATCTCCCTTTCTATGCTCATTCCAACAAAGAACATTACTGGCATGCTTTTGGGAGTTGGACTTTGTTGACTTGGTGATCCACCCCTTACAACTTCTTCTTCTACGCTCTTCCTCTACTCTTCATTCTTAGTAGCTCATTTTTTGCTGTAGCTTTGGCTTCCTTTCTCTTTGCTTCTATGTTTGCCTTTGCTTATGTGTTGTTTTGTATGTCTTCTTTAATCCTCTTTTTCTTTGTTTCTTCTTTCATTCTTCCTTTTTCTACTTCTTCTTCTACTAGTTTTGTTGCTTCAACCTCCATATAAACACCCCATTTTTCACCCCAAGATATAAATATGATGTAATTATGTAAAGGCTAGAAGTCAGATATGAATGGTCTAAGATGACCGAATATATTGTAAATATGTACAATGGTTCTTTTTAATATAAAAATCCCTAACAACTGCAAGCGAAGAAGGACAAAGAAGAGATGGGGGCCTATGAATCCACAAGTGGGAGAAGTGAGAGGGGCTAATAAGTGATGACCCTAGTGGACTTTAACAATTAATTAGCCTTCATCAACATTTTTAACCCAAATTCCCTTAACCATAGTTATGGGGGTCACTTTAATTATTCATGGACTAACTATCTTAAAATTGGCATTAAGAGGGAAAAGTGGCATCTTCTGCGGAAGCCATGTGTCAAGACAAAAGTGTTGAAATAATGTAACTACGGAAGATATTCTATTGTACTTTATATTATATTATTGTTGTCCCTCGCTTCCGAAGATGTTGTTCTTCCAATTAGGTATGTTGTGGATGTAATTGGTCATGCAAAGTCTTGAGGTAAAACCTTCGTTGTAAGTTGGGTCATTAGTACCCACAAAATACTTATTCAAAAGTATTTTGTGTCTTCCAAGGCAAGTATGCCCTATTGGAGAGGTGAAGTCAGCCATGTTGGGTTATTAGGCTTCATAGTTGATGTGTATAAATAGATGAGGCACCCTCCCCGTTTGGACACACTCACAACTCAAGAAAGTTCACACAAGAGAGAAAGAGGAGTCCATCTAGAGGAGAAGAAGTAGTCTATCTTAGTCTTATGGCCTTACACTGTAATTGGTTGGATTCTATATTGAGGAAATTTTGTTTGGTTTTCTTCCCCATGAGGGTTTCCCAGGATAAATCTTTGTGTCTTCTTTGTCTTATTGTGCTTGTCATTCTTCATTCTTTCAGTGATCTTCTTGTTACTGGGCATAAAAATTTTAAAAATCTAACATGGTATCAGAGCCAACCTGAAAGAAGACACCATGCAACAATTTTTCCCGCAGTACAAGAATCTAGGGTTTTCTACTCCGGGAGATTCCCTTGTCATATCAGTTGGAAAAAGAAGAATAAATCAACTCACCCTAGGAGGGCGCATCTTTATGTGGTGGCATAATTCAATTCCAGATATTTTCAATTTTTAACTTGTCACTACTTACCAGGAGG
The DNA here is from genome assembly GCA_001517045.1 of Pseudotsuga menziesii. Classification (NCBI taxonomy): domain Eukaryota; kingdom Viridiplantae; phylum Streptophyta; class Pinopsida; order Pinales; family Pinaceae; genus Pseudotsuga; species Pseudotsuga menziesii. The sequence continues at coordinate 224,739 of LPNX011164237.1, forward strand.
AACTAGGGCATCAAATTTTTCAGGGTTCCATCCACAGATCTAGGAAAAGTAAGATAAAGTCTAGCTCACCTTGGGGAGGTGCATATTTCCTTCCAATCAACCTTGTAAGTGACTGTTTGCATAGGAGTTTGTACTCAGACTACAAAAGTGCAAAGTCGAGACATCATAGATACATAGGGTTTGAAAGTGGTTGTATTTTATAAAACATAAGGAAAGAATAATATTCAGGGTAATGAAATATAAAGGACAACATGACATGATGAATAAGTAAACAAAACTCAGAGACTATATGGATATGAACAAAACAATAAGCATGAACCAACTTTAAATATCTAATAAGAGACGGATTTGTAATTTTCAAATATCAGATGAAAAATATCATGAACATAAATACATTCTGGCAATGAAAAGTAGTGAATCCCATCCACTTAAGAGAATTTCAAAATAAACACTTTATTAGAAAATGAAATCATGAGTAAAGTAATCAAACAAATTAAAAGCATTCAATACAATAATGATTAAAATTGGCTTATATGTATATGTATATAATTCCAAAATATAGTCTCCAATGTGCTTACAGACAATCATTACATGAGTTCTATCAAACATGATTAATATCTCATAACCCTCTCCTTATAAAATGAACACCCTAATATTGTCTTTCTTTTCCTTCTTATAATCATATAGATACAAAACAATTTTTTAAATCCCAATATTTAGGATCAAATATGTTCAAAAATAGAAAGAGTATTTACTAAGTAACTGCATTCTGAATATAATAAAGCAAACTTCTACCATATGGTAGGTATCATAGTCTATGCCACCTGTTTACATGGATTTTTTGACTGCCAACTGTAAGATAAAAGATTAAAGTCTATTTCAAACTAAATTTGATGAGTTTCCTCTGCTAAAATGGTAAGTCCATCCATCATTTGGGATCTCCTTTGTAATTGAACATGCTTTATTTCTAGCACTTGGATTTGATCTAGAAGCTTCTTATTTTGAATACTCGTTTTTCTTCCCATAACCTCCTTTGAAACCATTATCAACTCTTGATAATAACCATTACTTTCTTCTAAATCTCCCCTCAACCTTATATTAACTTGCATTAATTTATCATTTGAATCATTGAGGAACTCGTTCTAGAACTTGTAATGTTGTAGTGACTTTTTAAGAACCTTAATTCCTGAAACTACTTCCATTGGTGATTGATGTAGAGGGTCTTCTTCATTTGAACTTGGAATAACCTTGACTTGTTCTTCATTGATACATTCTTCTTGAGGAGCTATGAATAACTGTTTATCTTATGTATATTATCCTCTTCTCCTTGGATTTCTTGAGTGATGGACTTTGAGGTCATACCAATCTCAAAGTTATGTACCTTTTATTTACCTTTATCCTCGTGATTTCTTTCAATTCTTTCTGGAAGATATTTTATGCTCCTTTCAGTGTCTTCTACAGTTTGAGATAAAGTTTGCTCCAGATTCTTAGTTATCTGATCATCTTTGCTTGAAGAGCCTTCAATAGTGGTTACTGCATTCCTTTTGAATTTAGGATCTAAAATTGCTTTCATATTCTTTTTTTTCCGGTATGGTTTTAGGTCTCCATTCAATAGTTTGAGGCTCTAAGAGAGAAGTAATTGGAGCTTTAATATTGGAAAGAGGTTCTTCAGTCATACTTGTCTCTGTCACCCTTTTCTTCAAATCATTGGGAGTATTCAGAGCATACATAAATTCATCATGTGACATTAACAACTCTTCTTCATGTAGATATTCCTGAATTTTCTCTTGGACTAATTCATCCTTCACATTTAACCCATTTTCTGGTGAGTTGGCTCTTTGGTCTAGCTTTCACCTCTGCCTCTTGACAGTATTTTGTTCTCCTTGAATCTTACGTCTGGTATGAAGGGTCTTTTGTCTACTAACAGAAGTCTTAGTGCCTTCTTTTCTAATTTTATTTTCCTTATCACCATGAACTTCAGACTCTTTTGGTTCAAAACCTAACCAAAACAAGAAGTGTTGCCAAGAATGGCTCTTATTTTTAAGCTCAGTTACTAACAACAGCTTAACCAAGTCGTGATGAAAAATTGATTGGTATGTATGATCCATATGATTTTTACCACTAATCGAAATTTTGATGAGACCTTTTAACAGGTAATAAGGTAGGTTTAATATGGGTATCCCACTTATATGCAAGAGGAATCTGAAATGATATTTGTAAATAGTAGAAAATCTACCCTCGCAGGTAATATAACGTTGTATTATTCCCAAATCATCCCTCCATTCTTGATTCACATTATTCAAATGTATACCCTTGCTCCAATCCAAAGATTTGAACCCTGGTAGCAGATACAAACTTAAATCCACCTCAAATGGATGTCTTTTAAACCAGCAATCCCCTTCCATAGGAAAATTTGTTGCCTTTGCAATTAAGCCCTTGGTCACTTCAAATGTCAATGCCCGAAAATTTATGGATGAACCTGAGAAATGCTGAGCAAATGCGTGAGTGAATACCATATTATAACCTGTAATTCTCTCGAAGAAGGAGTACCAACCTACTTCCTTGAAACACTTAGCACATTCGGGCATCTCCTCTGCCCATTTCACATTAACCATTTCAAACCTATAGAGTTTACTGCTCTTCTTCATATTACCAGCTGCTAGACACCTGCTGAGTCTTAATTTCCTAGAATGAACGCGAACCGAGCTAATAGACACATGTCCTGATCCTTCAAAGCCAATAAAATAATGAAACTAGAGCAGCTCATTAATCTTCTAATTTCAATGCATATGACTTTAATCATGAACTTGAAAAATGTACCATCTTTCCTGCCTCAAATATCGATTAAAATATTTCATTAAAAACCAAGTATGATATTGAGATGTATCGAACCACTAAATTTCATAATTCAACATTCCGGCAGCTCCAGTTTGTATAGGCTCCATTGATTACGACGTCAAAATGTCAAATCACACAAACTAGCAAAACATTGATAAATATTTATAGGATGGTTTAGTAATGATATAATAAAGACTTAAAAGGAATATTTAATAAATATAGGCCAAGTTTTAATTTATGAAGTGTAAAATGCATTATGCACATAAGAAAATAAACATGGCTAAAATCAAAGGGTCTAACTACTATGGCTAACTTGTAAAGAGATATTGAACTAAAAATATATATAAAAAGAAAAAAACAAAGGTGGCAAAACTGAGGGCACAACTCCATTACTAACAGTGACCACATCTTAAAAACTAGGGTTTTCCTATCAAACCTTAGGTCATCCTACAACAGGTTCAAGAAGCAGTTTTGATTCATTATTATATTTATGTATTGCATTTATTTACATTACAATTTGTGCAAATTATATGCATATGAATTAATTATCATGGTTAAGAATGAAATCATGATAAAATTGGTTTCATGGTTAAGATTAAAGTTAAATAATTTGGTTGTAGTTTTGCTTCCACTATTGAATTCTACAACTAGCTAGAGAAAATCGAGTGTGGGTTTAAGAGGACAAATTTTATGGTGAATTTGATTGCCTTGTAGCCTAAATAGCGTTAACAAGTTGCAAGGTATGTGATAGGATACCCTCTAATAGAACATACAACCCTATCTGATGGAGGCAACTTCTTTACAAATGAAAGTGGTTCACTAGGAGCCATATTCAACAAAAAAATCCCCATCAAACGGGGAAAATTGATGCAATGGAGACCATTTCTTACTAAACGGGGATGACTTGTCTAGCTTGATCTAGGGGACCACCTTGAAAATGGTCCTACACCTTGGTTTATCTACAATAATTTTGCAAGTCATTAACTTTTGACACATTTTTTAGGCGCTTCCCATGTGTTTTTGGTAGTTGAAATGGCTTGGTGATCTTTGATTGCCAAGCTTACCAGACACATAAAGCTTGTAATACCTTCGTAATGGTTGAAGAAATGCTCCAAATTGAGATCATATGAGAAATTTGTTGATGAAATTGTCATTGATGCCAACATGGACTTGCAGTGGCCCCATAGGATGTCATTGGTGCCACTAAGTCCCACAAGCAGTGCCTTGGATCCTTTACAAAGTAGGTTTGTGCCTTGAAGCACCTTGTACCCAGTTGACAAGGTCCTTGTACCCACGAGGATGGATCTTGATGCCACCACCTTGTTGAAGATGTTGAAGACCTTGATGATGGTGTTGAATACCTTGGAGATGGTCTTGAAGCCCTTGTAGATGATGGAGAAACCCTAGATGGGTTGGAGAAGAATTAATGACCCATTCCATGGTCATTCATGCTCTGATTGTGTCACGGTACCCCAACAGGAGGTTTGGAAACCCCACAGGTGATGTCATGATGGATCTTGACCCTTGAGGGTCTCCTAGTATGGTTGAGGTGGTTGAAGAAGCCTATGAATCCTCTTGCTTGTTGAAGAAGCTGTGATGAAGTTCTTGGAACCCACACTTATGGTGGTATGTTGGAACCAATTATTATGGGGTGCTTGGTGTCCTCTAAAGTTTAGATATTGAACCCACATACATGGGTGTTTGATGTTTTTTGGTACTCTTATGGTGATGAATATATAGTGGAACCATTGGATATGTTTTTAATGATATGGAGTAGACAATTTCAAAGCATGGAAATACAGAATCATGCTCATCCTTGAAGAACATGATTTAGAAGGCTACATCAAAGAAGAGATCAAGGAACCAGAGGGCGATGAAGCAAAGGCCAAGCACAAGAAGGCCATGATCAAATCCAAAAGGATCATATCTAATTCTATTAAGGATCATTTGATTCTCAAGTTTCATCAAAGAATCCTTCATCAGAGGTATATGTGCTAGAATAAAGCTCACCAAGCTCAACAAACTTTGGGAAGATTGCGTACAAGAAGAAGGAAGGATAGATAACATAGAAAAAAAGCTAAATGATGATGGAGATCAAGCTTTGGTAGCTCATAGAAAGAAAGGATAAAACAATATAAAGGTTTGTGATCAATTTGTAATTTCCCTTTTTCAAATTTTTTTAAATGATCGATTTTTTCACTTTTCCCCAATTTCTACCTTAACTAGTTTTGATGTCTAGACCTCCAAATTGACCCAAATGGTCCCAAAATTTCTCAGAAGGTACATTACTGATATTAGAACTTAAATATTATGTTCAGGGATGTTTTATGACCACCAAATTACTGCTGCAAACTTTTTTAATGTTCTTTTCAAAGTAGGAGTCTTTACTAGCAACTTGGGGCTCCAATTCCCCTTGAGTAATTGCCAGAAAGGGCTTCTCAAATGGTCCCAAAGTCACTATATTTATGAATAGAGGCAGGGGATGTGTAAGGGAAATTTTTAAAGTCTCATATGCATCATGTTTCATTTTATACAGGATTTTATGACTCTTTCCAAAACAGCTCCCAAATCACAATTTCAACCCTTGAGGAAAATGCACCAAATCTTCTCCCAATGCAATAAAAATGAGTAAAATGGCTTCCAATGCTTAAGTAATGAACATGAAACTTTTAATACACATTAATGAAATTCCATACATCATAAATTTATCAGAGATACATTCCTCCATTCAAAATAATCAACATTACCATGGCATATATGAAAATAGAGAGGAAATGGTCATTGTTTGCTCATTAAAAATCAATTTGACATACAAATCTTGGGTATTTCGACTTGAAAGTTTCTGATAATGAAGAAAAGAGAATATTGAACTGATTACAATCATAAATGTACAATTAAAGGCTATCCCAATTTGAAATCATCAGCATTACAATGGTTCACAACAAGATAGTGGGGAAATGACACTATTTCTTCATTGTTCAACATTTTTACATGAATTCTTTTG
>LPNX011164237.1:244890-268170 GCA_001517045.1 Pseudotsuga menziesii
TCCTCTTATTCATGACCAATTTCTTCTTGTGTAAGGCCTTAGCCTCGTCTCCTTCTGGAATTGGAACCTCCTCATTGATGTAGGAGTCCAACTCATTTTCTTCCAGGACTAGGGAGATCCTATACTTCTAGGCTCGGAATTTATCAGCTCCCTCAAGCTTTTCATCAAGCTTGGTATGATGAGACATCTTAACTAAGAACCTTAAATGGAAATACAAAAGATTTAGATCTTACCAAGTCAATATGTCGGAACTGGATCCGGAGTTGAATTTCTGCAGTGCTAGTTCAGGAGCAGATTAGGGTTTGAATTTCCCAGAGTTCTGTCCAACCAAAAGCTTTGATCTTGATCTCTAAACTTCAATTTTGAGGAGGAGATCAATCCAGGCCCGGGCTCACTCAAAATTCCACTTCTGTGGAAAGCCCTAATTTTTAGCAGTAGTGTCAACTCAAAAGCTGAAAATGCTCAGAATCAGATTCTGCTTCGACAGAAAGATGCGCCCTAGAGAGGAGAGTCAACCCAACCTTATTTTGCTAAAAATATGTGGAGAGAGATCCAAAAAATAGGAAGCCCTAGTTTCCGTAGCTGCACAGTGTCTTCTTCTCAGGTTAGCTCTGATACCATGTTAGACTTTTATCATTCAAGCTAGCATTATATTAGGATCTTTAACTGAGAGAATAACAAGCATAGAAATCAAACATAAGAGACAATGAACACAATGTTTTCCTTAGGGAAACCATAAAGGAGAAAACCCCACAACTTCCTCAGAGATAGAATCAACACCAAAAGCAAAACCCCAAAACAGTAAGATGATCTCCCGACAGCAGTAGTCTCTCTCTCTCTTGTCCCAACAACTTCTTATCTCTCAGTTATGCACTACAACTGAGTGTGAGTGAATGTATGATAAATAGAGAGGCTCACGCTCTATTTATACTAATTCCCGACTTGACAATAACTCACTAGGGCCGACTTCTCTAGGAGAGTCTAATAACCCTAGGGCCCCACAAATACAGGGACTTTAACCCTTAATCAATAGGAGGGTTACCCACAATGACTTGTTTACATTATTGAATCTCCTGATAGGCACATCGGGGCAAGACATCACTCCAATACATTACAGACACTTCCAGGAATAAACATCGGGGTACAATACATAAGATATACAAGTGAATACATTCCGAAGTTACAAATACATTAACAACCTCCCAATATTAGAAATTTAGGACCTATCTGTCCCCCAATGTTAGAATTGGTTTACTTTTGCATACCTGGTAATTGTTCCATGTCATCCAAGCCATATCATGATCAGTAAAAGCAGTTTTAATTTCATGTTTCTTTCAGATAATCTTTTTTAATTTTGTAGCTTTATGGATCTTTACCCTGTCAATTATTTACAATTTAGGGCTTCAATATATTTACAATGTGAGAAATTCAGTGTTGTGTTGAACTACTTTTCAAAGTTATGTAACTGTATCTTAATTTTTTTTCTTGTGTTTCAGGTTTTAAAAATTAAGAAACAGATTGAGCAGGTTCAAGGAGCACAAACTCACCCAAGTGAACAGCAGTTGCTGATATATCATGGGAAGGTGCTGAAGGATGAAACCACTACAGAAGAAAACAAAGTTACTGAGAATACTTTCCTTGTGGTTATGCTATCAAAGGTAGTTTTTCCCCTTGATGTGTTTTGGAGTTTTGGTGAAATTAATTATATTTTTAAGCACACGATGCAAAAAAAGTTTCCTGTTTGTTTTGTTATTTTGCAGTTTGTTTTACTGATGTGATTTTGTACTTTTTTGCGCATAATGCATATGGAGTTTTTTGAGGCAAATAAATTACTTGTATTGCAATGTTTCCCACTGACTTGGAAACCTAGATGTAGGCATGGAAATGTTTGATTGTATGTCATTTCTATTATTTCCATGAATGCTACAAGGACAATTTTTATGATAGAGTGTATCATACTTTTGTTCATGGTTACCTATATTACAAAATTTAAATGGATATTTATATTTATATTTATGTTTTACCATCTCTTCTTGTTTAACATGGCATGATTCGATATCACTATAGTTCTTCGTGATTCTGAATAGATACATTTTTTCCTACATTTAGTACTTAAATGTAGGATTAGAGTCCTAGATGACTATAAAAAATGGATACACTGCTTAACCTGTATTTCTTTCCAACAAACTTAGTCTCAAGTAGCTCAATTGTGCCCATAAAATAAGAATATGTTAACATGGCCAATATGCCTAGTTTTGTTGCAGATGATCTCTGATTAGACAAATCACAAGCCCAATCTAGGATAGCATAGAAGGCCGAAGATTTATAAGTCAAGATGAAGGATGACCGAATAGTGATCATGAACTCATGCTAGTGGCTAAGAACACCACACTAGCGACTATGAACCCACTTCGCGTTAGGCACTACAAACACACAGGATACAATAATCCCATCCTTGTAGCTTTAATTGCATCGATGAATCTAAGCACATGCTCGTGAACTATGATCCATGATGATATTTGTGATCTAAATTGGTGACTTTGACCTGCATCTGTGTGTGAATTATTTGTACCTGCATGCTTGCAATTCTAAACTCTATGAGCTGTAATTGAGAACCCATGCCATTGACTATGTAGAACTATGAACCAATGTTATCAGAACCAATCCAATTTTGACAACATGAACTATGAAACTTGTGAACAGAAGGTTGATAGTGAACCCCCATCGATGATTCTACACCAAGGCCAATGATGGTGCACCTTGAACAACTTTGGTGGTTGTAAACCTACCATTACAATCTACAACAATTGCTTTTTCACTTATGTCGAATGGCTATTTGTCCATGACCAACTAAAACACAAAACCAATAATTGTGGACCCCGACTGTTGGTATGTTGACATTGACTAAACTACAATAAAAAAATATGTTGTTTTGGTTCAAATTTTACCCAAAGTGCATCTTTTCTCTAAATTTTGTTGCAAAAACACTAGACCAAGATCTACCATATTCAATACCAACAATCAACAATTTGTACTTCAGATAGGGTTTAAGTTATGGTTTAGACAACATTTATGTTGGAATTAGATATTAGGGATTGAATTTCTGAATTTGTGTTGAAAGACAAAGTGGATATGATCTCATTAACAACATGACATTCATTGGAAGAACAATAAGTTCATTTTTCAAATCCCATGGGAAAGATTCAATGATTTCGTTTCTTGAACTAACAAAACAGGCATTTGATTTTGCTTCATTTCTATCATTGCAATCCTACAAAATCATAAACTGTTTGGTGAAAATCATCTTCAAAGTCGAGGGCCAGCAGGCTTCATCCTCCTCCTCATCTTCATCCTCATTGTCTATCAAAACCGATGATGCCCTAAGAAACCCATATCCATGTGGGGATTCCTGAGTATCATGATAAATTGCACCACATCCTTCTTCAATTCGATGACTTGTATTTATTTAAGCTGCTACAGTGCCCTACCTGGACTAGAAATGGGTGTTCCTCCTGATATACTAGCCTTGAAAAATTAGTTTTTCTTTGTATTTTCCCATGAAGTTTCTCAATCTTCGCCATTTTAGAGTGCCAAATATTACAATACCGTGGATTCACTCTCACATACTCAACACAGGTCACCTTGGGTGATGAAGGTTATACTTGTGTTTGATCTTGGCAATGGGACATTCAATGTCTCAGGCAGGCAAATGTTTACTCAAAGCTTGTTAGCTTTTTGGCGTTTTGCCTAGTTTTGTTGACCACATATGGGTGTATAATTTCTGAAGTTGGCATTGTTTGGGTGTGTAGTCTGTATCGTTGCATTTACTTGGTATAGCGATCTTGCAATATGTATCTTTGTGCATGATTCATTAGTTATTGTCTTTGTGCATGATTCGTTGGTTCCTTAGAAGGATCTATGCGTAAGGTATTCCCTCTTTTTGTTCTTGCATTCAGTCCATGTTAGCTTATTTGATTTTTGGGTTATACTTTAGGTTCAATCCGCAAGGTATTTTTTTTTAAGTATGTTTCCTAGGCAATAGTAGATAGAGTTATAAATATATTTGTAATGTTGTTCCTCTGTAGGTTAATTTCTTTTAGATTAAAGTTTTCTCCAACTTTTTTATTGTGATCGTGCAAATTGAACTCACATGTGGTTACTGGGTGTAGGGAAAAAAGAGTTTCCAGGGATCAATACCCTCCTCCTAAATGTTCAATAATCCTCCAAGTAGGTCCTCGTCGCAAGCAAGTAACCGAGCCCTCCATGTGTGCAATGTAATCATGCCGCATGTCTTCAACTTCATAAGGAGAAGTGCATGACATAAGCATCAAGTCAAAGTAGGGAAATCCATGATTACTCTATCTCCATTGTGTATAAAGTATGCTTGCTAAGGTACAACCAAGTGTAGGCAACATTCCATACATTCCACATTGCATGAAGCACCACTAAGCATGGTGTAAACACTTTGGAAGTAACCCCAAAAGCTAAGACATGAAACTCTTTAGCAGGATTTAGAAGCAAGAGGGGGGGTGAGTGTGGAGTTGGGTGATGATGCCATTTAGCTTGTGAAATGATTGGGTTCCATTTCCATCTTGTCATCATCAAATGATGTTCTTGAAATGAATGATGTTTTGTTTGTTCTTGGTTTGAAGAAAAATCTTTATTTAGTCTTTTATATCATAGATTTTCAGTTTAGAGTTGCATTTGAAGGACAACAATGCACTATTATTGATTTTAATTTAGCAAGTCCAAGAACTTTGGTTAGAGGTATGTGAGATGGTGGCCTTTACAGGTTGCTTGCTAATCCTCTGGCACTTGTATATGCCGTAGAGAAGCAAGGCGAGCCTTCTAGTTTTGAGGAGGGAGATGCAGAGCATGCGTGATGGGATTCCATGGAGATAGGTTCAAAACGTATCATGGAATCAATAATTGATTCTAGGCTTGCAATTGATGGGAGTGTTGAAAGGTACCATGATGGGGTTGTTGGATTCTTCTAGAAAGAGGGAGCTGATATTGATGAGATTCTTAATGGACAATAATTTGGGCACTGAGTTGTGAGCGTGTTGTTGAACAAAGAAGAGGCCCACTGAAAGTTCATTTGTTGCTATCTCTTTCAAGCTCTTCAAGAACCAGGTTATCCCCTGTTTATAATGCCCTTTGAACTGAAGGAAATGGACATCTTCACATGTTTCTTGTTTTATGATTAGTTATCAGCAAAAGACACGACAATCTGCTATGAATAAACCTGATGAATATCTTGTATACCCAACAAAACCACGGATGACCCAGATCAAATGCTGAAAAGACCAAACCTGTTGACTTCTCGGGCTACTGTTGACAAATTTCAGGGTTGTTGATGTAGATGCATTGCCAGAACCATGAGCATGGAATCCACCATCAATTTTGGGACTAAAGGGATGATTCCATTGAAACATGCAAGAGAACCCTCTGTGAACCATGGAGAAGGACAATAAACAACTGCAAATGGACATCCAACTGAGATGACTCTTAAAGCTGGAAAATAGCCCTCAAAATCTGCAAAAAATACCCCTTAGGTTGGCACTGATCTAGGGGAAAAATAATGGCACTTTAGGCTGGAAACATCCTCAATGGAAATGCCTCAACATCCTACTACCAAGCAATGGTCAGAATGCACCCTCTTTTGTTGTAGCATTCTCCTCATAAACTGTGCCCCAAAGGTGCTTCTAAAAGTCTAGAATTATAGCAAAACCCTTATTCATAGTTCATCATCAAACCACAACGATATTAATTGTTGATCATTCATGATTGCTTCTACAAAAAACCACCATAGGCTGCCCAAAAAATGCCTAGAAATGCATAAATTGTCCTGTAACCAGCAAGAAATTTACATGTGCACACCCATGCAAAATGGGGGGTAACAGAGTGAAGCAACTAAAGCTCACATCTCTGTCCAGAGCTGCATGAAAAATTATATTTTAACTTTCAGAAATGAATAATGCTCATCTTGCCCCATAAGGACTGGGATTCCCATTACAAACGCCATCAAAAAACCCCAAACAGTTGACCTTTTTATGCCGAGAGCTCCAATTTGTCTTGGAGGTTTTATTTTGTGTGGCACTTTAATAAAGTCATAAACAAACTAAATTTTATAGAAAACCTGAAGAGATGTAATAGTTTCCTCTTGGAAGAGCATGGTGTTCCTGGCAGTTCACAGTGCCCAAGATGACACTGTGGAGAGCTATTTATGATCAGTTACCTCTGTGAGTCTTTAAACCAATTCTTTAGCCCTTCTGCTAGTGATCCACCCCCTGCTAGTTTCCTTTCCCTTCCTGTTAATGTGCCAACAGCATCCCACACGTTTCTTCCAAAGTGACAATCCATCAACTACTAGTAGATTATCTCTCCATCATTTCGACATAGAACATTGTAGCCTGGACCTTGCCTTGAACGTCACTGCAGAACCTCCCAAGGTAAGGATTTACTGGACATTGCAAGGCACATAAATATTTGAGTTTTCATGGGAGGTTTTAACTTCCATATAGGTTTCCACCACCAGCACACCTCCTGTTCTTCATCGTCCATAAATATAGCTATATAGCCAAGTCAAGCTGTGCAGTCACCATTTATAGGATTTTTGGACCAGATTAATGCATCTTCAGGTTTAAGTCTGATTGAGCTATTCAACAGCCTCTGAGTAAAACATTTATATTGTGTAGCTTCTACTCCTTCCAGTTCCAAGCTATTTGCACTCCATCTTTGATGCCATAAAGAGTGGATCAAGTATGTCAGCAAAGTAAAAATGCAATGTTGCCTTAAATGAAGGATCTGTTTTTCTGGCAGTTTGAGATGGCCTTCATAGCCTCTCCAAGGATCTAATCCTATCCTGGCTTTTGCTCCATTTCATATCTTCCAAAACAACCATCGACTCAGCAAATGAAAGGAGAGTAACAGGGATTTCCACATAACTGAAGCATTTATAACATTCATGACAGGAAGCCTTATTTAGTCTTCTAGTGTTGAGGGTTCAATATATTTATGGGTCATAACTCGATGCCACAAGCCTTTATATTTAAGCAATCTCCAAAGAATTTTTGTGGCCAAAGCCTTTCCAAAATGATGCATAAATTTCAATCCTCAACCCCCAAAAGATTTATGTTGGGCGATTCTCTGCCATTTCACCAATAGGATCCCCTCCTTTTCCTTCTTGATTGATCATAAAAATTTAAAACATTTTATTCTTATTTTCTCCTGGATCCCAACATGGATGTATGCCATTGAGTGCCAATAAATGGGTGTTTCTTCCAACATTGATTTGATTAATGTTAATCTACCTCCAACAGATAACCAATGGGTGCACCATTTAAATATTCTGCTCTCAATATTCTGAAAACGTCACTTCCAGTGTCTAAATCCATGATCATTAGGCTAAAGAATAAAACCCAAATATTTCAACCCTTGATTACAATCTATGATCTTGAAGGAAAGTCTTTGTGAGATTTCCCTATTCACCCTTATGCATATCTCATTAAGGGAAGTCTTTGAGGAGGGCTGTTCTCAAACTTTTTACATGGCCACTCGCCTTCAGGATACCCACCATCGGGATACTCACCGTCGGGATACCCCCTTCTAGATACCCTTCTTCTGGCTACCCTCATGCAGGGTACCCTCCATAGGGTGGTTATCTTCCACCAGAGCATAATGCACCACATGGTTACCCTCAACATGGGCCTTCACCAGGAGCCTGTCCTTCTCCATATGGTGGCTATCCGCCTCAAGGTCCCTCTTCAGGGCATCCTCACCAAGGTATGTCAGTTATCTTTTTGATTCAATTCTTGTGAGTGATTTCTCTAGAGCCATGGTGTTAGCTTGCTTTATATTTGTTCAAATGAATTGGCAAAGAATAAGTTGTAACATTTACTGATTTGGTTCATTTGCCATTTTTGCCAACACTAAGTTCAAATGTATAAGTTGTACAGAACTGATCCATACTAGTTGTGCTTAAATTTTTTTTGTATCATTTAGTAGCAAGTGGTAATTTCTAATAGTCTAGAGATGTATAACTCTATTGCTTCTAAATGCATAATTTTTATGTTTGAAATAGATGTATGAAATTGTCTCCTTGATCAATGAGCTACTCCCACCATTGCCACAAGGGACTATCTGTCCTCCTGTTAGTTATGGCATACAATCAAAGAGTTCTTTGGGAAAGCAATCTCTTGGAAGCAGTACTGCAAAGAAAGAGGATACAAGTGGAACTGTGCCAGAGATATCTGCCCGAGAAACATTATTTCGTGATCAACCAGAGCTTTTGGCACAGTTTGGAATAGATCTTTTTCCAATTTTAGTACAGGTCTGTGTATAAAGCATCAATCCTGGAGATTTTTGGTTGGATTTTTAAAAGAAGAATTGCAGGATATAAGTTGTAAACCATTTGGTGAAACAGGTATATGGCTCAAGTGTGAATGCTCCTGTTCGTCACAAATGCCTTTCTGCTATCAACAAATTGATTTATTTCAGTACTCCTGATATGTTGCAGTCTCTACTTCAAGTGACAAATATTTCGAGGTACTAAATGGATGCAGTTTACTATCACAAAATTATTCAGTTGTTAGGTTGTAAAATTTGTGTTATAAACATTGTTATTGTGTGCATCTTTTTAGCAGGAGTTCTAGCATGGAAAGATCCACAAGTATTAATACCTGCCTTACAAATAGCGGAGGTTCTTATGCAAAAACTGCCTGATATCTTTTCCAAAACGTTTGTCAGAGAAGGTGTTGTTCATGCTGTAGACACGCTGATATTACCAAATCAGCCAAGTACAAATTCAATTCATCCATTGCCAGGAAAAGACCAAGATGGTTCAATGGGGGCGCCTCCTAAACCCAGACTTAATGGGCGACGTACTGGTGGATCAAACAGTGAAGCAAATAGAATGGAAGAAACCAAAGGCATGAGTACTGGAATTGCTGGTTCACCTCCATCTTCAGGAGATGCATTGATTCCAGCCCTTAATTCAGGTCTTCGGGTAGCTGTTAGTGCTCATGCTAAATGTTTTAAAGATACTTACTTTCCTGCTAATTCAGGTGCTATTGATGCTGGAATTATAGAAAATCTTTTCAATTTGAAAATCTTGTGCACAAAGTTGAATGGCAATTTGTTGGATCCAAAAAGTAAATCAAAGGGTAAGGGTAAAATTATTGGGCATGCTTCCTTTGCTAATGAAGAGCAATTACAGAGTGTTGTTACAGATATTCTTGCAGAACTTAGTAAAGGTGATGGTGTGTCAACCTTTGAGTTTATTGGAAGTGGGGTTGTAGCATCTCTTCTCAATTATTTTTCATGTGGTACTTTCTCTAAAGAGAATGTGACAGAAGTGAATTTGTTGAATCTTCGATAGCAGGCACTTAAAAGATTCAAGCTGTTTATTGAAATTACTCCTTATTTGGATTACGAGGAAGGAAGAGAAGCTCCTATGAAAATTTTGGTCAACAAACTACAAAACACATTAGCTTGATTAGAACATTTTCCAGTTATCTTGAGTCATGCTCCAAGATCATCTAGTGGAAATGCGAGCATTTCAGCAGGACTGAGTGCCTTATCTCAACCCTTTAAACTGCAGCTTTGTAGGGCATAGGGAGAAAAGTCTCTTCATGATTACTCGTCCAATGTTATACTCATTGATCCTGTAGCTAATTTGGCTGCTGTTGAAGAATTTATGTGGCCCAAAATTCAACAAAGTGATACAAGGCATAAGTCTTCCTCGGCTGTAGGTGTTTGTGATAGTGGTGCTGGGAAAACTAGCATGGATGGAACATCATCCCCATCAACATCTACTCCAACTGCATCTGATCGTCGTCCTTCTACAAGATCCAGGTCTTCAATGGGAGCTGGGAATTATTCCAGCAAAGGGTTGGATGATGTACATGCAAGTTCGTCCCGTGGGAAGGGAAAAGCTGTTTTGTAATGCCTTACAGATGAGTCAAGGGGTCCACAGACAAGAAATGCATCTCGCAAAAAAGGAGCATCTGACAGGGATTCACAACTGAAGCAATCACAGGGGAATTCAGGTTCTGAGGTATGTTTATTGAGAGGGATTTATTAATTATTGGTGAATCCTCAATTTGAGAAGTTTCATTGGATGATGATGAAAATATATTTTTGCTTTATTGAATATTCATTTGTGAGGGATGTATTTGGGAGGCATATTCATAATGTTATTTAGTGTGAGGACATGTTTTCTTAATTTTTACCTTCCAGCCATTCATCCACCCATCCTCATATCCCATTGCTTATTAATATAATTGAATATTGAATGTCAATTACTTCCATTTTAGAAATAATTGAATGCATATTCAAATGCCTTTTCCTAGTCTATTTGCTTGCTTGCATGCATATATACTTGTTTTGTACTACTGATTCACATCTTCACTGCATGGGAAAAAAACCAAGCTCTACACTTGCCACTTGCATGATAGCCCAACCAACTAAGCCATTATGGTAATTATTTGTATTGTCAGATATACAAATAAATACATAACTAATGGTCAAGTAGATATACAAATTTTGCTTTAATATTACTATTGCCACATCAACTTCTTTTTGGGCAACAAGAACCAAAACTAGTTTGATAGATTTGGTTAAATATGAGGCTATCATTTGACATGCATGTACATGATGAAAATGCTCACACAAAGGGTCCTCTATTTGATTGTTGGCTGTATGGAACAAATCAACTCTAATGACACATTTAGTTGTCTGGTTGTTGAAATTGTGGTGTGTCATAGTTACTTACCGAGTCTTGGATAAGCTTGATATGGCAAAAAAGTTGGGGACTTATTTTTCAATTTTCAGAAAGCAAATATTTTTCAAATAGATGTTGGCTGTAAATAAACTTTGCTTATGATGTCAGATTACACTAGAAGATTTTCCTTACTGAATTCATCCTATAGGAAGTAAATATCTAGTATTCACTTTATGAAATAAAAATTAATTGCCTATGATGAGATTCTCTAGACCATATCCCCATGCAAAAGGTTTGGTTAAGATATGTCAAACACCATCGAAGATACATATTGAACTTAACCATACATGTCTTCCAATTACATTGTTTAGGTTGTCCATGTTAACAATCCATCCCTCCCTAGAAAGGAGATTTCATTGAATAACCAAATTTAGTGCTTGGGTTAAGACTCAGGTTTGGACATTTCTCCAGAATAATGTTTATGTTTGTATTTGCAGGATGAGGACTTGGATATTTCCCCTATTGAAATTGATGAGGCTTTAATAATTGAAGATGAAGACATTTCCGATGATGAAGATGAAGAACATGCGGTATCTGCACAAACATCATCTTATGATTGGAAATAATAATGAGGTTTCACTAGAAACTTTTAAATGGTTGGCATATTTTTTTGGCTTACATTGTATGCCTAATTTTTGCTGATTTACCTTTGCATTTTTCTCCTCGTTGCATTATGTCTTTAGGTATTTGGGGATGATTCACTTCCTGCTTGTGTGCCGAAGAGGGTGCATGATGTTAAGCTTGGAGATGCTGTTGACGATGATGCTGTGGCCTCTTCAGTGGGGAAAGTCCAATCACAAGCATCTTCTGGTTCTGGATGAAAATCAGCCATATTAAATAGAAGTGGTGATTCTACCGATGTCAAGACAGGAAGCCCTCCTTTTGGTTCGAAGGGTTCATTGTCTTTTGCAGCAACTGCAATGGCTAGGCTTGCATCTGTTGGTGCTAGAGGTGGAAAAGGGAGTAGAGATCATTACTATGTGTCTGTTAACAGTATGAATGATCCCCCAAGTTTGAACTTTTTTTCATGTGGGAAGCAGCTTAACAGGTCGCTAACAATATATCAAGCAATCCAACGTCAAGCAGTAGCAGATGAAGATGATGATGAAAGGTATACTGGATCAGATTATGCTCCAGGAGATGGGCGAAGGCTTTGGGACAATGTTTACACTATTACATATCAAAGGGTTGATTCCCAAGAGGAGAGGGCTTTTGTGGGAGTATCTAGAACCTCTTCGCTCCGTAAAACTTCTAAGAATGCTACGACTGGCAGCTCCATCTTTGAAACATCATGGCAAGAGGTATCACTTCTAGATAGCATTTTGCAAGGAGAGCTTCCATGTGATATGGAAAAATAAAATCCAACCTATAATATTTTGTTGCTACTACGTGTGTTGGAAGGTCTGAATCGTCTAGCACCTCGTTTAAGGGTTGAAGGAGCATCATATGCCTTTGTGGAGGGGAAGATTTCTACGTTAGATCAACTGAAAGTGGTGGGTCCAATTGTTCTACAAGAAGAGTTCTTAAGTAGCAAGTTGACTGCAAAGTTGGCACGCCAAATTCAAGATGCTCTGGCATTGTGTAGTGGAAGTCTACCTTCTTGGTGCCACCAACTGACTAAAGCATGCCCCTTCTTATTTCCTTTTGAGACAAGGA
This sequence comes from Pseudotsuga menziesii, assembly GCA_001517045.1. Taxonomy (NCBI): domain Eukaryota; kingdom Viridiplantae; phylum Streptophyta; class Pinopsida; order Pinales; family Pinaceae; genus Pseudotsuga; species Pseudotsuga menziesii. The sequence goes on from LPNX011164237.1 coordinate 257,330, forward strand.
GGCAATATTTTCACTCTACTGCCTTTGGATTATCTCGTGCCTTACAACACTTGCAATAGTAGTAGAGTGCTGACAATCCAAATGTTACCAATGAAAGAGAGTTGCGAGTTGGTAGATTGCAGCGTCAAAAGGTCTGTATTTCAAGAGGCTGTATATTGGATTCAGCTGCAAAGGTAATGGAAATGTATTCTAATCAAAAGGCAGTCCTAGAGGTGGAATATTTTGGGGAGGTTGGGACAGGTCTAGGTCCAACTTTAGACTTCTACACACTTCTGAGCCATGAATTGCAAAAGAGTGCACTTGGCATGTGGAAGAAAACTTCTTCTCCTACTGTGTCTACTATAGATAGTGAAGTCGAGAGGTCCGGTGGAGCAATTGAGTCCTCTTCATATTTGGATAAAATTAATAAAGAGTGCATAGGTGGAAATGCAGACTTTGTTCAAGCACCTCTTGGCTTATTTCCTCGTCCATGGCCACCTAATACAAATTCCTCCATTTCAAGCCAGTTTTCTAAAGTATTAGATAATTTTCATCTTTTGGGACAAGTTATGGAAAAAGCTCTACAAGATGGTCGACTTCTAGATTTACCCCTCTCAACAGCTTTTTATAAACTTATCCTTGGATAGGTAACACTAATTGGACTAGTAGGATTAAGCACAACAATTATGAATTCCTAGTTAAGTGATTTAATTTTGGAACATGCATTTATTGATTAAAACTAAAGTTAATGAATTTCTATCATTCGCAGGAGCTTGATTTATATGATATCCTATCCTTTGATCATGAGCTTGGAACAATATTGTTAGAAATGCAAGCCCTTGTTAGTAAGAAGCAGTTCTTGGAGGCCATGCCAGGTGATAACATGAAGATAATATCTGAACTATGTTTTCATGATGCTAGAATTGAGGATATTTGCCTTGATTTTACACTTCCTAGATATCCTAAATATGCTCTCAAGGCAGGGGAGAGTGACACCATGGTGTGTTATCTAAGCTGGAATTTCTCAGGCTCTTGTGATTCTTGTTGATTATTTTTTTTGGGTTGCTCAGGTCAAAGCTCAAGTTTGAAATGTTTATTTTTTTTGGTTCAGGTCAGCATTGATAACTTGGAAGAGTATGTTCCACTAGTAGTTGATGCAATAGTCAAAATAGGGATTATGCCACAAATGGAGGCATTTTGTGCTGGATTTAATCAGGTGTTTGTCATTTTAGATTTTATTTAAAATTTTGGGTGGTTTGCTGCTAAGTACATCCATTGTGCACCATGCATCGTAATGTTGATGAATACTGCAGTATATTTCACATAATGTTGATTATGACACACCCTCTAGTTCTTTTGCAGGTGTTTCCCCTTTCATCGCTGCATATTTTTGTTGGAGATGAACTAGATTATCTTCTCTGTGGTTGGTGTGATCTATGGGTGGTATGTTTTATCGCTTCATTGTCCAACATTTCTTCGTAATGCTGAGGTGCCTTTTTGTAAATCATTAATTTAGTAGAAAAATCATTGTTCAACATTCCTTTATAATGTTGGGATGCCTTATTGTAAATTATCAATCAGTAGAAAAATGCCAACTAAATGTGTGATTCTTTTATAGGTTGAGAAACTTGTGGATCACATCAAATTTGACCATGGATATACAGCTAAGAGTCCTCCCATTGTCAATGTAAGTATCTATTCAAGTTGTTTTCTATATGGCTATGTAATTTCTTTTACCTGGGCCATCATTAGTTTACTCACTGGCTGAGCCTACAGCTTCTTCAAATCATGGGGGAGTTTACTCTTGAACAACAACGTGCATTTTGTCGTTTTGTGACTGGTGCTCCAAGAATTCCTCCTAGAGGTCTTGCTGTACGAAATCCAAAGTTGACAATAGTTCGAAAGGTAAGTTATTTCAGATGAACATTATTTACAGATCTTTGCTTCTGTTTGTTCGATTGCAGCATCTGACAATAGCCAATGGAGGGGTGACTGGACCTGCTTCTGCTGATGGAGATTTTCCCACTATCATGACATGTGCCAATTGCCTTAAGCTTCCACCCTATTCTATCAAGGTTAGTCTCTTGTTGCTTTGCACCATTTGATTGCTACAAATTAAACAATTTTCAATGTGTTTGATTTCATTGTCTCTTCCTCTCTGCAGGAATTGATGCGAGCTAGATTACTTTATGCAATAAGTGAAGGACATGGTTCATCCACTGCATAGTAATTGTTACCGGTTTTTCCTGTGGACAACATAATATATATTAAATAAACTGAAAATGAATAGTGGAAATATAAGTAGCCAATAGCATAAATTCCAAAGATTAAATGCCTAAAATATATACTCCAGTGCAATCGTTTTCTTTAATGTAATTGTTACCATTTTAATACTCTGGCTGCGATGATTTATCTTTTTTCTTTCAAAGTCATCTAGGTATAATTTTACAGTGATATCAGGGTTGCTGAACTTGTAATTTCATGAACTTTCTCTGATAGGGATCCTTAATCAATACACTATGCTGGGGTTTTTAGCAAGGTATCCATTCTGTAGTTATTTATTTCTGTGTATAGAATTGGTGAGATCCAGAGACCTTTTGAGGATTGATCTTAACCAAAACATTAGATCCTGAGTATATTTCTAAGTGTTCAATTGCATGATTCATTATTACATGTATTGCAGTTAATGAATTCTCTTCAAAATGCACACTTGAGTACGCACAATGAGTAATAACATGGAATCTATGATACTGAACCTTGGGCCATTTGAATTTACAAGAAAAAATGATGTGAATGGATTCACCATGATAATGAATATACATAAGTCAGCTTTATGTGAATGCTAGATATTTCTTGTAAATTGGTGTGGATGGCTTTCTCATTATAACGATCATCTTAGCTATTGTTAATGAATGCTGCAGTCTTCTGTTTGTTTTAGAAGTTGTTGTAATGCATTTCTTTATATCATGTGCAGGTTAGTGCTGTAATAGTGTTTTGCAAAAGCCTATGAGTTTAATTCAAGGCCTTCTCGGGACAGGAAATACTGTCACCTTAGCAGCTATTGTATACCATTTAGCCAAGCAGGGTCAAGGCCAGGTAACAAGTGAGATATTTGATGGATTGTTAACCAATGCTAACTGAATTGTCATTATGTTTTCATATTCAAGGGTTGTACTTCATTACAGAGGCCTTACCCATATTTTGTTTAATTCTGCTTCCATTAGTAACTATACTAGGTGCCTTCTCTTTTATGGAAGATATAAACTTGACCATTCTAGATTGCTATTATTACTTGCCATGATCTTGAGCTCTGACCTCTGACCTATTTTTTTCATCAGTTGACATTTATACAATTTCACTTCATTTATGTGATTCAGGTCTTGGTACGTGCTCCAAGTAATGTTGTTGTTGATCAACTTGCATAGAAAATTAGTGCCACGGGTTTGAAGGTGTCCTTGCTATCCTGTATCTAATTATATAAGTGCCTTCTTAAAAATGTTTTAAAATACATGTTTTGAATCTCTCATTCAAGGATTTCTACTTTTTGAAGTCTGATCATAGGAAACATGCATAAGATATTTTTTTGGCTATATTCTAAATGCCAGATTTATATAACACGGAAGTTTCATTGCTTTGACATTACAGGTTGTTAGACTATGTGCAAAATCAAGGGAGGCAGTGAGTTCTCCAGTTGAGCATTTAACACTGCATTATCAAGTTGTTTTTTCAGAGTCTTACCATCATATTTTTTGGCTATTTTTCTGTGTTCTGGTTTTTACCTAATCCGAAGGAATTTACATGCTGTGTTTCTTTGTAAAACAATTACAGGTTAGGCACCTTGACACTTCAGAAAAAAGTGAATTGTACAAACTTTAGCAGTTGAAAGATGAACAAGGTATGGAAAGTCCAATCCATTCATAAGTTATGTATTATTTGTAGAATAGGAATTTAATATTTACCTTCTAAAGATTTGCTAGCCAATTGTTGATATTATTTAAGCAAGTGGATGTGTATATGATGCTTTTGTCAAATTGGAACCAATTTCTTGTTTGGTGTCGAAAGCACTCCTAGGGTTGGTTGTTGTATATGCTTTGAATAAATTCAGGTGGATGTATTTTCTTGTTAGGTATGTCATTTCTTTTAAAGTATGCTAACGAAGAGGCAGATAACAGAGGAACCTTTTGTAATATCTGATTTGGACAAGAAAATTACTCTACTTGAGCAAGTTTGAGCTAAATGAAATGTTCTATGTATTGTTTTGGTAATGAATTCTATTAATTACTACAAATGATACATTTTTTAACATCGCATATAGGTGAGCTTTCAAGTGCGGATGAAAAGAAATACAAAGCACTCAAGAGGGCGACATAAAGAGAAATAACTCAGAGTGTTGATGTCATCTGCTGTACTTGTGTTAGTGTGGGTGATCCCAGGCTATCTAATTTTAGGTTTCGTTAGGTAGTACTAAAGTTTAGAGTTGCAAGTGGGATTACTACATATTAGTATGAGTTTTTTTAACTGTTTGATCACCTAAATGTTGGGTTACTGTTCAGGTCCTTATTGACGAATCAAATCAGGCTATTGAACTAGAGTGCCTGGTTACTTTAGTTCTTGGAGCAAAGCAGGTAATAACCTAATCTAGCCTCATAGAGTTGCTGTCGAAGATATTATGTAATGAGAAAATGATTTCCATTGTATCTTCTTTTGCAGAACTTATTATTGTACAATAGAAAATATAATATAGGATTGACATGCAAGTTGATATTTTTCTTGTTAAATTTAGGTGGTGCTAGTTGGGATCATTGCCAATTGGGTCCCGTGATTATGTGCAAGAAAGCAGCTCGTGCTGGTCTTGCACAATATTTGTTTAAGAGACTTGTATTGTTGAGTGTCAAGATTTTTAGGTTACATGTGAGATTGTTATTTGTATTTTTGTTTGTTTGAAATAATCACACATTCTTTCCTTTTATGCAAATTTAGGAAGTAGTCAAGTGTACTTGAAATTTGCTAGATTGTGTTTGTTAATAAGCATTTTGATCGAAGCAAATAGTTGTGTAACCTTAAAGATACGTGGTAAAGTTACTGATGTGATGTCTGTTCTCAAATATTACCTTCGTCGTGGTGATTTTTTTCTTGTCTTTATTACTTTGCCTGTGGTGCACTTCTGGAGTGCCCTTGGTTCTGATAATTATTTCTATAAGTCTAGTTGTGGCTATATCTAAGGCAGGTTGGCCAGAGATAAACTTACAAACATGATTGAATGTTTCACATTGATTTTCATATAAAATGTGTCAACTATAGTGTTGGGTATGCTTTTATTATTTCATTCAACTTTTTTTGAAATATGTGTTGAATTTCTTTTGCTTGCTTATTTTGGTAGCCTTCAGACTTCTATAAAAATATGTTTCATTTTCTAAAGTTGGTTGATATGGTAGCTTATGCTTTGCAACACTCAGTCTGGAATCTTTCGCTTTCATGTATTTTTATATTGTCACTGATAGATTGTTTTATGAATGGCAAGGTTTTCTTACCTTATTTGACTTTTACTTTGCTTGATTTCATATAATGATATTTTTCTCATATATTCAAGCACGCCAAGAGATATTCTGTAAACTGGTTGACTTAATTGGTATCACACCCATCACAGAGGTATTCCGTTCTCTCTGGTAACATGAATGGATATGCCAGACTTCAAATGAATCAAAGAAGTCTCACCCATATATGGCTGGCAACAAAAATGTTCTCCATTCATAAATCTATTCACCCTAGTGTTGGATGAAGTTCCTCCAACATCAAATGAACCAAGTGTTGAGCAAGAAAAACCATCAGTCTTCAAGTGACACAAATGCATATCATAGGTGCATCCATGTAGATGTGCATCACCATAAAGTAACAAAGGATGCTTCTGCAAATGTGAATAAGAGTGTGCTCCAACCATGTCATCATAAAAATTAAATCTAGGAGTTCCATACTCCTCATGTGGCACCATAAAAAAGAACCCTTTCACCCATACTTCATTGAGACTAATGCTACAAAACATGGAATTGTATGATGTAGGAGAATGAACTAACTCACCCAAATGATCAAAAAGTGAAGAAGTTTCATAATGGGAAGGATCCATATGGGTATTATCATGCAACTCCTTCAAAAGTGTGAAACCTTTGTCATAGATTGGTTCCAATGTAGAGGAATCATGCTCTTCTTTAAAAATTGCATAACCTTCATCAAGAGACAATTCAAGTTCCTTTTCCACTGCATCAAGTGTTTGGATCTCTTCAAGTTCATCTTCAAGCACATCAAGCACATTAAAATTTTAAAATTTCTCATGATCCACCATGTCATGAGAATCCTCCAAACAATCTACCATTTGAAAATATGAAACATAGGAGGAAAAACAAGTGTCTTGCAACTTTTCAAGAAGTTGCTCATTTTGAATTGCGAGCTTATGAATAACTTCATTATTATTCAAGTAGGATTCATGTAACCATTCACTAAGCTCAATGACATTTTTTCTATCAAAAAGCAAATACATGAAATTACCTTTGATGTTGCATATTGCTCTTTGAATCTTCTCCATGTCTTCAAGGAAGGATAGCTCCTCCAAGGAAGAAGCTCTCCAATAAGAATTTGATACCAATGCCTGATTGTCATGGAGTATGCTAAGGGCCTCTTGGATCTTCTTTTAATTCATCTTTAAGGACCCTTCAAGAAAATGAGGCTCTTGTAAATGAACCTCCTCATCTTCTTCCTACTTGCTTGGACCAACTTCATGAAGCTCAAGTGGTGATGGGGAAGTTGATCTTGTTTCTTCTTCAACTGCTACAAGGTCTTCATTTTCATGTTTAATGGAAGTTTGGATTGCAGCAACACTTTCAAAAGTGATCTCTATGTCACCGACATAGAGGTGTGAGCATCCATCAGTAGGTACTCCTTCATAGTTCAAGCATCCATCATTAGATTCTATTTGTTTCATTTGCAAGGTAGAATGTGTCTCGAAATTATCTTCAGTATTTTCAACAGAAAATTATTCATACTTATGTGATGTCTCTTCATATTTTTCAGAGTCACTTGGGAGTGAATTTCAATACTCTTCATGTACTACTTCTTCTACTTCACCTATTTCAGAACTAGGTGGTTCATGGGTCTCCTCCTTTTGCTCCTTCAAGCAAGCTGATGCTTTTTTCCCCTTGGTTTTCTTAAAATAAATATATTTTTTCCAACTTTGGATAGCCAACTATTCGAATCCTTTCACAATTTTCTTGGTCATGTCTTCAAATATAGGCTCCATAATTTTTATAAGCTCCTCACCATCATACGAGGTTCCCTTTTCATCCCTAGTCATAGTTTCCTCTTCAACAAAAGCACTTTTGGGTTTCAATATATAATGGTGGTCCCTAAATTCTTGTACTCATAAATATCAAACCACATCAGGTTCCAATATCATTCTCTAATACCAATGTAATGTCCCTTTTTCGAATTTTTTTAAATGACCAATTTTTTCACTTTTTTTCCCATTTTCGACCTTAACTAGTTTTGATGTCTAGACCTCCAAATTGACCCAAATGCTCCGAAATTTTCTCAAAAGGTACATGAATGATATTATAACCTAAATATTATTTTTAGGGATATTTTATGACCACCCAATTAATTCTTCAAACTTGTTTAATGTTCTGTTCAAAGTAGGAGTCTTTACTAGCAAATTAGGGCTCCAATTCCCCCTGGGTAATTGCAGGAAAGGGCTTCTCAAATGGTCCAAAAGTCACTCAAATTTCTGAACATAGGTAGGGGATGTGTAAGGTAATTTTTTAAAGTCTCATATGCATCATTTTTCATTTTATATAGGCTTTTATGACTCTTTCCAAAACAGCTCCCAAATCACAATTTCGACCCTTGGGGAAAATGCACCAAATCTTCTCTCAATGCAATAAAAATGAGTAAAATGGATTCCAATGCTTAATTACTGAAAATGAAACTTATAATAAAAATTAATTAAATTCCATACATCATACATTTATCATAGATGCATTCCTCCATTCGAAATAATCAGCATTACCATGGCATATGTCAAAATAGAGTGGAAATGGTCATTGTTTGCTCATTAAAAATCAATTTGACATACAACTATTCGGTATTTAGACTTGAAACTTTATGAGAATGAATAAAATATCATATTGAAATTATTACAATCATAAATTGACAATTAAATTCTCTCCCAATTCGAAATCATCAGCATTACAATGGTTCACAACAAGATAGTGGGGAAATGACACTATTTCTTCATTGTTCAACATTTTTACATGATTTCTTTTGGGTATTTCGACCTGGGAGTCTTGTGAACCTGAAATACACAGAATATACATCATAAAATAAGATAATTGGAATTATAATCTTTCCCAAAGATATCAATAGTTCACCCAAAGCACAATCCCTCCATGAGCAAGAATATGCAATGAAAATTGGAAATGGTTGAGAGAAAATGTTGCAATAGAAGGAAACATGAGATTCCCTGTAGATTAAACCTACAAATAAAAATCCATTAAATCTCCATGAAAGACCTGAGTGGCCTCTCTAAACACCAACTTGGATGGGAATCTTTCACCCTCGAAATTGGCCAAGGCAAGAAAACTAGTCATCCACTGGCTCTCACAATTCACAAATGTCAATTTCTCAAATGGAAAAAATCCCTTATATTGGTTGATTCCTATATTTTATAAAAATCCTTAGCCTTATAAGGTTCCCAATCCATCCAAAAAATCAATCCAATTCGAATTTGGGTGTGTTCTCATGATTTGCCATGTGTCCTCCCTTTCCTAGCCTTCCATCTTCCCCCAATTTGAGTAGGAACCCATTGAGCTTCCCCAACTAACATGAGAACTCTCTTGGATGCTCTATTTCAACCTGAATTTTGAGATATGTTAGATGTTATCCTTCAGATCTTATTTGTGTTATAGGTGTCATAGCATCTTCATCATTGTTGTCATAGAACTAGGGAATCTAGTCCAAGTGTCTCACTAGCTCCAAAATGACTCTTCCTCTCCCATGTAAGTTACATTTATTCCCAAATTAGACCTATGATGCATATGGCCAAGTTTATTAGCCTTATAACTCATCCAAGAACCTTTAGGCTTCCCATGGATTCAAAATTGCAAGAGGAGGATGCCATGTGGCACAAAATTTCTAGCTTGTGTGGGCCCCATAGTCTCCATGCTCCATTGCCACTTCAATTTCTCTTGTATTTATTTATTTATATCCTTTATTAAATATTTATTCCATTCTAATGTTCAAACATCATTCATTGCCCCCCTTATTCCAAATCCCAAAGCTTCCACCCCAACCTAGGAAACTAGTAATTTTCCTCGGCAATTATTTGACCCTTAGCATCAATTTGACAAACACTAATGAATATGGAAAATGTGATTAGGCTATTGTGACCCAATTCAAAATTTGGGACATGAAATGAAACAAATATTTATTCGTTCATATAGTAATATTTACCAAAAGATATGGAATATTAAATAAGCCATAATAAATTATTAAATTGATGATATGAATTGATATGATTGATTTACAATGGCCGGACTTATATATGTCCATTCGTGACTTTCCAACCTACAGTCATGACTCTTTGATAATTAATAATTAATAATTAATAATTATCTATTAATATTATTTTTAATATTTATATATTTTATGTTCGTTACATTGCCTTCCCCTTAAGGGAATCTTTGTCCTCAAAGATGTATTTGACATTTATGTCTGATTTATTTTAACTTGTCATCTCGGAATTCTTTCCATTTTGTATTTGCGACATTTGAGGAGATGAGCCGATACGAATTACGGATTCCCCAAGAGAATTGTCGCATAGCATCTCCTGTGGTCCATCCTAGGTTTATTTTTATCGGAGCTCTGAGATCTTTTTGTGGAACGATCTGTCTTGATTGTTGCTTAGTATGTCGATATTTTCGCATATCCACATAAGTCTTCTGTGAATATTCATTTTGACCCTGTCATTGGTCAAAATGACGATTATAATTAGGATGTCTGTAAGGTAGAGGTTTCGTTTGTTCTTCTTTCCTTTGGACTGTGATGAGGACTGTCTTCACTTCTTCGATTTGATTTTTGGATGTATTTTCCTGGATTGTGCTTCTGGGTTCTCTAGTAGATTGTTCATGAATTGGAATTCTTTCGATTCTTTCCTCTTGCGATTTTTTTTCAATTTCTAGCTCCTTGATTTGGTTATGTAGTTCCTGATTACTATTATTTAAACACTGGTTTTCTTCTTGCTTTTCTAGTAATTTCCCTTCCAGGTCTTCACCGGATTGTCCCCTCTTGCTGTTGTTTTTCAATTTTTTGATTTTTGTAATCAGGGTTTTGTTGTGATTTCTTAATCTGAAAATTTCTTCAGAATTGTTGGATATTATTTTATTACTCCTTGCGATCTCCAGCTTGTGTTCTTTTTTAGCATCGCTATTTTGTTGTTGAAGAACTTTTATCTGTTGTCGATACTGGTCGACCACTGATTCCTGATCTGTTAATTTCTGTCGTATGTGCGTCAGTTCTTCATCCTTGTTGTTAATGATTTTGTTCAAGTGGATTGTTTCTACTTCGTAATTACTTATTTCTTTCTTTATATCTTGATTTGTTCGTCTCTGATTGAAATCACTTTCGTCTTTTAATTTCTTAATTTGGGCATACAATTTTTCTATATGATTGTTCTGATCGGAAATTATTTGTTCCTTGCGCTCTTTTGTCATCTGATGTAATTTAATCAATATTTCCGATTTCATATTTGTGTCTCGTAATTCTTCATTCTCTCTTCGATATTGCTTTAATTTGGCTTCTAATTTCTCTATTTGTGCTTG
>LPNX011164237.1:268536-365097 GCA_001517045.1 Pseudotsuga menziesii
AAGTCCTATTTTTTGGGAAACCCAAAAATTTCGGGAAACCTGGGTGATGGCTAAAAGCCAAAAAATATGGCCAAAGGCTGGGATCTAGCCAACGAGGCTCTAATACCACTGAAGCGAATATTTATTCGCTTGTAGAAATAATATTACCAGAAAACTTGGTAAATGAGATAAGCCATAATAATATATTAAATTGATGATATGAATTGATATGATTGATTTACAATGGCCGGACTTATATATGTCCATTCGTGACTTTCCAACCTACAGTCATGACTCTTTGATAATTATTAATTAATAATTAATAATTATCTATTAATATTATTTTTAATATTTATATATTTTATGTTCGTTACATGAAACAATCCCCTAGAAGAAATCAAAAGTTTCAAAGGAAATCAATATCCAAAAGAGACTTCTCATCCTTTGAATGATTCACATGTCACAAGATGGGACACATTGCAAGAAATTGTCCACTCAATACAGATCAACTCAAGAATAGGTTCCATGCTCATGAAGTTGAAGAAGATGAACTAGTTGAAGAAAATAACAATTAAGATGAAGACTCTACTAAAGGATATGTTTTGATATGATCTCTTACTAGATCAGCCTTGCATGGAAGTGACACTTGGCTCGTAGGCAGTGGAGCTTCTAGAAATATGGTAGGATATAAATACTCTTTCAATGTCTTGTTCAGAAAGACTATCCTTACAAAGTAAAGCTTGGAGATTACTATAAATATCCTATCAAATTAATGGGAGAATCCTTTTAGAAGTTTGACTCATGAAAGTTTATGAAGACGAAGGAGGTATTATATGTCCCGGGATTGAAAAAGAATCAACTTTCTATCACAACCCTAGATAAGAAAGGTTTTGGAGTTGCTTTTATAGATGGAGAAGTCTTGATGTGGCCAAAGGGAAAGACAATAGATGATGCAATTATGATTGGTGAGGAAGAAGGAGGAATTTACAAGCTAAAAGGACATACATACTAAATTCTAACATCAAGCACCATCAACCCATGTGAACTATGGCATAGGAGACTTGATCATGTAAACTACAAAGCACTACCAATTGCGAGCAAGGTTGTCACAGGTTTACCAGAGATTTAGATCAATCATGAAGGACTTTACAAAGGATGTGCTCAAGGGAAGAACACCGAGAACCCATTTCCAAGCAACAATAGTAAAGCAAAAGGGATGTTAGACATTGTTCATTCAGATGTATGCGGTCCAATGTTAGCCACTTCATTAAGCGGGTATGTTTATTATGTCTCCTTTATAGATGAATATTCCTGCAAGACTTGGATTTACTTCTTGAAAGGAAAATATGAGGTACTTGAAAGATTCAAAAAATTCAAGTCTCTTGTAGAGAATTTATTTGAAAAGAAGATCAATACCTTGAGGTTCGACAATAGAGGATAATTCACTTCAAATGAATTCAAGGATTTCTCTAAAGAAGATGGGACTAAGAGGGAGATCACCACACCCTATAATCCTCAACAAAATGGAGTAGCAGAGAGAAAGAATACAACTATCATAGAAGCTGTGAAATCCATGATTCATGACCAAGACCTACCCATGCACCTATGGACTGAAGCAGCTAGAACCGTAGTGTATGTTCATAACATAATTTCTCACAGTTCTCTTGGGAAAAAGAATACAAAAGAAATGTTTACCAGAGAGAAGCATGAAGTCAGCCACCTGAAGATATTTGGTTGGTCAGTGTTTATACATGTTTGCAAAGAGAAAATATAAAAATTGGACCCATTCGGAAAGAAGGAAATATTTGTTGGATACAGTGATAAGTTGAAATATTATAGTGTATATTCCAAGTTATTGCCAGATCGAGATTAGTAGAGATGTTATAATTGATGAAGATGCATCTTTTAGTAAGTCTAGAAAGAACCATGCTGATGAAGATCAAGAAGAAGAATATGAAGCCCCCATAGTTGAAGAAACCTATAGAGTGTCAGTCCGCAATGTTGAAGAAGAACGTATCCTAGAAGACCATGACATGGCAGAGCCTCAAAAGCTTGATGGAGATACCTCAGGAGATGATCTCACAGAAGAGAAGACCAACTTGGGCTCATGATGTCATTCAAGGTGCAGGAAAATATGGAGGTCCAAAAGGAAGCAAGAGACTAAGGAACTATTCTAGCTATGTGTCCTTAATGTGCAATCTTTTTGATGCAAAACCTACCTGTTTTGAAGAAGCTAAAAAGAAGAAAGAGTGGATGGATGCAATGATCAAAGAATACCAGTTTATCATAAAGAATGATGTTTGGGATGTAGTACCAAGACTAAGAGTAAAGTCATTTGTTTCTTTAAAGTGAATATTCAAGACAAAACATTCAACATACATAAGTATTGAGAAGTACAAGGAAAGATTCGTAGCTCGAGGATTCTCATAGAAAGAAGTAATTGATTATGAAGAGACTTTTGCACTAGTAGCAAGATATACCTCAATCAAAATTGTCCTTGCCTTGGAAACCAAGATGAAATGAAAGCTACACCAAATGGACGTAACGACAACATTTTTAAATGGTGTAATAGAAGACGAAGTATACATTGAAAAACCTCCATGTTTTGAAACACATGACAAAACTTCACATGTATGCAAATTAAAGAAATAATTATATGGGTTAAAGCAAGCACCTAGATCGTGGCATGGAAGAATTGATGGATTATTGAGGAGCATGGGCTTTACCAAGAGTAAAGCAGATTCCAACCTTTACTATAAGGTTGTCGATGAAGGTCTTATTATTCTATTTTTATATGTTGATGATCTATTCCTAACAGGTGAAGAGAAGCTTATTTATGAATGTAAGAAGAAGCTTGTTGTTGAATTCGAAATGAAAGATCTTGGTATGATGCATTTTTTTCTTTGTCTTGAAGTATGGCGATTCCTGGATGAGATTTTCCTAAATCAAGGAGAATATGTGGTTGAGATCCTAAAGAAATTTGGGATGTTGGATTGCAAAGCAATGAAAACTTCGATGGTGACCAAATTGAAGCTACTGAATGATTATTCCTTAGAATAGTGGATGTTACATTGTACTGACAAATTATTGTGTCACTAATGTATTTGATGAATACTAGACCAAATATATGTTTTGTTGTACACAATAAGTCAGTATATGGTGGAGCCTTGACATGTTCACCTAGTTGCAACAAAACATGTGATGAGGTACATTAAGGGTGCATTGGATTGTGGCCTAATATATGCAGTCGATGATGAGATTAGACTACATGGTTATACATATTCAGATTGGGATGGGAGCACCAATGACAGAATGAGTACCTCAAGATGTTGTTTCAGTTTGGGATCAGGTGTGATCTCATGGCTTATCATAAAACAAACTTGTGTTTCTCTCAGTACATTAGAGGATAAATACATTACAACATGTTCAACTTATAGTGAAGCAGCTAGGCTTCTCAAGTTGTTAACATGATTGTTTGATACAGAGATGGATGTGACTGATATCTACCGCGATAATCAAAGTTGCATCAAGCTGACAAAGAACCCCATGTTTCACTATAAGTCAAAACGCACAGAGATAAAGTTCCATTATATTCGAGACATGGTGCAGAAGGGAGTTGTACAACTCCAATATGTTCCTATAGAGGAACACGTGGTTGATGTATTGATTAAGACTATGTCTCGTATAAAGTTTGAATACTTTCAAGACAATATTGGTGTAGTATGTAAGGGACTCCCTTGAAAGAGGGAGTGATGATGAGGGTGTGGTGGTGGTTCTTGTTACAGTGGTGTGGCAGCTCTATCTAGGTTTGGTATGTCATCCCGATAAGGACTGGTTGATCCCATTGGGATTGGTATATCAGTGCTGACAAGTCTTGTTTGATCCTATGGGGATTAGTATGTCTACATAGGATTGTTTGTCCTGAAAGGGTTAGTAAACCAGACAAGGATTGTTTGGTCCCCAAGTATATTAGTATGTCTAGATAGGCTTGCTTGGTACAAAAGGATCAGTAAGCTAGACAAGCCTAGCTGGGTCTACCGGAGTGCCCACCGTGATGTTGCTTTAGATGATTCCAACACTCTGTGTTGATGATATGGTTGTGGTCCTATCACTCTATGATGCTGCTAATGATTATGTGGTTGTGGTCCTAGCACTCTGTGGTGATGATGTTGATGTGGTTGTGGTCCCAACACTCTATGATGTTGTTGTTACTGCTGATGATGCTCCAACAATTCTATGTTGATGATGATGATGATGTTTCTACAACATTGATACGTTGATTATGATGATGATGATGTTTCTACAACATTGATATGTTGATGATGATCATGTTGCCTTAGCATTTTATGCTAATGATGATGATGTTGTTCCAACATCTCTTTCTTGATGATGCATATGATGATCTAGCATTGATTTGTTGATGATGTTGTTGTTGTTCCAGTATTCACATATTGATATTGCAAATGATGATGATGTCCAGTATTCACATACTGATGTTGCAGATGATGATGATGTCCCAATATTCACGTACTGATGTTGTAGATGATGATGATGTTCCAGTATTCTCATGCTAATGTTGCAGATGATGATGATGTTCCAGTATTCTCATGCTAATGTTGCAGATGATGATGATGACCCATGATGATGATTTTCTGTGATGATGATGTTCTATGATGATGATGTTTTGTGATGATGATGTTCAATGATGATGATGTTCCATGATGATGATGTTCCACGATGATGATGTTTCATGATAAAGATGATGCTTATGATGACGTTGTTACAACATATCCTATGACATATAGATCCACCCGTTAGTTGTACAGTTGTAGTTGTTGTTGGTGTTGATGTAGAATACCTTTCTTGTTAAGAGGGAGTGTTGAAATAATCTAACCGTGGAAGATATTATATTCTACTTTATATTATATTATTATTGTACCTCCCTTCAAGAGATGTTGTTCCTTTGACTAGAAATGTTATTGATGTAATTGTTCATGTAAAGTCTTGAGGTAAAACCTTTGTTGTAAGTCAGGTCAATAGCACCCACAAAAGAATTATTAAAATGTATTTTTGTGTTTCCCAAGGCAAGTCGGCCATGTTGGAGAGGTGAAGTTGGACTTGTTGGGTTATTAGGCTTCATAGTTGATGTGTATAAATAGATGAGTCGCCCTCCTCATTTGGACACTCACAATTTAAGCAAGTTTGCTAGAGAGAAAAAAGGAGTCCATCTGGAGGAGAAGAAGCAGTGTATCTTAGTTTTGTAGTCTTACACTGTACTTGGTTGGATTCTATATCAAGGAAGCTTTGCTTGGTTTTCTTCTCCATGAGGGTTTCCCAGGATAAATCTTTGTGTCTTCTTTGCTTGTACTTGTGTTTATCATTCTTTTGGTGATCTTCTTGTTATTGGGCATAACAAATTTAAAAGTCTAACAAAAACCATGCATATATAATGTTAGAAACTCACTTCATTCAAGGTTCATTCATTCCATCATCTAGATAGGAAAAGCATCCAGGCCATGGTAGTTTCAGTTGGTAAACCAAAGGAATATTAGTTTTCTAGAAGCTACAGTCAAGCCCACCTTGATAAATGACAACCTAACTACCTTCATAAATTGGTTCTCAAGATTATGAAACATGGCATGTTGTGTGACATCACTAAAGCCTTGTCTTGGATATTTCTTGGGCGGCTTGTACTAGAGTTCCCAAAAGGGAAAGGTGACAACCCAATGGACTACGATGATGAGAAGGGGGTACCTTCCCTAGTGTTGTGTAGGTTGATGGGGAATGAGTGAGGGGATGGGGTCAGCTATGGTTACTCGCACCACTTAGGTAGAGGATAGGTGCCCTTGGGTGGGGAGCGTTATATGAGGAGTGTGGCTGTAAATTGAAGAGGAAGAAGTGGAAATTTTCCCCTTTGTGGACTGATATCCATAGAGTGGGGGTAGCATCTGTCAAATAAAGAGAAGGCTTGACATAATGCATATGGATAGGAGGAATGTTCTTAGCTTGTAGCTAGTTGGAAGCCATTCCTAAGATAAGTGCCAAATTGTGTATGGTTGTCATGGTTTATAAATTCTAATATATATGTATGCTTAAATTACTATTGTTGAATTGCTTATAGGCATGAATTATTAGAGTTTGGTTTGAATGCATTTATGGTAGGAATAATCCAATAAAATTGAATTGGTATTTGAGTAATCCTTAGTTATAAATCTAAGTATTTTTCATTCTAAAATTAATGAAATAAATGTGAATGGAAAGGGAATTCAAATTTTGTATCAAAGAGAAGAATTTATGCACAAATTTGAGTGCCCATGTGGTATCAATAGTATAAAGAGGCTACTGGGTATGTGACACCGTCAACCTTTTTATTTCGTAACTTTTCCTTGGTAGTTTGTCTTTCAGACTTAGCCTTCGACTTTTTTTTAGTGTTTCCTCTATAATTCCCTTTCTTCTTTGTAACTTTGCTTCAACTTCAAGTTTTTTTGCTTTGACCTAAGTTCTTTTCTTCTTTTCTTCCTTAACTTTTGTAGGTTATTGTATTCTTACTTGTAACACCCATTTTTACCCAAGTATGTAAATATGCATTTATGTATATTTTGATGAAATGGTTAGAAGCTAGATAGGAATGGTCTAGTGTGACCAAGATGATGTAAATATGTACATTTTGCGATTAATATAAAAACCACAACTATTGCAGATTAAGAAGGAAGAAGTGTTGATTTTTCCACTTTCAAATATGATAATTATTTCCCTTATGAATTTTATGAATTTTATGCAATAGATTCGTCATAAAATAATTATACACTGAAATATTCAACCATATGTTTGTTGGGCAATAGGGAAGACCCGGGTTTAATCCTTTCGCGTCGCACCAAAAAAAGACCCACAGTGTTGGCCCTTTCGGCAACAACCTGCGAACAGGTTGCAGTCTCACCCGAAACAGCTATGGGGTGCCGCAGAATCAGGTTTCTGCAAGCAGAGAGGGAGATTACTGTACCTTGTCCTTTAACAACTTATAATCAATAAACACAGAGCTCCGACACTTATATCTAAATAACTTCGCAGATAAATAAACATACAGTGACTTGCTCAACCCACTACAGGGAATTCACAGCGAAGCTATTTATTAATAATGATCTTACTTATTAGATTTATACAGTTATTAATGCATGAGAACAAACAGAAATAGAAACAACATAAGAACCACGACACCAGATATAACGTGGTTCACCCCCAGTGTAGGGGCTACGTCCACAGAACTGTGTTTTATTTCAATTTTCTTCAAAATCACAGTTCTGATCTGCGCACTCAGCTGCAGATCTCTTCAGTCTCTTAAGCCGTGCACATAGCAGCGGCCTCTGCGCACACAGCTGCAGATTTCCCTTAACCTTTTACAAAAAAACCTCTGCGCACACAGCTGCAGAGGTCGTCCACGCACACAGCTGGGACTTAACCTTTCTTTACACAATAGCCTTAGCTTCACCTTAACCTTCTTTACATCAAAAAGCCTAACCTTTCTTATTTACAACAATGCCTATTTATACATCGCGCTATTACAAAACTATGGCTTCAAACCATGGGCACCCAAAACCCTAAATCCTGGTCTTAAACCGTGGGTTTATTACAATAGAGAACTTTGACTCAACCCCCGACACCCCTAAGACTATTTTGAGTCAACCTCCAGTTACAACTCCTTTGGCCTGCGCAGATATTTTCCTTGAGGACCGTTAGGGTGCGCGCCCCAACAGGCCCCTAAGACTCACCAGTGTCCCGTCCCAGGGCACTCGTCTATTCGGCTGGTGGTAAAATTTGTTTGGCGAAGACAATGTGCGCTGATTGCTGGAGTCCATCTTGCTGTTGGCGACTGCCTGCTTTGTTCCTTCTTACTGTTAATGCTGGTCAAGGCCATGTGGATCCATCTGCAACCCCATCCTTTGCTCGGGTTGGCGACGCTTAACCCTCCACAACTTGGGGTCCCCTGGAATTGCGTGTCACGCTGCATAAGACACACAGCTGCCACGGTTCTACTATGCCGGAAGATTTCATGGCGGGGTTCCCCAGAATCTGTTGGCGAGGTCTCATGGCCTTCGTCGCTCCACGTTAGAGAAAATTTGTGCCTGCCTTTGCCTGATTTAGAGCAAACTTCTGCCTGCCTTTGTACCTAAGTCGAATACGACTGTACTGGTGGATTACTCAGAAGGTTCTGCAGGCCTCTCTCTCTGAACTCTCGTACTAGCTCCTAGACTTCACAATTGTTTGACATGGCCTCAGTCGAGCAAACTCCAAGAAGTGCTTTATGGAAGACTTCACGGGCCAGTTTAGCTTACTTATAGAATTCTGTTACAGAATCTGTCATCATAGTGTATTAATGACATCAAATCTGCTTGAATGCCAGAAATCTCGTCACACCCAGCCTCAGATTTTCCCAAAATCTCATAATTACAGGTATTGAGAGTAGCTCAAGTGCCGCCGCCGCCAAATTCATTTTGTCCTATCCGTCTCATTCTATGCTGCGACACAGTTCCAACCTACGACATAACAACCACTCTCCCCTTCGACACAGGATGAACTTGCGTCCCCTGACCAACCTTCGACGTCCCATACTTCATCCTTCAGACTACGACATTCCATAGTGTGGCGAGCAGCTTCTCTGATGGTCCAGTACCCGATTTCAGCTGTTCCGGGTACGTGGACTTTTCTTTCTTGGTGCTACCTCCAATTCTGAGTACCTGGCCTGTCCCTGTACTTTTTTAGACGACTCCCATTTATCATAGAAGGAAAAAGTTCCCCATTTAACTTAGCTAGCTGGACTGCGCCCCCATCAGTAACTTTCTGTACTATATATGGTCCCTTCCAATGTGTCTTGAACTTCCCTGGGAACTTCATGAATTTGCTGTCATAGAGGAGCACAAGATCACCCTGCTGGAATTGTTTCTTCTTAATGTGTCTGTCATGCCATGCTTTTTCTCGAGCTTTCTGCACCTTTTGCTGGAAACCTGCAATAAATCTATCTTCTTCGAGTTCTAATATCTGTGTCAGTCTTTCTGTCATTACAGCGGGGTCATCCATCTCGGTGAAAGTAGATATTCTGAGGCTGGGAACAATGTACTCCATGGGCATGACGACCTCTTGCCCATAAACCAGTCGAAAAGGTGTATGGCCTGTCAACTTTTTGCAAGTAGTTCTGTAAGCCCATAGCACTGCTGGAATTCGAAGATCCCAATCATTTCTGTTAGCATTACAAACCTTTGTCAAGGCATGCTCAAGGATCTTATTAAAAGATTCGACAGTCCCATTTGCTTGTGGATGATAGGCTGTACTTTTTTGATGATACACTTGAAATTCTTCAGTTAGTACTTCAATAGTTTTATTTAAGAAATGTGATCCTTGATCACTCATAAGGACGCGAGGACACCCAAACCTGGACAAGATGTGATCGAAGATGAATTGCGTAGCTGTAGCAGCGCTACAGTTCTTGACTGGTTGGGCTTCAGCCCAATGGGTAAGGTAGTCCATTGCTGTAATAATATATCTCGCACCGGACTTCTTCCCAGGGGGGTTGATAGGGCCGACAAAGTCAATAGCCCATTTGTCAAAAGCTTGTAAGGTTACCTGCGGAACTAGGGGCATTTCATCCCGCCTGGATGGTTTTCCTGTCCTCTGACAGACGTTGCAGCTGTGGCAATATTCTCTTGCATCCTTGTGAACTGTGGGCCACCATAAGCCAGCTGTCAAAATCTTCTGTGCGGTAGCTTTCCCTGCATAATGACCTCCTGCTCCACTAGAATGGGCCTCAGCCAGAATCAGTGGCCTTTCATGATCCAAGACACACCTGCGCAGTATTTCATCTAGTCCCATCTTGTACAGCTGGCCTGCTATTAAGGTGAAGTCCGCTGCTCGCACTACCAGCTGTTTTTTCTGTTGTGTTGTCATTTCAGCAGGTGGAAACCCTGTAGACAAATACTGAGCAATATCCTGGAAGTATTCATCGACTATCTGGATGGAAAACAGCTGCGCGTTAGGGAGGCCCTCATCCAAACTGGTGGGTTCTTCGCCCAACTCGAGCCTCGACAAGTGGTCAGGTCCTAGGTTCAGTCTCCCTAGCTTAACTATGATTTCGAAGTCATATTCTTGGAACAGAATCAACCATCTGCATATTCTTCCTCCTAGCACAGGATTGTTAACCAAATATTTCAAAGCAGAATGATCAGTAAACATCTTAAAATGAGAGCCTAACAGATAATGTCGAAACTTCTGTTGTGCATACACCATAGTGAGGCCTTCCCGCTCTGTTGTAGTATAATTTTTCTCTGCGGTGGATAATTTTCTACTGGCAAAAGAAATAGGGTGGTCGATCTGACCTGTGCCTGGTTGAGCCAATACCACCCCCAGAGCAATGGAGGATGCATCGACATGCACATGAAACTCTTTGTTCCAGTCTAGAAATACTAGAATAGGGGCAGTGACCATCTTTTGCTTCAAAATATCTAGGCTTGCTTGGCACTCCGGTGTCCATTCGAACTTAATATCTTTCTTCAGCTGCCTTTCCATCGGAGCGGTAATCTGAGCATATCCTTGGATGAATTTCCTGTAGTAACCAGTGTGACCGAGTGTCATGCGAAGTTGTTTGACGGACTTCGGGGGTGGCAGGTTTACAATAATAGCTATCTTCGCAGGATCCATCATCAATCCCTGCTTACAGACAACGTGACCAAGAAGAATTCCAAAAGGGGCACAAAAGATACACTTTTTTAGATTCAAGGCAATCTGGTGTTGTCTACACTTGTTCAACATAAGTCTCAAACTAGTGAGATGGTCTTTTACTAGCCCAAAAATAGTCCAATCATCAAAATAAACTTCTAAGAATTTATGTATATATTCCTTAAACGCAGAGATGACGACTCTAGAAAATATAGCAAGTGCATTCTTCAGCCCAAAGAGCATGACAGTATACTGAAAGGATCCCATTTCGGTAGTAAAGGTTGTCTTATGTCGGTCTTCTGGAGCAATTCGGATCTGATGGTAGCCAGAAAACCCATCAGTAAAAGAGTAGACTTCTTGACCTCCAACATTGTCGAGCACTTCATCTGTAAAGGGGGTAGGAAAGGGATCATGCAGACAGGCATCATTTAATTTCCTTAGGTCGACGCAGATTCAGATTTCTCCCTTAGTCTTCTTCTCCTGCACCACCATAGGGCTGACCCACTCAGATTCCTCAACAGGCTCGATTATTCCTGCAGCAAGCATCTTCTCCAGCTCCACCTTAACCTTTTCTTTATACTTCGGATTCAATCTATAAGGATGTTGCTTCACAGGCTTCGCATCAGGTTTCAAAGGGATCTTCATGACGTCGATATCACCCAGGATACCTTTCATTTCGGAGAACTTCGTCGGAAAGAGGTCCTAGTACTCGTGGAGGAGTTGGGTTACCTTGCTGACCATCTCATCATCCCAATAGTCGCCAATGGTAGCCAACTTAGGCTGTTCTTCGGATCCAATGTTGACTGTGCACGTCTTTAGGGGCTGAGTCACTTTCAGGGCTTCGACTGCTGGGCCATGCACATCGCAGCATCCTTCTGACTTAGGGATAGCGATATTGCGCGGGTCCTCATCCTCCTCAATGGCGAAGTTATAACATTCTACGGCGTGGGCTTCCTGTGCTGTCCAATAAGGTCGATGTTCTACGAGTTCTTGGTCATCAAAGACCTTGGTATGGAGTATCCTGATAGCTGCATCTAGAGCTGGGCAGACATCATTAGTAGAAAAAGTATGTATAAAACTATGGGCAAGACAGTCCCAACTTACAGTATCTAGGCGGAGCTCAGCGTCCTCATACCAGTTCTTAGCTATTGGTTCCAGTGTATGGACAAATCTATGTGCCCATTCGTCCTGAGGTACATACTTCCATGCCTCATAGCATTTTGCCAAATGTTCTTGGGGACTAGATTTTCCATCAAACTTGCTTCGCACCTCCTCAGGCTGGTCCTTAAATCTCAGGCGAAGGAGCCTCTGATAGTCTTCCCAGCTAGGAATCTGCGGCTTATGGCTCTTCCACCATCTGGCTGCTATGACTTGGAGTGCTCAGGTATCTTGCCTGAGAATTGTACGATAAACGGGTCAGGGTCTGTCGAACCATCAAAAGTAGGTAGAGAGCTTGGTTGTGAACTGAGCCATTTGAGGGATTTAGTAGCTCTGGTACTTCTGTGCCCATGGAGCTCATATAATTGGTTCTTCCAGCTTTCTAAGTCGTCCTTAGAGTCGGTCATACAGGAGCTACCAGACTCCCAACCCACAGCAGGAGGGTCCTCATAAGCTTCTTCCTGCGTGGTAATATTGTAGATGGTCTCCGAATCATTCTGATCTTCATCCCGTAGTGGTTATGTATACCTTTCTCCTTGTGAGGGGTCCAAGGGTAGGATGACTCTCAAGTCTGTCCCTTCGAAGGTCATCTGTCTCTTTTTTAGGTTAATGACTGCAGCATTTTCCATTGCCCATTCTATTCCTAACAAGGCGGGATAGGGATTGCTGTCATCAATGATCTCAATCACTTCAAAGTCCGCAAGAGTACGGACCCCGTCAATATCTATTTGGACACTCAGGAATCTTCCTAGGGGCACAATCCTTTGCTGGTTAGCTAACCTCAACTGAATAGGGGACCAGGCGAGGGCAGGTTTTCCCATATATTCCCAGGTTTGTTTGGTTAACACATTTACATCGGATCCTAAATCCAAAATAACATCAATCATGTCATATGCTCCTATCTGAGCATTCAATCGCATTTCCCTGCCAGTTCTGCTGATTTTCTGAAGGGGTTTGTCCCGACCACAGATTTGTGGAAGTCCGCAGAAGGCAATGACTTTCTGCAGCTCTTTCAAAGCATCCTAGTTTCGTAAAAGCTTGAGGTAACTTTGTAAAAAGGAGGAGAGTGTACCTTCTTTATCCAGCGAAGCTTCTTGGGGCTGCACCGGTAGTTGATGATGTTGCACCAGTGTGACATATGTGCTAGGGCCGGTAAAATATTTCTTGACTTCCATAAATGTCTCTTTTTCTCTTGCGATATCAAATGCTGGGATTTTCTCAGGAGCCTTACAAACCCGAGCTTCGGCAGGCCGTTTTTCCATATTTGGCTTGTTCATCGTAGCTCCACTCCATGTAACAACATTGATGGCTGCTGTAGGTCTGGGTTCAACGGAAATCATCTGGATGTTCAGAGTAGGGGTACTATGTCATGCCTGAATCTTGGCTATCAGTTGGGGGCACTGCTTAATCACATGATCTACTGCGCGGCAATACCGACATGTCGTAGTGGGGTTACGACAGTCCCGAGCTAGGTGCCCGACTTGGTTACAGTTGTAACACACCAACTGGCCTCTGCCTCTTCCAGCCATACCAACACGGCCACCAGAAGCACCTCGACCAGAGGTACCACTCCGGTAACCGTAGCCCTCATTGCTTGGTCCTTCATTTTTTACCCGGTAAGCATCATAGGTGCGACACTCATCTTCATTATGTCCTACAGACTTACAAAAGTTACAGTGGAGGTTCTTAGGTCTTTGTCCATACCTTTGCAGGAGGTAACAGTTCTCAGGGCGATGCTGACCTATTGTTCTGCAGAGCTCACAATATAGTACTTGCAGTGGGAATGGGTTTGGCGCACCAGTATTCAGGTACTGGCTTACCAGAGGGCACCGTTCCTTGTCGTGGCCTTCGACTCGACATTGCGTGCACCAAACCTCTTCGCGACTGGGTTTTGCTTTCTTCATATCACAAAGCTCCAGAGCCATCGCTGCCAACTGTTCCTGGATTTGTGCAATGCCAAAGTGATCATCTACAGGGGCAGTCTTAAGCTTCATTGCGATTTCCAGAGCCTCTTGCTGGTCAGCAACCTTCTGTTGTATGAGTAGGGTTCGTATATGTGGTAATAATGCTGCAATAAACCATTCCTTGTGCTGCGCAGGACTAATGGTGAAGCTGACTTGGTCCAGTAGAACTTTGAATCTCTGGTCAAATTCCCACACTGATTCGCCGCGCCGCTGCTGAATCTCTTTCAGTTCGGTGATAGACTGCGATTCTGATTTGGGCTTCTTAAATTCTTTGATTATAGCTGCCTTGATCTCATCTAAAGTAGGACTCTGGGTACTGGAGAATTTCTTGAACCAGGTCAAAGCCCGGTCCCTGAAAGAAGTGATGAGCTGTGCACTTCGTACAGCGGGGTCTGTAATCTTTTTAGCATTCCATACTGCCTCGCATAAAAACCAGAACTGTTCTGGATCCTCTGACCCAGTTCCTTTGAAAACAGGGAGCTTAATATCATCAGCCAGGTGGGCCATGGTAGAGCTCTTAGGGTTGGGTTAGGGACAAGAATTCGACGGGGAAGGGTTTATTGGGGTAGACTGGCCTGTGACGGGAATGCTCGGGCTAGGTTGATTGGTGGACTGCGATGTAGTTTCAGGGATAGCGGAGCTGCGCGGCGGGGTGACCGGATGGTTTCCAAGGGAAGGGTTGTCGTCCGGGTTTGATGCTTCAGAAGTTATAGGGGACGGCGCGGTATCCTGGCCTAAGGATTAGGACTCAAAATCTCTCTTATAACCTTTTCCACTTCGCGGCAAACTACTTTGCGCAGCGAGGGTGTTGTCACTTGCAAACATATGTCAGTAACGCAAAATCTAACAGTCTGATTCAACTAGCAGTATTCCCTTTTCAGCTAATAGCATTTTAAGTCGCAAGATAAATAAATTCAAAAGCTTACCTCGTGGTCCATGGAAAAATCGTCGCTCGGCTTCACTAAAGGAAGTGCTCGTGTCGATGGCGAACTCCGTCACAAAGGCCTCAAGGGTCCGTGTGGTCCAGAAATCAACCGCTCGGGAGATCTCGTTGTTCACGCTTTTTAATATGTTAACTCTTGCGGGGGTCCAAACAGAAAACGCCCCTCGCGAAAGTTCGTTCTTTGCTCAGCTAACCTGGACAACCACTGGTGCAAATCTATGTGGATACTACCAAAGAAAATTTCATAAGCATAAAAAAAAACATACCTCTGTAAAAAGTCACGTGCGCTACGACGTGGATTTGGATTCTCTTTCTCAGCGAATTTCAGATAAGTCTCATCAAGCCAATCACCGATTTCCTTCGCAGAGGGCCTCCAGAACATAGCCCTCGAGGTACGACGTAAACCCCTCTTGAGCAGATACTGAGTTCAACCGGAAACGGAACCACTTTGTTGGGCAATAGGGTAGACCCGGGTTTAATCCTTTCGCGTCGCACCAACAAAAGACCCACAGTGTTGGCCCTTTCAGCAACAACCTGCGAACAGGTTGCAGTCTCACCCGAAATAGCTATGGGGTGCCGCAGAATCAGGTTTCTGTAAGCAGAGAGGGAGATTACTGTACCTTGTCCTTTAACAACTTATAATTAATAAACACAGAGCTCCGACACTTATATCTAAATAACTTCGCAGATAAATAAACATACAGTGACTTGCTCAACCCACTACAGGGAATTCACAGCGAAGCTATTTATTAATAATGATCTTACTTATCAGATTTATACAGTTATTAATGCATGAGAACAAACAAAAATAGAAACAACACAAGAACCACAACACCAGATATAACGTGGTTCACCCCCAGTGTAGGGGCTACGTCCACATAACTGTGTTTTATTTCAACTTTCTTCAAAATCACAATTCTGATCTGCGCACTCAGCTGCAGATCTCTTCAGTCTCTTAAGCCGCACACACAGCAGCGGCCTCTACGCACACAGCTACAGATTTCCCTTAACCTTTTACAAAAAAACCCTCTACGCACACAGCTGCAGAGGTCGTCCACGCACACAGCTGGGACTTAACCTTTCTTTACACAATAGCCTTAGCTTCACCTTAACCTTCTTTACATCAAAAAGCCTAACCTTTCTTATTTACAACAATGCCTATTTATACATCGCGCTATTACAAAACCATGGCTTCAAACCATGGGCACCCAAAACCCTAAATACTGGTCTTAAACCGTGGGTTTATTACAATAGAGAACTTTGACTCAACCCCCGACACCCCTAAGACTATTTTGAGTCAACCTCCGCTTACAACTCCTTTGGCCTGCGCAGATATTTTCCTTGAGGACCGTTAGGGTGCGCGCACCAACAATGTTACACTTTAAATAAAAATGAATGATTGATAAAAAATGATGAATACAATACAATACACAGACCATTACTCTATGTATTGATGAATACAATACAATACAAGGCACGATGTTACTCATCGTTCCTTTTCAAATGTAAAATGCACGTCCTTTTACTCTTTACTTAGATGCTTAATTAATTAATTATTACATCATATTTTTATTATTGGCTTTAACATGGTTTCATAAAACCATGGTATTTTATTTCTTTATCTTTTCATTTTCTCTGATTTATATTGATTTATTTGCATATACCCTCAACTTATTCTTTAATGTACGTAACAAGATCTAGAAACTTAGTCTTCACATGCATGTCCATCCATGTTAGAAGAGATCTAGTGTGTGTACACCCACACTAGAGTATACTTGACCATTCCAACATGGTTAGTGTCATGTCTCCTCTCTTCAATCAAGTATGATGGAGAGGACATGACACTATAACCGGGCATCCAACCCCATGAACATAAGCGAAAATGCATTGGAAGTAAAAAACATATTGAGATGTCTAATGCAGGAAAATACAACGGAAGAAAATATCTACTTGAACCTTTAGAAAGCATTCAATATATTCATAATAATTCTTAAAAAAAATACATTGAAGAATTAATACAACGTTCCACCCAACCTTAGGCCAGTTGTGCTCATCAATCTCTCAGCACAACTACCACCCCTGAGTTGGGCATGATTTCTAAAAGGAAAAAGTGAACATCAGACTCACACATAGCCAAATACACACCAAGGTTTATCCAAGCCAATCCACAATTGGGTTTATCAAGCTGCTAAGGCAGTGGAAAGGCAGAATTGCTAAGCTAGTGAGCTCAAACAGAGAGCTATGGATACCTATACGAGATCCGTCTAGCTTGGTCCCCACAATACCTACACACCCAACACAAGGAAGTATTCTCTTCACCGTTACATAGTCCCTCAGGCCATACCTTCCATTCTAGTGTTCTCCAAGGTGTGCATAGAAGAGTAACCAACCCCTTTTGATCTTTCGTGAGGTTCCTCAAGCCAATTCTGGTCCTCTTCCACTCCTGATTCTTACTTACAGTTCAGACCAAAACAAGGATGCACATGACAGTAAAACACAAGTGATGGGTATGAAGAAAAATGTTTTGGCTGTGGAATGCCCAAGATGGGGTTTCCATTAGTCTTAGAAGTCGTGGGCACCCAAAAATGAAATGTAGATGGGGAATCAACCCTGGGAGAGAAAATTCGATTTCAAAAAACATTTATGGGCCTTATAGGGGCATAAATGGCCTCTTTAAACTCCCAAATCACGAATCTCTTTTTCCCATCCACTATGCAACACAAAAATGGATTTCCAGCCATGAAAAAATGAAGGTAAATGCAGAAGAACGTGAAGAAAATTCCCCAACTAGCTCGAGCTGCGTGAGGAAGTTAAAATCATGGGTGAGGAATGGATTGGGCACACATTTCTGGGTGTTTTCTTGCCCCACAAGCAAAAAAATGATTTACCAGAATTCATGGCTTGCCCATACATGAAATTGGCTGTCATACCTCTCCATTCCCAATGCATTAACTGCATCAACCAACTCTTTGAAGAATTAAATGATTGGGTGCATAAGTCAAAATGGGTAGTTGAGAGTTTATGGGTTCTCTCATTGAAATTTGGCTTAAGACTATTGGCTCAAGGGTTTGAATAATTTCCCTCCTTATTCCTTGTGAAAATCATGTCCCCATCTCTTGTTGCATTGCATAGCTAGTTGTGGGTATTTTATTAAATTGCATATTCACATTATGTCTCAATTTATATTGTTCCTGGCTAGCATGAGAACCATAGGAATTGATTTTAATTATCGATACCTAAAACACTAAATCGATGGTGGGGCCTTGGACTTGAGCTCCTCACTGTGATTTAATAACGATATTTACATCATGTAAAATTTTAATGCAATAGGATCAAAATCGAGATATTACATTCACCTCCCCTTACATTAGCATTGTCCTTAGTGCTCTTCAAAATTAAACAAAAATGGATGTGCCACTCTCATGGCATCCTCCAACTCCCATGTAGCCTCATCGGGACCGTAGTGCTTCCATTGCACCTTTACCTGTCCAATGGATCGGTTCTAGACCACTGTTACCTTCTTGTCTAGGATGCGCAATGGCTTGGTTTGGAACTCTCCCTTGGGTTCCACCTGGATCACATCCCAATTAATCACATGGTTAGGATCATGTACATATTTCTTAAGCAAAGAGACATGAAAAACATTATGAGCTCCAGTGCTAGCAGGAAATGCATGTCTGTATGCAATTGGCCCTATTCTTTCAAGCACTTCAAATGGCCCACAATATCTAGGTGATATATTGGCACAACTCCCAAGCTTCAAGGAACTCTTCCTTTGCCTCACTCCAAGATAAACATGATCCCCAACACTGAACTCCCTATGCACTCTATGCTTATCTACATAGATATTTTGTCTATGTTGGGATGCTTTCAAGTTCTTCTTGACCTTTGCAATCTCTTCTTCCAATTCCTTAAGCAATTCTGGACCAAGCACACTTCTATCCACTGGATTATCCCAATTCACTGGTGTCCTACATCTTCTTCCATATAAAGCCTCTTATGGACTCATTCCCAATGATTCTTGCTGCCCGTTATTATATGCAAACTCTACCAAGTGTAAATAATCCTCCCACTTGGATGGTTTGTCCATTACATACATGCGAAGCATGTAATCAAGCACCTGATTTAATCTCTCTGATTGTCCATCAGTTTGAGGATGGTAGGAGGTGCTAAAGTTCAGCTTTGTACCCAAATCTGCAAAAAGACCCTTCCAAAATTTTGAAGTAAACTTGGTATCCTTGTGTTGAGGCCTGGAAATTCGCAGGCGACAACAGTAAGGGATTCTCCCCAATCAACGTTCCCAACTAGCCCGTTGACTGTTTGGTATAGGGAATCCATCCGGTTTACGGTCCGGCTACCGTAGGTCAAAGTAACAAACAAGGGTTTTACCGGTTACGGCCCGGTCCACCGGAATTTGTATTTTTGATGTAAGTATGAAATGCAAATTGCTAACTAAATGCAAGGTGGTGAAGGATGCAAGGAGCATTCACAAAGTGATGCGCAGGTTCTTACCTCTCGTCTTAGGCTCACCATGCATCTGAAATACTCATGCAGAAATGAAATGCCTACCTATCTATACGCCTACCTATCTATCTACGTATCCTATCCCCGGGGAGCCAGCTACAGATTAACATATATGAGTAATGTGGAGTTGCATGCGTAATAAAAGTAATTACAGATAGCTGACATTAACCTTTACACACATGAACAACGAAAAATATTACACAACCAGATAGCTAATTGTTTATGACAAGCATACATTACGCATGGTAGAGATTTCATAAAATAAATCAGAAATCATTAAACAAAGACATAGGTCATGAAGTTAGAACGATCTCACGATTCATGGATATAATGCTGAAAAAAAAGTAGTTCATCTTTCGATTATCCATGTCAAAAAATTTGAACTCCCACCGATCTTCTTTCAACAGGAAAACTGTAACTTTTATTGCAAAAGGAAGTAGTTCTTCTTACAACAACTTTCCGGTCTTACTGGGGAAAAAAGCCCTCTCTTTTTATTATCTACCCTTCTTACTTTTATACAAAAGCAAAAATTGGTTGGGCTGCCCAAAGTGACCTTTGGGCTTCCCAACCTTTTTGTCTTCCCAACGTTTCATTTTTCCCAAAAATCCTTTTACAAATTATCAAATTACAACAAAGTTGACCGGTCCTCTTGTGAGGAGGGTCCCGCTTGGTTTCCCAAGAATTTCTTCCACGCTGCTGTTTCAGTAGCGACACCTTCAAACGAGCTCGGTTCTAAAAACTGAATGTTTAGCTCGAACTTTTCAGCCTGGTTTTTAATGGCCTCTACCCTGGCTGTGTTCAATCGCACCTGTTCTTCTAAGAGCTGCACACTGACGGCTGTATGGCCTATTTCATTTTTTAGGATTTGGTCATCAATAGCTTTGATGCGTTGTACTCTGGCTTCTTCATCTTGCTGTCCTTTCTGCAACATTTCTACAAATGCATCATGATCAGGGAACTCATATAGCCTCTGCTCGGCTTCTACCTGACATCGGTTGTAGGTAACCAGGGCTCTCCTGAAGAATTATGTGTAGGCTCCCTTGGTCTTCTTGACTGTTTTCTGGAAGTATTCTGCAGTATTGATAGCGAATTCTATCAGATCGTGGTCCCGTTTAAGGGCTTGTTTATCCTTGGATGGTAGTTCAGCTGGGGCTTCCTCATCGTTCTCCACCCTGGCTATCCTTGTAGTCAGTACTTTGAGGATGTCTTGAGACCTGTGAACAAAATAAGAAGCGGTTTCCAAGATTTCTTCCAGTCGGCCATCAATCTGGAGGACCTGGCATCTTTCTTCTTCTAGAGCAGTTTGCAGGTGTAGCACTTTAGCTTTCTGGGCTAGGATGTGTTCTTTAACTGGCTGTAGATCGACCTGCTGTTCCTTTGCTTCTTCCGGCTGCTCTTTCAGTTCTTTAACGTATGCGGTATTGGACTCATAGATAACATTCTGCTGCGCTTCTAGGTATTCTATCTTTGCCCTCAACTGTTCTCTCTCATTCTTCAGATCTTGAACTTCCTGCTGCGCGTTTTTTAGAGCTTCTTGTGTGGTTTCTTTGGCCTGTGCTTCTATCTGGAGGGCATGGATTTCACCCTTTGTTGATTCCACTTCTCTTAGGGTATGTTCATACTTTCTCTTGAGTCTATTTCCCTCATTTCTTTCTTTCCTCAGTGTATCCTTTAGCTGAGCAGAGGTCTTCTTGGCTGACTCTAGTTCAATCATCAACTTGTTTATGTTATCGGCGGAGGCATCTATCAGTGCAGTCCCTGCTCTTATCGTGAACAAAGGATCCTTGTCTGTCCCTAACATGACCACTGTATCTATGACCATTTTCCCTGATAGGTCTTTCGCCTCCACCTTCTTTTCGATTCTCCTCATAATTCTTTTGGTGGCCCTGTCATAATAAACAGTACTAAAATCAGGGACTTCTTCCCCTTTTTTCTGGACAAAGGGCACTAGGTGGAGCGTAGGAGTTGAAGGAGTGATGGTAGTAGGTACTTGAAGGATCTGCACTTCAGGGTTTTCCTCTCCCTGACTCTGCCCTGATGGTGTTTCAGAGGCTTGCTACTGAGTCAACTTTATCTTCTCAGTCTCATGCTCTCGAAGCTCTTCATCTAGCTTCCTTTGTGCTTCCTCGGCTGCTTGCCTAGCAGCTTCTTCTGTTTCTCTGGCTGCTTCTTTTGCTTGTTCAGCTGCTTCTTGGGCAGCTTTCATTTTCTCTTCTTCTCCCTTCTGCAGCCACTCTGCAGCCTCATTTTCAAGCCTCTGAGCCTCCTCTCTTATCCTTTTGGTGACCTCTTCAGCCTTATCTTGCTCAGCTTTATCCTGCTAACTCCCTTTTCCGCCCTTGGTGGGATGCTTTGGTTTGAATCTTCTACTAAGTGCCGTCATGTTTGGTGCACTCCTGAAAACAGATTCATCTCGATCAAAATGGTGGGTGTACTCGTAAAACACCTTGTGCTTCTTGCAGTGCTCAGCCACTCTGCCATGAGTGTCATTTCATCTGAAAGTCATCTCGCCAAAGTGGAACTTCCCTAGTTCCTCTATAAATTCTGCAGCTTGCTTCACATTGGCGAAACTGCAGCTGCCTAGCTTAAATGGTAGAGGTGGATAGGCAGTCTTCTTTTTCTGGAACAAGAAGTGACCAACTCCGTTAATAAACACTTGTCTGACTGCCTCTTTGTGTACTATATAATCCGTTGCATACCTGGGCAGCAGATAAGGTGTTTTTGATCCACCAAACATTCTAAGATACATCCCATTTTCTGTCAAGAAATAATCACCATACTCCTCTATTACCTGCATAGCCTCTTCAGACATGCAGTTACATTCCTTTCGGAAGATAAGCGTGTGCAGAGGCATAATAAAATGCTCACAGATCTCTCGGTAGTAACTGTGGTACTGATGAGCCCCCAGTAGTTTGTAGGCTGCATATACGGGCATTCTTTCCCTATCCCAAACACATTTGAGCCCCGGGAAAGGCTAGTGGCATAGTATGCTGTCTATCAGAATGGAACTCATGTAGAACTCAGATTTTTTCTGGGCTTCTCCTCCTCCCAGGGCTGCAGCTACACAAGAAGAGAGACTACTTGATACTAGGCTGGCCCAGTTGAAGATTGTTCCTTCTGTGGCCACATGAAACATAAGAGGTATCCACTCCAATTTGAAGAGTCTACCATTGGCTCTTCCAAAGATCCAGTTTAGCATCAAGGCTATAAACCTGTAAGGAGATCTTAAGCTCGCTGTGTCATAGTCCTCAGTTGCTCTGTGTCTATAAAGCTTTCCTGGTAAGAGCATTCTTCTCAGGGTTTCCACTAAATCCATCCCGAGGTTATCTAACCAATCGTTTGACAGGAAGACTTGGGGCTCTAGTAGGTGGTAAGCCAATGCCACATATCCAGGGCTAAATGCAGCATAGCCCTGACCTTCAACATTTCCCATCAGCATTGTGTTGTTATTTGTGTGTGGTAGAATCCATCTCATCACATCAGAGCAAGGGAACAACTCTGGTCTGGTAGCCACCTTCATGATGGCGGATTTTTCAATGTTGGCGTAAATAGGTTCTTCCTCAAGACCCGTGTCTGGGACTTCCCTACGGGAAATCAGTCTGTATATCTCGCCCCATTTGTACTCAGGCTCAATACCAGAGATACATTGGGTATCCTCACATATATACTCCTTCTGTGGGACGACCTATATTGCTGTTTGTTCTTCGACCGCAGGGGCCTTCCTTTTCTGCCTCTTGGACATTGTAAATTCTTCCTGCAATGTAAAAACATTATGACATTTAAGCAGTTTGAATTTGTGAACATTGTGCAGCAATATATCCTTTCTCAAGTGTATCATAATTGTGACCAGTCCATACAATCAAATCATAAGTCTCTCATACTGAACAATCAAACTAGCATGCAGTACTGTGCAATGTGCCATTATCTTATGCATAGTATGGTAATGTTCAATGCAACAAATACATATATTGTTCAACCTTATAATGCCTTGAGACTATGGGTGCACTATCTTATGATCCGATCTATATGAGCAAGCCTATCAATCATACTTATGCCAGGATTAAACCTACACTATTATGTGACCTGCCACTTCCTCATGATAGCGATACATTGAAGCAAAAACATTGTAAATTATATGCAGGTGCAGTATTCAATTATCATTCTATTGCCTAGAAAACACAGAGAAGGATTAAAAGCATCAAGCTCATGCCAATCAACACTTTAGCCATAAAGCCCAGCAGACGCATCACAAAGGAGACGCATGCGACTGGCAGCGGAAAAAATACATTAAGCTAATAGTACATCTCGCCCTCCCCGGCGGGGCGTAACCACATTTCTGCACAAGGTATCCTCATCAAAACACGACCCACGCTATACTCAGAGCGTAACCGGCGACACATCCCTTCGACCCCACTAGGGTTTTAGGCGACCAAAACCAAAAAAGGGGGTTGCGAAGGATGGCGCAATCAACGTAGGCTGCGGTTAGAATCGCGAAGGCAACACTATCGACTGTAAAAATCCCCTTCAAAAACCAATTCCTCCCGGCCAAATATAGGTCCGACCTTCTGCCTCGTCGAGGCTGCGGAAAAACGCGGAAGCGAAACGACTAGGGTTTACAGGCTGGGAATTCATTCTTTCCGCACTTCGCCCTCTGCACTTTCGCTTTTTGCCTTCCGCTTGTGGAGCTTGAAGATCGAAAACACCATGGGCGACGAAGATATTCGACCACTCTTCCACCTTTCGCACTTCCACTTTCTGCCTTTCCGACCTCGAAACTGGGGAATCAGAACCTTAACATTCGATGGAAATGTTCAACCATTATTCCACCTTCTGCACTCTTGATTTCTGCCTTCCGCTCGTAACTCGGGAATCAGAACTTTAACATTCGACGAAAATGTTCAACCATTAACCTACCTTCCATACTTCCTCTTTCCACCTTCTGACCTTAGAATGTGGAAATACGCAAAATGACTACCTTGCCCGTCAGTTTCCCGCTTTCCAGCTTCTAACCTTCTGCTTTCTGACTTCCGACTTCGAAACACAGAAACCCATCTTTTGCCTTCAACTTTTCCAGATTTGTCGATTTATACCTTCCGCCTTTCCTCTTTCCGCAGTGGTTCGGAAGTCAAAAACTCAACTTTTCCTTAGACTTTTTCATTGCTTTTCTATTTTCCGCTTCTCCGCCTTCCATAGGCGAATCCCAGGGCGCAGAAAACTAACTTTCCGCCTTGTCCAAATGTTCTTTTCCGATTTTCTCCCTCCACTTTCCTTAGGTGAATTCCAAAGGGTGGAAAGACTAAATCACATGCATTCTGACTCTTCCAACATGATTTTAGCCTCCAAGGACTTAAGAAAAATGCTTTGCAAAAACACAAAGCATATATATAAGTAAAATGCAGGGAAGCATACACAAGTAAACTTCTACTTTATCATCCACAAGCATTCAACATGAACATAGCAATTCATCATATTCATAAGCATTCTACATAACCAGTATAGTCATCCATAACCAAATGCATTGCATAAACAAGAATAACAAGGAATACTTATCTTGGATGATGGTGTTGTCCTACAACTAGCTATGTGGCTGCAACGTTCCACCCAACCATAGGCTAGTGTGTTCCATAATCTCTCAACATCACTGCCACCCCTGAGCTGGGCATAGTTTCCATGAGGAACTAGGGAACAACAGACTTACACACAACCAGGTCATAACATACAAAATCAAGCCAACCTCTAGTTGGGTTTATCAGGCTGTCCAACCAAGCCAACACTCAGTTGGGTTTATCAGGTTGCAGGATTACAAGCCAAACAATAGTGGGTTTATTAGGAACTTAGCCAATCCCGCATACAGTTGGGTTTACCAGATTGTTCACAGTCAAGCCAACTTTCACAATAAGGACCAGCCAAACCATAGATGGATTTATCAGGAACTCATCCAAGCCATCATTCACAGTGGGTTTCTCAGGATGTCAATCCAATGATTACACATGGCCAAAACACAACAAGACACAACCAAGACAATATACAACTGGCTTTATCAAGCTACTAGGGAAGTGGAAATGTAGAATGACTAAGCTAGTGGCTCATTCAAGGGATATGGACACCTCCACAAGGTCTTTCTAGCCTGGGATCCACATTACTTGTGCACCCAACACAAGGACGCATCCCCTTCTCTGCTCCACAGTCCCTTTGGCTATGCCTTCCCTTCCAGTGCTCTTCAAGGCATGTATTGAAGAATTACCCGCCACCCTTAGCTTTTCACGAGGTTCCTCTCTGCACTAGGTTTATCAAGCCCATTCCTGTTCTCTTCCACTCCTCAGTCTTGCATACAGTTCAGACCCAAACCAGGGTACAAATCATAGCAAACCATAGGGAAAACACATCCACACAGGGTTTAACACTGTAAAACAAACCACTCCTCTATAACATAGAGAAAATAGGTTTGCAGACCACTCTGTAATACAATGTAGATGGACTAAACC
This sequence comes from Pseudotsuga menziesii, assembly GCA_001517045.1. Lineage (NCBI taxonomy): Eukaryota > Viridiplantae > Streptophyta > Pinopsida > Pinales > Pinaceae > Pseudotsuga > Pseudotsuga menziesii. The sequence continues at coordinate 294,294 of LPNX011164237.1, forward strand.
ATGATGAACAGTGAACCACATTGCACAATCACAACAGAACCTTCTCTGTGACTTAGGAGAGTTAACAACAATTCCTCCTCCTGAATGAATGGTAGTATGATCCAAAAATGACCCCCAACGTTCAGATGAAGGTGGGTTGACAGACTGGGCACGCAATTCCTGGTTTTATTTGCTTCAAAAGTAAGAACACAACCTCCACAGACTACAGGCTTGTTCAGTCATGAAATCGAGTGCCGTGCCTTGCTCTTCCCAAGGCATTAACTGCCTCAACCAATTTCCTGCAAGAAAATTTAATACACGAGCACATGGACGAACTAGGGTGGACGGGTAGTTTTTGAACAGATCTATGGTTGAGATCAACCATCAAGCAGATCGATGGTGCACAACGATTTCACTGAGTGAACTAGCGCTAACAAAGAAAACTTGGTGGGTGTGATACTTTATGAAATCCGGTTTAGTTTATTTAGGGTCCACCGTTGATCTAGATCCAACAGTTGCTAGTTCATTTTGTTGGCTAACTAACAAGTGGTTTAACATTAGCTAGTGAGCACGAAATGTCTATCCAAAAAGGATTTATTCCATCTCACGTCTGCCTGGGTGACTTGGGAAACAAATCAATGAAGGTTTTGGTGCTGATTAAACTAGGTTTTATGAGGATTGAACCTTCAATCACTAACTTGGCATCTGCTGGTTTAACTCCCTCCCTGTTCCTCTATGAAATCATGGCCCCATCTATTTTCATGTTGCAGTTCCATATCTAGCTGTGGTATTTATTAAATTGTGCATTTACATGATATTCAAAAACATGTTGTGCATGACCAACACAATAACCGTATGCATCAACCTTGATCACCTGTACACCAAACACCAAATTAATGGCAGGGCCTTGGCCTTGAGCTCCTTGCCATGATTCAAAATGCAATATATACATCATGTACAATACCTTGGGGTTAAAACTAGGGTATTACAAGGAAAAACATCCCTGAATTCTTCTAGTACATGATAGTCCTTCAACTTAGGAGTTTCATTTTTCGTTGCCTCCAAAACATGGGCTACATACAATTGACAACCTTTCTGAAACCCACCTAGCAGAAATCACCTTTGGAATGCCTCTTACAACCCTCAGGGTTTCCTTCTTCATCCATGCATTCAAATGTGTTGTTGTAGCAGGCAAGTTTAACCTTGTGTGCTTTTATCCAGTCCATTCCAATGAGAATATCATAGGAACCAAGTGGCAGAATATTCAGGTTTGGATAAGAGAATAGCCCATCCATATCTAATGGAAATTTCTCTACAATTTCTATAACTTTTCTCTTGGTTCCAGTGGCTAGTTGAACTAACCATGATTCACTATGCTTTAATTTCTTAAAAGCACAAATCTCAACAATTTTAGGAGTGATATAACGGTGAGTAGATCCGGGGTCAATCAAAATAGAAACAAATTGCTTAGCAATCTTACCTTCAACTTCAACCACAGTTGATTGATGATCTGCCTGGCCGTCCTCTAGTGCTGCATAGATTCTAGGGATGGTATTCACCACTTGACCCACAGTTTTAGTTCCTTGGATGTTGTGAACTTGACTTACATTCCCATTCCGACATGGACAATTCCTAAGCATATGGTCTCCTGGCTCTTTTGGATCCTTTGGATCTCTTGGCTTGTCTCCCATCATTCTGGTTGGCTTAGTCACAACTTGTGATGGCTACCTTTGCTGATTTCAAAGGTGAGAGGGTTTGAAACTTTTCTTCCTTTGGTCAAACTTCTCATTCTTCTTGTCCTTCCATGCCTTATGGAAACCAGGTTTTCTTTTGTTTTGATCATAGCAATACTTGGCCTTCCTTATTGCCTCTTCTAGAGTTCTAGGTTCATCAAATTCAATCCTATATTTATATGACTGAGATAGCCAACTTAGAAAACGATGATTTTTCACCTTATCATCTCGAATATACCTGACATGCCTCAGCAGTTCCAAGAATTTGTTTGCATATTCTTCCATGGTCAATTGTCCAAATTTTAGATCATGGAACTCTTTAATCTTATCATCATAGTACCTATCAGAGAGGTACTTCTGCTTGAAATATTTCTTGAACTGTTTCCACACAATATTTCTTTCATTGATCTTATTCACTTTCTTGAGGTTCTCCCACCATATAGATGCTCTTCCATTTAAGTTGAAGATGGCTACCCTTGCCTTCATATTTCTAGAGTAGTATTGGACTTGGAAATACTTTCTCATCCCAAGAAGCCAAGCTTCAGCTTCTTGACTCGATTTTACCTCACCATAAAATGTAGGAGGCTTTGCCTTCTTAAATTCCCCATATGATTTGCTATTGTAATTCCTCTTCCTCTTACTCCCGTGAGATGAAGAGCTTAAACCCCCAATAGATTCTTCAGAGTCAGATGATCCACTAGAAGATATTTTTGGAGTATATGTTCTATCTCTAGAAACTCTTCTTGAGCTATTGGACCTCTTGCAAGAATTTCTCCTTGAACTACTCCCACTCCCTTCTGGATTTGTTATCCAATGCCCATAGTTTATCTACCTTTGGATGTCTGTCAATCTCTATAGCATGGATGGATTCAAATGATTTTTTTCTTCCTGAGCTTTAATCATCCTTCCATTATCTTCTCTGCAACTTTGCAACTCCACCCTTATGCTCCTCATGGTGGCCGTAATGTCTGGGGGGGTCTCTTGATTTCTTCTCCTGTTGGATTCTGTTTCAACATTCTCAACCTGTATGTTCTCCCCCAGGGCATCTGTCTCGGGCTCATAGGGATCCTGTGCATCATTCATGATGTTGATCTTCTTGGCCCAACCAAGACCAAATTTTCCAAACTGCACTATGTGGAATTTTGCCTTTGACGTGACTATGATTCTGCAAAATGTGTTCATAAACACAATTGTTAGCTGTGTGATATTCTCAAAAATTTATAAACTACTTTCCTACATTTGGGAAAATCCTATATCACCAACTTGTAAAAACATATACTTTTGTCACAATCAACGACTGTCTCAGGGGGACAAGGGGGGTCAAGGGGGCTTGCCCCCTTGTGGAAGCACCCTCATTTTTTTTGTAAATATTTCGATTTTGTGCAATCTGGCACATAAGTTCAAGGCCATTTTTTAATTTTTTGGCACCTCCAAATTTCACTGAAAAACTATTGAAATTCTCTGTTTCGGAGGATTTATCGTTTTGCCTCCAACCTGTTTTGAAGCAACTCACTTATTTGCACCAATCGATGAACTCTTCTGTTTCCTCTGACCTGTTTCAGCGCAACTCACTTATTTGCGCCGATCGAAAAAATCGTCTGTTTCCTTCGACGTGTTTCGGCGCAACTCACTTATTTGCGCCGATTGACAAACTCGTCTGTTTCCTTCGACATGTTTCGGTAGACTCATCTTTCATTGCCGACCAAACAACAAAACTGTTAAATAAAATTGTTCCATGTAATTAATCTAATAATTAATCAATGATAGAAATATGAAACTTATCTTTAATGGATATCTTGTTGAGCTCTCTATAATCTAGACACATACATCATGCACCTTCCTTTTTTTGAACCATCACCAATATTGTAGAGAAAGAAATTTTCCAATGTTAAATGATGAAAACATCTAATGTTTCTTGAAACCTATTCTCAATCTTGCTCTTTGGTGTTTTGGGTACCTATAAGGTATGATTTTAGGTAGTTCACTTCCTGGTAGCAAGTGAATAACATGGTCATGCCATTGAGTAGGTGGAATACCTTGGTACGTCGATCCCTGACTGCTTTTTATGCTGATCCACCGACCGAGTCTTTCGCCGAACTTCGTTGGCCCAACTCAGCCGATCATGCCGAAACGTATCGCCACAATCTCGTCGACACAACTCAGTCGATCATGCTGAAACAAATCGCCACAATCTCGTCGGCGCAACTCAGCCGATCACACCGACACAAATCGCTACAATCTCATCGACGCAACTGAGTTGATTACACCAAAACGTATCACTGGACTCAGCTTAAATCCTCGATGGTTTTGGTTTTTCTGGCTGATCTTCGCTGACACCATTGCTGCGATGTCGACACGTCGCTGTGATCTCTCCAAATCTTGCCGACTATTTCTCTACAGTTTTCTCTTTTCACACTGACATAGATATAGAAGGAATTTCAAAAACACTTAGAAAACATTTTCTTTATTTCTTTGCTGACCAGTGCTCAACAGGGGGTGATCTTACCTCTGCAAACTATTCAACTTAGCCCATTTAGGATCTATGTTGTAACCCGTGGCTCTGATACCACACTGTCACATCCCCTCTCGTCAATCGAGTGCGATGGAGAGGCCATAACGCTATAACCGAGCCTCTAGCCCCATGAACATAAGAAAAAATGCATTAGAAGTAAAAGACATATGTAGATGTATAATGCAGGGAAATACAACGGAAGTAAATCTCTACTTGGACCTCTATCAAGCATTCAATACATTCATAATAATTCTTAAAACAAATACATTTGAAAATTAATACAAGAGAGTAATTATCTTGAAAATGAGATGCCTCGAGCAACTAGCTATGCCACTGCAATGTTCCATCCAACCTTAGGAGAGTTGAGCTGGGCATGATTTCTACAAGGAAAAAGGGAACAATAGACTCACACATAGCCAAATACACACCAAGGTTTAGCCAAGCCAATCCACAATTGGGTTTATCAGGCTGCTAAGGCAGTGGAAAGGAATATTTTCTAAGCTAGTGAGCTCAACCACAGATATATGGATACCTCTACGAGATATTTCTAGCTTGGTCCCCACAATACCTACACACCCAACACAAGGAAGTATTCCCTTCACTACTGCATAGTCCCTCAGGCCATACCTTCCATCCTAGTGTTCTCCAAGGTGTGCATAGAAGAGTAACCAACCCTTTTTGATCTTTTGTTAGGTTCCTCTCTTCACTAGGTTTATCAAGCCAATTCTGATCCTCTTCCACTCCTAATTCTTACTTACAATTCAGACCAAAACAAGGATGCACATGAAAACAAAACACAAGTGCTGGGTATGAAGAAAAAGGTTTTGGTTGTGGAATGCCCAAGATGGGGTTTCCATTTGTCTCAGAAGTCATGGGCACCCAAACACGAAATGGTAGATGGAGAATCAACCCTAGGAGAGAAAATTCGATTTCAGAAAAAAGTTTACGGGCCTTACAGGGGTAGAAATGACCTCTATAAACCCCCAAATCATGAATCTCTTCTTCCCATCCACTGTGCAACACAAAAACAGATTTCCAACCATGGAAAAATGAAGGTAAATGCAGAAGAACGTGAAGAAAATGCCCCAACTAGCTCCAGCTACGCGAGGAAGTGAAATCATGGGTGAGGAATGGATTGGGCACACATTTCTGGGTGTTTACTTACCCCACAAGCAAAAATATGATTTCCCAGAATTCATGGCTCGCCCATACACGAAATTGGCCACCATACATATTCATTCCCAATGCATTAATTGCCTCAACCAAATCTTGGAAGAATTAAATGATTGGGTGCATAAGTCAAAATGGATAGTTGAGAGTTTATGGGTTCTCTCGTTGACATTTGTCTTAATACTATTGGCTCAAGGGTTTGAATAATTTCCCTCCCTATTCCTTGTGAAAATCATGCCCCCATCCCTTATTGCATTGCATAGCTAGTTGTGGATATTTTATTAAATTGCATATTCACATGATGTCTCAATTTATATTATTCCTGGCTAGCACGAGAACCATATGCATCATTTTAATTGCCAATACATAAAATGCTAAATCAACAGCGGGGCCTTAGACTTGAGCTCCTCACCATGATTTAATAACGATATTTAAATCATGTACAATTTTAATGCAATAGGGTCAAAATCAGGATATTAAATTTAGCTAATCCCTAAGAATGGGTAAGTTAAATCCACTCTATTATGACAAGGAATACCAAATCCAAGTAGGCATGTGATGGGAAACCGAAGTCCTATACCACTTCATCAAATTCCATGATCAAGAAGGACTATACCAGGGCCTCCCAAAACCAGGGAGTAGATATGAAAGCATCCAAGCCTTCTACCACTTGACCAAGCACCATGACCAAGAAAGGCTACATATAGGGGCCTCACATACACTGTGAGTGAACCATAATCATCCTCCATAGGTCAAACGACCATGACCCATCAAGCCAAGCACAATGGATACGTCCAGGAGGATGTCTACCCGCAACTACCCCAAACATCAACACTCTCTCTCAGGGAGGGATACATTCTCCACCACACCAAGCTTGTCTATAAAGTACACAAAATTTTCCTCAGACAGAGGCTTGGTCAAAATGCCTGTAGTTTGCTCATTTGTGGATATGTGCTAGAGTTTAACTACTCCCTTTTGCACCATGTCTCGGATGAAGTGGTATTTACTCTCAATATGTTTCAACTTATCATGAAAGACTAGATTTTCCATTAGCTTGATACAAATTTGATTATCACAATATACCAAGGTAGTTTCCAGCATTTAATCAAATAGTCTGACAAGTAACTTCTCAAGCCACACCACTTCATGACTTGCACCACTTTGCATCTAGACAAAACAAGAAACCATGGCTGATCCCAAGCTTAAGAAACACTTGGAGGTTCCCTTTCTATTTAAGACACTACCTCCCCAGTCATAATCTGTATAACCATGCAACCACACATCTCCACCATAGACATATTTGAGACCATATCCAAATGTACCACATAGGTACCTCAACACATGCTTTGCTGCCACCCATATTCTCAGCTTAACCATGAAATGGATCAAGGTATTTACGGCAAAGAAAATATCTAGCCTAGTGTTAACCAGGTACATCAAGGATCCAATAAGATTCTTGTACATAGTGGGATCCACCAAATATAATTTTGAAGCAGAATCACATAGCTTCTTTAGATTTGTTAACATCGGTGTACTCATGGACTTGTAGTCCATCATTTTGAATCTGCTTAGGATCTCAACTGCATACTTACCTTGATTAAGGAAGATCTCATATGATCTCTTCCACACTTCCAATCACATGAAGTAATGCATCAATCCTATTTCTTACTATTTCTTGGTACTATATGTTGATGATCTCAATGACCCTCTACTCTTGGTACTATATGTTGATGACCTATTTATTACTATATGTTGATGACCTTCCACTATGAGGCTAACTCCCTCTTTAATTCAACTATGAGTTGCTCTGCTCTAGTAAGAAATAGGTCATCAACATATAGTACCAAGATTAGAGGATCATTGTCAACAACCTTGTAGTAAAGGTTGGGATCTGAAGTACTCTTGGTGAATCCCAAAATCATTAGGTATCCCTCAATCCTAGAATACCAAGCCCTGGGTTCCTGCTTGAGTCCATATAATGCTTTCTTCAATTCGCAGACATGGGAATCCTTATTATGTATCACAAATACTAGAGGTTTCCCTATGTACACATCTTCCTCAATTTCACCATTGAAAAATGGGGTCTTTACATTCCATTTGATATACTATCCAAACCATCACTAAATCAAGTGAAATCATAGTTCTGATAGCAGCATACTTGGCCACTGGAGAAAACATCTCCTTGTAGTCCACTCCCTCTTTCAAAGAGAATCCTTAGGCCACAGAACTTGCTTTATGCTTCTTGATGATATTATCTGTTGTATGCTTGATCTTGTAGCTCCACTTGGAAGTCACCATAGAATTCCCCTCAGGTCTAAGAACAATATCCCACACATCAGTCTTCATGATGGAATTGTAATCGTCCATCGTGGCATCTCTCCAAACCTATAAATCAACATAATCCTCATAACTGGAAGGCTCAAAATAAATGATGTGACTCACAAGTTCCATGTAACTTGAGAATCTTCGAGGTTTCTTACTTTCAATGAAGGTACCACTAGGATTCGAATGCTTCTATGCCTCCTACAAATTGTTATGAACCCGGGCTGGTCTTTTCTTGACCATTGCAACATTTTTCATCCTATCCAAAAGATTTGTTAGCTTTATAGGATCCTCTCTCTGGCCATCTAAAGAATGAATATAGTGATCTATATATTTGGGAGTCTACTTCTCTCCAGAGTCAATCTCCATGTGAGATTATCTAGATATCCTGAAGGCTACCTCCTCATCAAAGGTGACATCCTGACCGACCTCAATTTGTCTCTGACCAAGGATGTATATTCAAAAAGCCTTCGATGTCTGACTATGTCCCACAAAGTTCCCTTTCTTTCTTGAAGGTCCCAACTTCGATCTCTTCTCCTTGGGTACATGAATGTACATTGGGTAATTAAATATCCTCAAATGACTGAATTTAGGCTTCATACCTATGAATGCCTCCTTTGAAGTCTTGTCCCCCAATATTTGATGAGGGCTCCTATTCTAAACATAAATTGTAGTATTGGATGCTTGTGGCCATAAAGCCATGGGTAAGCCTTGATCATGGATCATTACTTTGGATACCTCACAGATAGGCCTATTTTTCCTTTCTTCTACCCCATTCTACTATGGATTATAAGGAAATGTCAGCTCCTTCTTGATCCCTACATCCTTGCATAAGTTATTGAAGTCATTAGAGGTATACTCTCCTTCATTATCTATCCTAAAGACTCGGATATGACTCCCTGACAAGTTCTCAACCAAAGCCCTGAGCTCCTAAAATATACTAAAGGCTTCATCCTTGGTCTTCATGAAGTAAATCCAAGTCTTCTAAGAGTAGTCATCAATGAATATCACATAGTATAGGTATCCACTCAAGAAATGATTTGTCATTAGTACACAAACACCAAAATGTACCAGATCCAATATTCCCTTGGATCAACTATCACTACTTGGGAAAGATACCTTGGTATTATTACCAAGTGCACATCCTTTGCAAACACCATCATGTTCCATTTGAAGCTTTGGTAAACTTGTGACCATCTTCCTTAACCCAAGAAGAGTTTTGTAGTGTAGGTGAGGAAATATCTGATGCCATAGCTCACATAAACTGATTCTTTAATGGATCTATGCTTGAACTGGGTGTCATGTAAACCTATACAAGCTTCCCTCTTAGACACCAATCACTTTAGTTGAATATATGCTTGAGACCTTATACCAAACCAAAACCCAACCATCCACAAAGGAAACTCTAAATACTTTGTTGTCCAAGACTGAAATAGATAGGGGGTTATTCTTTAGTCCTGGTACAAACAATATGCCATTCATATGCAGAGTGTCTCTTGAATCTAACTAGAAGGATGTAGATATAACACCCTTCACTACATATATGTAATCATCCCCAATTTCCGCATTTAGTGAAGAATATTCCTCTAATAATTTCGTGAGAACACTCTGATATCCTATCAAATGTTTGAAAGCACTACTATCTACCAACCAAATCTCACTACTATTTGTAATGGATCCGAAAAGAGTAGAGATAAAGCAATACTCCTTCCTAATACCATCATCAATATCATCAAACTGTGATTCTTTGGTACTCTTCTATGATTGGTCACATGCTTCAGTAATAGATGCATGCTGCTTCCCTTTTCTGTTCTTCTCAGGACATTTGTTAGCAAAATGACCAAACTTATGACAATTATAAGACTAATACGAGAGATATCCTTTGTATTATGTTCATGGGAAAGACCATGTCTCTTCCCTTTGTTTTTCTTATAAGGATATTCCATTCCCTTCCCTTTCTTTGCTTGAGATGCAATGGCTAAATTTTCTTCATCCTCATATTTTTTAGAGAGACATAATTCTTCCTTATTCTTGGACATAATCAATCCACAATTGATCTGTTGAGCTTTGGTGTTGTCATTGATGTCAAACAAACAAGATGGATGTTGATGCCAAACAAGAAGCATGTTGGTATCAAACAAGAATCATGAATACTTGAAGCTAGTTTGAAGAAATATATAATCGTGTATGCAAGTCTTAGTAGTGCGCAAGATCCATAAGGTAATGGCTCTCTATATAAGTGAAGCTAGTTTGAAGAAGTACATGGAGAATAAGTGTGAAGTTTTTGGAAGAGTGCAAATCTCACCAAGACACAGAACTCATATGCGTAGATAACACCAAGTCATTAGACTTATGTGCGCAAAACCTCACAAGGATGAATTATCAAAAGATGTACACCAACGAAATCTAAACAGATGTAGTTAGCTTAACCGAGAAGTAAGGAAGTATGGGGGTCACTAACTCAAAGGAATCTCAACTTGTGGACACATATCATTGAGCAAGAATAGTAGAAATAAGCAAGATATGGAAATGTTGATGTAAGCTTGAATATAAAGAAGATGTGAGGTTTTGATTTGGCAAGATTCTAATTCTAAGGTATCAATGGCTCATTGATCTAGAAGAATTCTATACAACAGAGAGCCGATTACACAAAACCAATGAACAAGAACAACATACAGTGTGCAAATAAGGAGGGTACCCAATATTGAGTTGTGGGAAGAAGATATACAACTGAATATGTAGATAGTAGAATTGACAAAGTGTTGATATTTCATATTGCAGAAGACACAAATCGTAGATCATAGAAGTGACAAAGGATTGATATTGCAGATTGCAGATTGCAGAAGACACAGATTACAGACTGCAGAAGGTGCAAAGTGTTAAGACATAGATCGTAGATCGCAGAAGTCACAATTTTGTTACAATATATTATTTTCAAGGTGGCAAGAAGGGGCAAGGATAGGAAGTTGAAGCTTCCTTCCAGTTGGTGCTGGAGAATACAAAACAAGGATTTGTAGCTTCCTTTTAGTTGGTATTGAAGAACAAGATGAGAAGATTACAGTTTCAATTCAGGTTGGTTCCTGAACATTGGAAGTGGGTACTTGCAAAAAAGGACTGATATCCATTTAGGTCGGTGCCTGAACTTAGTAAGTTGGTGCTTGCATAGAAGATTGAAGTCCTTATAGGTTGGTGCATGTAATAAACAAGTTGGTGCTTGCATGTGGGATTGGTGTCCTAATTAGAATGGTGTATGAGTGAGTTGGTTCTCACATTTGGATATTGGTGTTTCCTATCTATGTAATCAATTATATATATAGATATATAAAGTTACTTTACATATTCTTTGCGCAATTGCGTCCTTTATTGTTTTTGGTAGAAAAGTTTTTGAAGTATAATTTGTTAACTGAAAAATTGTGTAATCTGTGCTTTATACTAATTCATTCCCACTCTCAGTATAAATAAGAATTACATCAATTGGTATAAGAACGAGTCTATTCAGTGCAATTTAACAACTAGAAGATATATCTTTGCACATAAATGGATAGGCATGAAATCCTTTCTACTAACAGAGAACCAAGATTTGATGGATCGAACTATACCTTCTAGAAAATTAGGATGGAAGTGTATCTACAATCTCTTGGAGTGGATGTTTGGAAGTCAGTGGAGAAGGGTTATGAAGCTCACAAAACCACACTAATGGATGCAACTAAAGCAAGGGTCATGAATGCAATATTATGTGGCCTAACAGATTATGAGTTTACCAAGTTGATGTAGTGTACATCAACCAAAGATATGTGGGATAAATTAATAACATCTATGAAGGAGATGACAAATTCAAGAAGGCAAAATTGTAGACCGATTTAGGATAGTTTGAATCCATGAAGATGAAAGAAGAAGAAAACATATCATATATTCTTTGAGTTGATGAAATTGTTAACGCCATCAAAGGTCTTGGGGTGAAAATTGTTGAGGAAGTAGTAGTCCAAAATGTAGTAAGAACTTTCCATCTAGATTTGACTCCAAAGTATCAATATTAGAAGACATAATTGATTTGGAAAAGTTAACAAAGGATGAACATCACAAGATTCTTATGACATATGAGATGAGGACTGAAAATGAGAATCCCTCTAGGAGAGAAGCAACATTTGAAGCCACCAAGAAGACTAAATGAAGTGGGCATGAACACAACAAGAATGATTCTAATGGATCAGATGAAGAAGAAGCCAACTTTGTGAAGAAATTAGAAAGGGGACGTGGAAAATACAAAGGTAGTTTACCCTTCAAATATTGTTTTGCTTTTGGTGGAGTAGGTCATTTTGCTTCAAAATGTCCTTACAAAGAAACTTTAGACAATGATAGTGAAGTTGATGTCAATCACAAAGAATGAAGGATGATGCACCAATAAGACATGTATGAAAATAGGAAGAAGCTTCTTAAGCAGAGAAAGAGCTTATAATCCAAGGAATACATCATTTCATCAGAGAAAGATAATAATGATGATAACTCAAGAGAAGTAATTTTTATGGCATTCATAGAAGATGAAGTTTCAGAAGAAAAATATAATTGTTGTTCTTTCATCAAGGAATAATCATCAAAAGAGAAGACTCATGAGGGCCAACTAGAAATATTGACAACGGGATCTATACCTCACCTTCAAAAAATGATGGTAATTTGGATCAGGCAATCTGTTTGATATGAGTAACGAAGAAGAAACTGCAGAAGTTGACATGGAAGATGAACTGATTAGTGCTTTGGAAGAACTAAAGAAGTCAAGAAAGAAGAACAAATCCTTAAAGAAACAACTGTTAAAAGAAGAAGAACATATCAAGGAGGAAAAGGATTTTCAAGAAACATTGGAAAAACGAATGAGTAAGAAGGAAAATGGGCTTGAAAAACAATTGGACTACGCACTAAATGAAGTAAAAAGGATCAAATAAATAAATTCAGCGTTGGAAGCATCTCTGATATAAGCAAGAAAGAAAAATGAGTTGCTAACAAAACGTCTTGCGCAAAAAGATAAAGAGATTTCTCACTTGAAGACTGAAGTGGATGAAATAAGAAGAGAAGCCCAATATTTGTAAAATCAAAGAGAGTCCAAGGATAAAATACCAGATGGCGCAAAACCAAAAGAAGACAAGGTTTATTTTGGCACAAAAATTAAGAACAAGTTCAATAATATCACATCAATATTGGACAAGATATTGAACAACAAGAGATCATCAACATACAAGTTAAGCTTGGATATGATAAGATAGCTGCAAATATATGTGACAACAAATGTAGATACAAGTCAGATGAAGTTTGAAAATCAAGTCCACCCTAGGTATGATAGTTCTTTCAATAATTACAATTTTTCTTGTCATATTAGTAAAAGAAGGGTCAATACATTGAAGTGTTCAAGGTGTAATTATTTTGTCCACATTGCAAAATACTGTCATACAATGATTTGCTATGCTTGTGATGGTTTTGGGCATCATGCACAATATTATCAAGAATGTTGGTACCAGAATCTACCCCCATCAAAATTTGTACATTCTGATAGTATGCATGTAAAGAAGTACCCCAATTTTCGCTGCCAAAATGTTCAAAAGTATTTTTCCAAAGCCTTGTGTTCCTTGTATTAGGCTGGTCAGTTTTTCATCGCCTCGAACGTCCAGCCTAATCAGTTTGTAATGAACATCTTTGGCTTTCGTTTCCCATAGAGTTGTCCATTTTATTAAACCCTTATCCATCTATGAATTTTGACATAAGTGAGGGTTTAATAATTATTATTATTTTGAAATTAAAAAAAAAGGTATTTTTATCTTTTTGTTTTAAAATAATAATCTTTATTAAAAATAAAACTTATTATTATAAAAATAATCCCTTGCCTTTAGACTCATTAAGTCTCTTTTGTCATATATAATACATGAATGGGTAAAGTAGTTAAATGAAAAAGTTTTGTAAAAGTTTGAGTCGTTTATGCTTTCCCAAGCCATGTCAAGAAAGGATTTTGTTTTCATTACCTTTAACTAACCATCCAACAACATGGCCAACATATTTGTTTGAACTTCAATGTATTGACAACACTCAAATGAGAGCCACAAGATAATTCCACAATACATGCAATGCTCGACGCATTGATCTAAGTATTAATTATCTGACTTCTAAATACTTTTGTTTACTGCATATGGGATAATATCTCACTGAAAGGTGTCCAACAACAAAACACCAAAAAGGATCCTTAAATGGGGCTTTGAAGCATGCTTTCCAATATTACAATGAAGAGCCACAATTTTGGATGGCACTCATATTACCAGCTCGCAAAATTAAAATACAGAGGACGCTTGGATGTTTTGGAGTGAACGCTTTGAAAGGAAAATTGATGATGTTCTTGTCGTCTCATCGAAGAAGAAAAAAGAATATGTAATAGATTGAAAATTTTTAAATGCACAAACCCTAGGGGAAAATGCGCTAGTGATAATTCAAAGCTCGGTGAATGCAAATGCTCGAAAGTTCAAGCATTCAACATCAAAGATAGGGTCTTTGCCAAAGAAGATTTTATTGCTCTATATGTGAGTTTGGCATACGATACAAAGCAGTTAAACCATGGTCGATGTTGAGACATGCACATGCGAACATGATGGGAGTGGGAGCGCTATACTCTTGATGACTCCCATGGGAACTGGATATCTTGTCCAATCACTATTGTTTTCGATTGGAAAGGAATAATAAACATTGCAACAAGAGCACATTTGAGAAACTATTGCAGAAAATACATTACATTGATTTCAAGATGTGACACATATTCAAGTTCATGCTATACAAGTATTGATGGACAAATATTCATGTATGAACAACTTTGTATTGTATGAATGCATCATTACATAATACTAATCATTGTGAGTAGATATAACACATTTGCATAATTATAATTGGTATTATGAAAGAGTTGTCATTACACGAGCCTAGATCCAAATCCTAGGCTCTATCAAGTGCAGAGAGGGATCACATCTCTCTAGGTGCAAACCTCTTCTTAAGTATTGCACTCAATGAGCTATCAACTTTGGTGTGTCCTATATATAGCCATTGATTTGATTTAAAACAAAAGACACATCTTTTTATTTAAGGTCCGCATATAATATTTTTATTATTAGTATTTAATATTATTTATGGCCGATATATAATATTTATTATTATTATTTATTTTGTTAGGAATGAACATTACAACATCTCCTCATACATGGTTTTAAAACCTTATGCAAGGCCCTCCTAAAACCATGGATTGTTTAGGAGGCCTTGCACATGGTCTTAAAACCATTTGCAAGGCCCTCCGAAACCATGTACAATAAAACCATGGGTTCTTTAGGAGGCCTTGCACATGGTTTTAAAACCATGTGCAAGGCCCTCCTAAACCATGTGCAAGGCCAATATTTTTTTGCGGATAATTCAATTTTTATTTTTTATTATTTTGTTAGGTAGGAACATTACAACATCTCCCCCATATTGTGTTTTTTTTCTCACCCACAATTTTTTTGGGGATAATTAATATTTTACTTTTTTATTGTTTTGTTAGGTAGGAACATTACAACATCTTTACTTTTTTATTGTTTTGTTAGGTAGGAACATTACAACATCTTGCCCATATTATGTTGTTTTTCAGGCCGACATTTATTTTGGCAGATAATTAAAAGTTTTATTTTTTAATATATTGTTAGTAACAAACGTTACAAGATCTCCTTCATATTAGGTTGTTTTTTTGGCCAACATTTATTTTGGCTGATAATTAAAATTTTATTTTTTGTTGCGCTGAGAGGCGCTCTACAGCCCAGTATGGGGCAGATCTTGTAACGTTATATAACACTATGTAACGTTACTCATGTAAATGTCGGCCATAAAAAATAAATTTTTTAATTATCCTCTAAAATAAATGTCAACCACAAAAACAACCTAATAAGGGGTAGATTTTGTAATGTTCCTACTTAACAAAACAATGAAAGAAAATTAATTATCGGCCAAAAAAATGTGGGTGAGAAAAACAACACAATATGGGGAAGATGTTGTATTGTTCCTACTTAACAAAATAATAAAAAATTGAATTCTCCGCAAAAAAAATGTTGGTCGTGCACATGGTTTTAAAACCATGTTCAAGACCTCCTAAACAACCCATGGTTTTATTGTACATGGTTTAGGAGGGCCTTGCAAATGGTTTTAAAACCATGTGCAAGGCCTCCTAAACAACCCATGGTTTATTGTACATGGTTTAGGAGGTCGTTGCAAATGGTTTTAAGACCATGTGCAAGGCCTCTTAAACAACCCATGGTTTTAGGAAGGCCTTGCACATGGTTTTAAAACCATGTATGGGGAGATGTTGTAATGTTATTTTCCAACAAAATAAAAAATATTAGATGTCTGCCATAAATAGTATTAAATATTAATAATAAAAATATTATATGTCGAACTTAAATAAAAAGATGTGTCTTTTGGTCTGAATCAAGAAGAGGTTTGCACCCCCAAATATTTGATCTGTCTCAGCGCTTGATAGAGCCTAGGATTTGGATCTATGCTGGTTATTTTGTTAGTCTTGTAACATTACATAACATTACATAAGTTATGTAACGTTACAAGATCTCCCCCATAGTGGGATGTAGAGCGCCTCTCGGTGCAAAAAGACAAAAGGTACATATTCTTGATAAAACCTTTGCGTAGAAGTTAGGAGCAAGAAGACAAAAAGAACAATCTTTTCCAGTTTACAAATATCCGAAGTTTTGAGGTCCATAAGTGGCGTACAGGTCGCTATCACAAAGGACAAAATAAGACACTACGTAGATTATCATAACAATCATATTGATTTACAAAATTGAATAACAAACATATCGATTTAGGACAAACAAAGAACATTGAAACAACCAGAATGAAATGTTTCATACAACACCGATAGATAAATATGGAGGGAAAATGAAAGCAATCTTAGATAGTATCAAGAAAGATGTGTGCACATCAAAAAATGGATAAAGAAAGTTCCTCATACATGTGCACTTAAAATAAACAATCAAAGTATTCCTCAAGCAACAACTAAATGTTTCCCTTCTTGCTGATCTCTAAAGTTGTGAGGAAAATCCTTGAATTCAAGGAAAGTAATAATAAACATTGCAACAAGAGCACATTTGAGAAACTATCACACAAAATACATTGATTTCAAGATGTGACACATATTCAAGTTCGTGCTATACAAGCATTGATGGACATATATTCATGTATGAACAACTTTGTATTGTATGAATACATCATTACATAATACTAATATTTGTGTGCAGATACAACACATTTGCATAATTATAATTGGTATTATGAAAGAGATGCCATTACAAAAGACAAATAGGTACATATTCTTGATAAAACCTTTGTCGTAGAAGTTAGGAGCAAGAAGAGAAAAAGAACAATCTTTTTCAGTCTACAAATATTCGAAGTTTTGAGATCCATAAGTGGCGTACAAGTCGCTATCACAAAGGACAAAATAAGACACTACGTAGATTATCATAACAAGCATATCGGTTTACAAAATTGAAACCTTCAACATCTACTAATCTGAATCCAACAATGAAGAAAATGCAATATAAAGCTTGAAGATGAAGAAGATGTGAGATTTTCATGTTAGCTTGAAGATGAAGAAGACATGAGAAAGGTTGATGTAAGATTCACGGCGAAGAAGATGTGAGAAAGATTGATGTAAGCTTCAAGACAAAGAAGATGCGAGATTTTGATTTGGCAAGTTTCTAATTCTAGGGTATCAATGGCTCGTTGATATAGAAGAAGTTTATATTGCAGAGAGTTGATTGTGCAAAATTAAAGAAGAAGAATAACATATAGTGTGCAAATAAGGAGGGTACCTAGGATTGAGTTGCGTGAAGAAGATATACAACTTAAGACATAGATCATAGAATTGGAAAAGTGTTGACATTGTAGATTGCAGAAGATGTAGATCACAAATCGCAGAAGGTGAAAAGTGTTAAGAAACAGATCGTCAAAGTCACAATTTTGTTACAATATATTCTTTTAAGGGTGGTAGGAAGGGGAAATGATAGGAATAAGTTGAATCTTCCTTCTAGTTGGTGCTCGAGAATACATAATAGGTAGTTGTAAATGCCTTTCAGTTGGTGCTGAAGAACATGGAGATGATATTGCAATTTCCATTCAGGTTAGTGCCTTAACACTACAAGTGGGTTATTGCACAAAAGGACTGATTTCCATTTAGGTTGGTTCCTGAAATCAACAAGTCGGTGCTTGCATAGAAGACTGAAGTCCTTATAGGTTGGTGCATGTAATCAAAAAGTTGGTGCTCACATGTGGGATTGGTGTCCCAATCAAAATGGTGTCTAAGTGAGTTGGTGCTCACATTTGGAGATTGGTGTCTCCTATCAATGTAATCAATTTTTATAAATAGATATATATAAGTTACCTTACAAATTCTTTGCACAATTGTGTCCTTTATTGGTTTTGGCAGAAAAAGTTTTGAAGTATAATTTGTTAAGGGAAACATTGTGTAATGTGTGCTATATACTGATTCACCCCCCCTCTTAGTATAAATAAGAATTCTAACAATTGGTATCAGAGTGGGTGTATTAAGTAATAGTTTAACAACTAGAAGATATATATTTGCATAGATATGGATAGGCAAGATTGACTTTTTACTAATAGAGCACCAAGATTTGATGGGTCGAACTATACCTTATGGAAACGTATGGAAGTGTATTTGCATTTGCTTGGAATGGATGCTTGGTAATTAGTGGAGAATGGTTATGAAGCTCCAAAAACTACACCAATGGATGCAACTTATAGAAGACAATATGAAAATAATGCAAGGGACATGAATGCAATATTATGTGGCCTAGAAGATTCCTAGTTTACCAAGGTGATGTAGTGTACATCAACCAAAGACATGGGATAAACTCAAGAATATCTATGAAGGAGATGACAAAGTCAAGAAGGAGAAATTGTAGACCTATTCAGGATAGTTTGAATCCATAAAGATGAAAGAAGAACAAAACATGGCATCATATCTTTTCTAAGTTTATGAAATTGTTAACGCCATCAAAGGTCTTGGGGTGCAAATTACTGCGGAAGTAGCAGTCCAAAAGGTAGTAAGAACTTTTCCATCTAGATTCAACTCTAAAGTATAGGTCTTAGAAGACATAACTAATTTGGACAAGATAACAAAGGATGAGATTCATGGGATTCTTTCAACATATGAGATGAGAACTGAAAAGGAGAATCCCTCTAGGAAAGAAGCAACGTTCAAAGACACCAAGAAGACTAAATTAAGTGGGCATGAACACAAGAAGAATGCTTTTGATGGATCAGACAAATAAGAAGCCAAATTTGTGAAGAAATTAAAAAGAGTACGTGGCAAATACAAAGGCAAGTTACCCTTCAAATGTTTTGCTTATGGTGGAGTAGTTCATTTTGATTCCAAATGTCCTTACAAATAAACTAGAGACAATGATAGTGAAGATGATGTCAATCACAAAGAATGAAGGATGACGCATCAACATGACAATTCTAAAAACAATAAAAGGCTTCTTAAATAGAGAAATAGATTATGCTACAAGAAAGACATCCGTTCATCAAAGGAAGATAATAGTGATGATAACTCAAGAAAAGTACTTTTTTATGGCATTTGAAGAGGATCAAGATTCATAAGAAAAAGATAATTATTGTTATTTCATCAAGGAAGAATCATTAAAAGTGAAGACCGATGAAGGCCAACTAGAAACACTGAGTAAGTATTTTTACAATGGGATCTATACCTCACCTTCAAAATTTGATGCAAAATTTGCACCAGGAAGTTTGCTTGATATGAGTAACAGTGAAGAAGAAACCATAGAAGTTGACATGGAAGGTGAATTGATTAGTTCTTTGGAAGAACTGAAGAAGTCAAGAAAGAAGAACAAATATTTAAAGAAACAACTGTTAAAAATTGAAGAACATGTCAAGGAGGAAAAGGATTTTCAAGAAAAATTAGAAAAACATATGAGTAAGAAGGAAAAAGAGCTTGAAAAATAGTTTGACTATGCACTAAATGAAGTAAAAATGATAAATGAAACAAATTAAGTGCTGGAAGCATCTTTGAAAGAAACAAGAAAGAAACATGAGCTGCTAACAAAACATCTTGTGCAAAAAGATAAGGAGATTTCTCACTTGAAGAGGGATGTGGCTAAAATAAGAAGAGAAAACTAGTCTTTGGAAAATCAAAGAGGGTCCAAGGATGAAATACCAAATTGCAAAAATCCAAAAGAAGACAAGGTTTATTTTGGCACATAAATTAATAACAAGTTCAATAATAACAGATCAATCTTGGACAAGATATTGAACAACCAGAGATCACCAACAGACAAGTTAGGGCTTGGCTATGATATGATAGCTAGAAATATTTGCTACAACAAATGTATTTCAGATGCAAGTTAGATGAAGTTTGAAAAGCAAGTTCAACCTAGGTATGATAGTTCTTTCAACAATTACAAATTTTCTTATCATACTAGTAAAAGAAGGGTCAATACATTGATGTGTTCAAGGTGTAATTATTTTGGACACATTGCAAAATACTGTCATACAATGAGATTCTCTTCTTGTGATGGTTTTGGGCATAAGGCTCAATGTTGTCTAAGAAGAGTGAAACAACCAGAACGAAATGTTTCATACAACTTCGACAAAGAAATATGGAGGAAAAGGAAAGCAATATTAGACAATATAAAAAATGATGTGTGTAGATCAAAAGATATTTAAAGTTCATTCCTCAGACTTGTGCAATTGAAATAAACAATCCAAGTATTCCTCAAGAAGCTATTGAATGCCACCCTTCTTGTTGATCTATGAATATGCGAGGAAAATCCTTGAATTCAACATGTCATTATGAATTCAAGGAAAGTAATAATAGACATTTCAGCCAGAGCACATTTGAGAAACTATCACACAAAATACATTGATGTTAGGATGCGGCACATATTCAAGTTCCTACTATACAAGTATTGATGGAAATATATTCATATATGAACAAATTTGTATTATATGAATGCATCATTACAAAATTCTAATAATTGTGTGCAGATACAACACATTTGCATAATAAGAAGTAAGGGAGTACGAGGGTCATTGACTCAAAGGAATCTCAACTTGTGGACATATCTCTTGAGAAAGAATAGTATAAATAGGAAAGAGATGGAAATGCTGATGTAATATTGAAGATGAAGAAGATGCGAGATTTTGATTTGGAAAACTTCTAATTCAGTGGTATCAATGGCTCGTTGATCTAGAAGAAGTTTATACAACAGAGATTTGATTGCACAAAATTAATGATGAAGAATAGCAGACAACGCACAAATAAGGAGGGTACCCAGTATTGAGTTGTGCAAAGAAGATATACATATGAAGACACATATCACATAATTGGAAAAGTGTTGATATTGTAGATTACAGAAGATGTAGATCGAAGATCATATAAGTGACAAAGGATTCATATTGCAAATTGTAGAAGATGGAAATTGCAGATCACAGAAGGTAAAAAGTGTTAAGACGAAGATTGTAGATCACAGAAGTCATAGTTTTGTTACAATATATTCTTTTCAGGTTGGAAGTAAGGGGAAATTATAGGAAGTTCAATCTTCCTTCCAGTTGGTGCTAGAGAATACAAAACAAGGAGTTGTAGCTACCTTTTAGTTGGTGTTGAAGAACAAGAAGAGGAGATTGCAATCTACATTCAAGTTGGTGCCTTAACATTGCAAGTGCTTTCTTATGTAAAAGGACTTATATCTATTCAAGTCAGTTCCTGAAGTCAGCAAGTTGGTGCTTACACAAAAGATTGAAGTCCTTACAGGTTGGTACATGTAATCAACAAGTTGGTGCTTGCATGTGGGATTGGTCTCCCAATCATATTGGTGCTTGAGTGATTTGGTACTCACATTTGGAGATTGGTGTCTCCTATCTATGTAATCAATTTTTATATATAGATATATATATAAAGTTACTTTATATATTCTTTGCGCAATTATGTCCTTTACTATTTTTGGCAGAAAAAGTTTTGAAGTATAATTTGTTAAACAATTTTTTTTGTAATCTATGCTTTATATTGATTGACCCCCCTAGTATAAATAAGAATTATGACATGATCAAGTGATGTTAGTGCATCCCTAGCACAAACTCCCTGAATGAAATGTTCCCATGAAGTAGGAATACCATTGAGAATGAAAGGGACAACATTTCTATCGTTAACTTCTTCTCCAATAGGTCTGAGCTGATCTATTATCTGAGTAATATTTATAAAGTATGTAGCAACAATATCTGACTCTGTCATCTTGATGTCATGAAGCTTATTCTTTAATGCTATCTTCATGTTAGGGTTATTGGTTTAAAATAGACATGTCAAAGCATCATACATTTCTTTAGTTGTCTTCAATTGTGCAATATGTGGGATCACGTGATCATTTATTGAGTCAACCATAATCCTTTTTTCCTTAGATTTATTTTCATTTTCCTTAGCTTTCTCGTCATCATCTGTAGGTTCCAGAATAACTTTGCTTGCATACTCATCAACCTCATTTTCTTCTAGCATGAAATGTATTATGATTTTCCAGGATCTAAACTTCATAGCACTGTCAAGTCTGTATTCAAACCTAATTGTGGTCATTATCTTGATCCCAATGCTTCAACCACATATGCTTAATAGCTATAAATAAGGTTGTCTTGGTATACTATTTAGGATCACATCAGCTTGATATGTCTTCAAAACTGATATCTGGAACCTAGGAGCTCTGATACCATGTTGATTTTTCAACTTTTAGATATGATAATTATTTCCCTAATGAATTTTATGTAACCGATTCTTCATAAAATAATTATACATTGAAACATTCAACCATATGTTACACTTCAAATAAATTTGAATGATTGAGAAAAAATGATGAATACAATACAATACACAGACCATTATGTTAGTTTTCTAATCTAATTCAAATTGATTAGGATCTTTATCTAAAAGAATAAAAAACATATACAGATGCATAAGATAGAGCATATACACAATACATAAACATTTTCCTCAGGGAATTCATAAAGGAGAAAACCCCGCAAATTTTCTCAGAATAGTTTCGTTAATAAGACAATATCACAAGATAGAAAAACCTAAGAATAAGAATTCTTCTACGACCCTCTCTCTCTCTCTCTCTCTATCCTCCTTCTTCTCCTCTCTCTGCTCATGCGAACTTGAGTGAGTGAGTGTGTGTATAAATGAGGGAGGGCACCTCCCTATTTATACCCTTTAAGTGACTGACCTAATAACTTAATTGGGATGACCTCTTACCCTAACAGGGTCGACTTCACCTAGGGAGACTCAAAAACACATTTTATTATTCAAATTAGGGACTGCTTCCCCGACTTACAAAGAAGGATTTACCTCAATGATCATAGAGAATAATGACATCCCAAAAGGAGGGAAACACATCTCTAATGGGGGTTCACCAATATACAATGATAATATACATCAAAATATCTTCTGAAGTTACAAATACAACAACACTCCCTCTTAAATAGGAAGGTAGTCTCTCGCCATAGTCATCATCACATCTGGTCACGTCATCATCACAACTGTCGTAGTACTCATCTTGTCGATAATTGAATAATGACATCTATTAGATATATTCGTCATAGGAAGTTTCTACAAATCCAACCCTGTTTCATGCTGGGTGTAGGCCTAATCCTCATCTAGGTATTCATCATATCCACGAGCAATCCATCACATAGGTACAACCCAGGACCACACATTACATTGCCACTGCAATCACCTGCTTCTCCTACCATCATCTTGTCATATCCATATGTTCTTATCATTACACATGGAGCAGAAACCCAAATGCATACCACTGACTAACTGCGTTCTACCAACATAAGAGCACTACAGGACTCATTACATCTCAACAATGAACTATGTGAGAATTTCCTAGTAGCACACAAAGTGCATTATGTCTCTCTATGATCAACCCATGTTCTTCCAACATAGGAGCACGCCAGGACTCCTTGCATCTCAACGATGACCTGTGTCTACCACTATGCGAGAATCGCCCAGGTGCACACCAAGTAACTTGTGACCTCTCACCATCTCCAACATGGGAACATATAAGGACTGATTACGTTCAAGGACAACCTGCATACCACTCCAGGACTATTTACGTCCAAGGACAATGCCAAGGAGTATTACATCTAAGGAAAACCTGTGTACTCCGCCGGTACTGATTACATCCAAAGATGACCTTCTAGGACTCATTACATCCAGGGATTACCTGTGTACTACATCAGGACTCATTACATCTGGGGATGAACTGACATGACTGATTATGTCCCGGGACAACCTACGTACTACACTAGGACTCATTACATCCGGGGATAACCTGTATACCTTCCCATGTGAGATATCATACTAGAACATATGTGTCTTTCGGTCTCCTCGCCATCTCTAGCATGGGAGCATGCCAAGAATGTTTATGTCTGAGAACAACCTGCTTCTACCACCATGCAAGAGATCGTCACTCCCTCTTTCTAGGGAACTCGATCTGGATAACACCAAGTCTCTCTCTAAAGTATTCAAACTTTACTATGGCTAGTGGTCTGGCCAACACATCAGCTATCTACTTGTCCGTCGCCATGTACTAGAGTTTCATTGCTCCTCTTTGCACCATATCTTGGATAAAGTGATACTTGATCTCAACGTGATTCGACTTGTCATGGAACACCATATTCTATGACAATTTCACGCAACTATAGTTGCCACAAAAGATACAAGTCACCTCTAACTCGATATCAAACAAATCAGACAGTAGCTTTCGAATCCATACTACCTCACAACTAGCTGAACAAGCTACAAAATATTATGCCTTGGCTATACTTAGTGCCATGTAGGACTACTTCCTTCTAAACCAAGAGATCATACCGTATCCCAAATTGAACCAACATCCAAAAGTTCTCTTCCTATCAGTGGCACTGCCTACCCAATCCGAATCAACATAACCGTGTTGGTTAATCTTCTGATTCACATCATACTTGATCCCATAATCAACTGTACACTTTAGGTACCTCAATACATTCTTTGTAGCTACCAGGTAAACATGTCTCATATCTACCAGGAATTGGCTCAGGGTGATCACAAAAAAGCATATTTATGGTATCATATTTGTCAGATACATCAATGAACCAGTCATCCGATGATACATCATGGAATCAACTGTCTTCGATGAAGCATCACATAGTAGCTTCAAGTTCGATGCCATAGGTGTGGCTATCGCCTTACAATTCAACATTCTGAATCTCTTTAGAATATCCACTGCATACTTTCCTTGACCAAGGAAGATTCCATCCGTACCCTGCCACACCTCCATGCCTAAGAAATAGTGCATCATCCCTAGGTATTTCATCTCGAACTCAATGGAAATCTTCCTCTTTGTATCTATGATGAGTTCATTCTCTCTTGTCAGAAATAGGTCATCAACATATAGCAGGAGCATCACCGGTCTTCCGCCTTCAACCTTGAAGTAAACGTTAGAATCTTCTTTACTCTTGGTAAAGCCTAAGCTCATCAAGAAGTTGTCCATCTCTCCGTACCATGTCCTGGGTGCCTGTTTCAATCCGTACAAGGATTTCTTCAATTTGCACACATGTGTCTGCTTGTCATGTGTCTCAAATCCCAGTGGTTTCGCCACATACACTTCCTCTTCAACTACACCATTCAAGAATGTTGTCTTGACGTCCATCTGGTGTACCTTCCATTTCATTACTATAACCAATTCAAGTATAGATCCGATGGAAGTGTATATTGCTACAGGTGCAAATGTCTCCTCGTAGTCTATGCCTTATTTCTAAGAGAAGCCATATGCCAAGAACCTTTCCTTATGTTTTTCAATGCTACCATCTGCAACATGCTTGAACTTGTAGATCCACTTCAAAGTCACAACAAGCTTCCATTTCGGTCTCAGAACTATCTCCCAGACATCATTCTTCATAATTGACTGGTACTCCCCGATCATGACATCCTTCCATTCTTTCTTTTCTGCAGCTTCTTCATAGTTGGAAGGTTCTTTGTCAATGATGTCACATAGCAGGGCCACATAGATGTTATATGGTTTAGGTATTTTCCTTTCTCTATGAATCTCATATGGAGCATGATACCTTTCTACATCTTGTATTACCTCTTGTGCCCATGTTGGTTTTCTCTCATGGGAGTTCTTCTCGTGAAGTGGTTCTACAAGATCTTGTAGTTATGCCATGTCGCGATCTCCATGGTCTTCTGGAATTGTTTATTCTATTGCCATGTCTCATACTCTAGTTGCTTTAGGTTCTCCGATTTCTACAATAGGTAGTTTTATGGATCTTGAGTATGTTGAGTCTTTGTCAAATGTTATGTCTCTGCTGATGTCAATCTTCTTGAATCCTGGAATTATATTCGGTAAGCGTTTGAAGTGTCAATGTATCCTACGAATATTCCCTTCCTCCTTGAAGGATCGAGCTTGGAATGTGTATGTACACTAGGAGGCCAACTATTTTGAGATGGATGATGTTGATGTATTTATAAATTCAGAATGTATCCACTTGTATATTTTATATTGTATTTCATTGTACCCCGATGTTCCTCCAATCAGGAAAGTCATTAATATAATAAAGTCATATAAATTCATTGAGGTTAACCCTCCCTTTTACATTGGGGAAATAGTCCCCATAGTTGAGGGGTATTCGGGTTATTAGACTCTCTTAGTGAGGTCGGACCTGGTGAGTAATTGTCAAGTGGAAAACTAGTATAAATAGAGAGTGAGACTCTCTATTTGAAACACACACTCACTCAACTGTAGCGCATGAGTGAGAGAAGAGGAACTCTTACAAGTGAGAGAGAGAACAACTGTCGGAGATCATCTTTGTGTTTTTGGGTTTTACTTTTGCTATTGGTGCTCATTCTATCTCTGAGGATGTTGCGGGGTTTTCTCCTTTATGGTTTCCCCAAGAAAAACTCTTTGTGTCTCTTGTCTCTTGTGATTATTGTTGTGCATGTTATTCTCTCAGATAAGATCCTAGATCATATTGATTAAATGATAAAAATATAACATGGTATCAGAGCTAACCTGAGAAGAAGACACTGTGCAGCTGCAGAAGCTAGGGATTCTTATTTTTTGGGTCTCTCTCCATATATCATCAGCAAAAGGAGGCTAGGATAACTCCCCAATGAAGGGCACATCTTTCCATTGAAGCAGAATCTAATTCTGAGCATTTTCAGTTTTTGACCTACCATTACAATGGGAAATTAGGGCTTTTCACAGAAGTGGAATTTTTGAGTGAGCCCAACATAATATTGCTCTCTTCCTCAAAATTGATGTTTAGAGACCAAGATCAAAGTTTTTGGTTGGGTAGAACTTCGAAAAAGTCAAACCCTAATTTTCCCTTGAACCAGAAAACCAGCACTACAGAAGATCAGCTCCAGATCCAGTTTCGGTATCTCAAATTAGTAAGATATAAATATTTTGTATTTCCATTTGAGGTTCTCATTTAAGATGTCTCATCACACCAAGATTGATGAAAATATTGAAGGAGCTAAAAAATTCCGAGCATGGAAGTATAGGATTTCACTAGTTCTTGAAGAAAATGAATTCGACACCTACATAAGTGGAGAGGTTCCAGTTCCAGAGGGAGATGAGGCTAAGGCCTTACATAAGAAGAACTCCGTCAAGGGAAAGAGGATTATTGATGATTATATGAAGGATCACCTTATACCACATGTGTCTTCCCTAAAGACACCTAAAGAGATGTTTGATTCCTTGACCAAGCTATTTGAAGGGAAGAACATAAATCAGAAGATGACTTTGAGAAACCAGTTGAAGAATGTAAAGATCCAGAATGCAGAGACCATACAGTCATACTTTACAAGGGTCTCTCAAATCAAAGAACAAATTGAAGTAGTGGATGAAGAAGTAGAGAATTCAGAAATTGTGATGACCACCTTGAATGGTCTCCCTAGGTCGTGGGACTCCTTCCTTCAAGGGATTTGTGCTAGAAGAAAATTAATCACTTTTAGTAGGTTGTGGGAGGAATGCTCACAAAAGGAAGCTCGGATAGTAGCTCAAGAAGAAAATATGGGAAGTGAAGATCAAGCTCTCACATCACACACCAATAAATTGAGAAAGGACCACCATCATCCCAAAGGTAAGCATTCTCATTAGAAAGATATCCCTATTATATATAGCAAAAATCTATATAAACTAAGATGCTATACCTGTGATGAGAAAGGACACTTTGCCAAACATTGTCCCAAAAATAGAGGTGGCTCCCATAAGAAGAAGGACATCAAAATAAAACATCATGCTCACACTGCAGAAGATGATGAACCTCCCAGGAAGAGAGTCAAAGAAGAAAGTGAAGATTCTACAAGTGATGAAGAGTATGTTTTGATTTCTTCCCTCATAGGGACTGTTACACATGGAAGCAATTATTGGATCATAGATAGTGGGGCTTCCAAACATATGATGGGATTCAAAGAATCCTTTGTGAAACTATCTGAACATGAGTCACCCCACAAAGTAAAACTTAGGGATGACTACCCGTATCCCATAAAAGGAAGTGGTGAATCCTCCTATAAGCTAGACTTTGGAAAATCTATGAAGATGAAGGATTTCTTGTTTGTACCAAGACTAAAGAAGAATACTCACTCCATATTTGCATTGGATGCAAAAGGCATGAGAGTTCCATTTGTCGATGGCCAAGTCCTTATGTGGCCAAAGGGGAAGACTATAGATGATGCAGTAGTGATTAGAGAACAAGAGGGAGGCTTATACAAATTAAAGGGCCAACTAGAACAAGCCTTGGTCCATGACTCAGTAGAGCCAGGTGAAATTTGGCATAGAAGGATTATGCATGTGCACTATAGGGAACTATAGTTGGAAAGGGGTAGGGGCGAGTGAGTTTCCCAGTGTCACAATAGCTGCACAAGCTCACGCGGCACCGCGCAAGGGCCGTTTAGCGCGATGAGCGGAGAAGTAACCACTTTTTGAATATTTTATGTATATGTGGGCCCAATTTTGTTGTAATAGGTCAATAGCAGTTATAAATTAGTTAATAGTGGACCCTTGCGGTGAAGGTGTAAGCTTATTTATAGATCCATTTTTGTAACGATAAACATACACGATTTTGGAATTGCAACTAGCGCACTTTGAGCTAGAGATTGTTCTGTCTTGACTACGATTTTGTCTAGGTTCCTTTTGATGCACTCTCCGGTTTTGGAGAAGGATTGTGTAATGTGACACATTTGTGCAAGATTAATATTAGATGTGCTGAGTATGGTTCAATCTCTATCTGTTGTCTATTATGATGTGGCAGTACCACTTTTTGTTATAATGCAATGCGATTTATGTAGATCTGTTATGATGCTATGATTTTGCTTCTGCTTTAGATACAATGATGCGACTTAGTTTCTTCTTGCTCTATTAATGCAATCTGTTAAATCTCTGTGACTGTTGAATGTGGTATGATGTGTCATGATTGATGTTGTGATAAGATAGGGTAATCGCATAACTCATGGTTCCCCCCAGTTACATCCCCATGTCCTCCTTCCCCACTATTAGAAACTCGGTTCTGACAGCTCTCCTTTGAATGCCTTGGGTGAGACCTCGTCTGCTTCATAGACATTACTGGGTAGGGTAAAACCTGTTTAGGCCGGTGCTCAGGGAGATCGCACTGCAGGACATCGACAGAGCTGGAACCCCCGTCGACGATGCTTTGTTGGTGGGTTGCGCCAACAAATGGTTTTGTTGTCGGGACCGAGTTGCAACTAGGAGGGGGATATGTTCTGGCATCCGAATCGATCAAAGATTGAGGATAGGTTTGATCAGAAGTTGCAGGAGTTTCTGAAGCTGAAAATCAGAACCCAAAATTGTCGACAAGTCAATGGCTGGATAGATATATCCATGATGGTCCTCATGAATGGTACTTTTGCAAATTTCCGGTACTCTTGCAGGAATGGTTGACTAAATTTTCTAAGTGGAAGATAAATTTCCAAGGAGGAGAGCTGACATCCTGGACCCCAGAATTGATCCAGGCGCTACAAGAAACTAGCAACAAGGTATCGAGGGCAGTTGAGGTATGGTTGGATAGTATCTTAGAGGGATACATCACTGAATTTGCTGTTGATACTAATAAATCTTTCAGTGAAGTAGAAAGGGAATTTTTCAGTGGACCTCATGGCCGGTTCTTATTGTCGCTACAATTGTCGATTAAGCAACTAGTCAGTGAAAAAGGTATCCTAAAGATGGACCAAGAGTAGTGGACCTTTGGTGTGCAGGGGATGTAGGAAATGCAATAGAAAGGGGGGAAATGCATAAGGAAATAAGGGGTAGATGGCCATGAGTTCTGGTGAGAATATAAAGGTCATTGAAGAAACAAGTGGTTGTATGAGGGGAGGAGCAAGGTTTCAAGAAAAGAGGGAGAGGACGCGAGAAGGTCCTGCTGAAGTCGAAGTGCGATACTGTGAAGAACAACCACACTGGACGAAGCGACCTTTCTGTGACGATGAGGATATACAAGCCCAGGTTACACCTGGAAGAATGATAGGATCAAACCCCAGTGGTAGCATGCCTACCCCTCCGCGCACTACTCCACCACAAGGAAGGAACACGCATTCTACGTTGACTTGCCCAACATGTCAAAAATAGTCTAGTAATAGAGCACTAGCAGGAGGAAGAAAGCCTAGGATGGCGGGCGATGAGATGAAGTTGCCAATATTCAATGGAAATGGCATTGATGATACAGAACAATACTGGTTCTTATATGAAGCTATCTGGACTGCTCGACAAACCGCTGATGATGATGTCAAGAAAAGTCAACTAGCAACTACTTTGAGGGGCTGCACATTGGAATGGTTTATGAGATTCACACGAGTGCCTCAGGGAGGTACTGCAAAAACATTGGATGAGATCAGGATAGGGATATTTGAGGAATTTAAGAAGATGAATTCTGAAGCTCAGTACATTACTGAACTGAAAGAGATAAAATAATTCCCCAATGAAACAATTCGGGATTTTGATCAGCGATTTAAGACCTTGATGGCCCGGGTCAGTTTTTAGATGAGCGATGTTCAGCACAAAGAATGGTTCATTGTAGTGCTTGTCCTACATATTCGACAACCATTAATGCAACAAAATATTGCGACACAGAGCGAGGCTCTGGAGACCGCGATGAAACTGGAAGAATCACTAGTAGGAGAAACTGCTGTTGGAATGAATCAGATTCAGGTACAGCTGGCCAATCTAATGCTGTAGCTACAAGACATCAAAAAGGATAAGGAGGATCATGATGATCTTTGGTGTACCTGGTGCCATGCAGCAGACATATCAAGGATACATGTTCGGCATTTTGAAATTATTTGCTATCAAGAGCCCCTAATCCATTAAGTAGTGCTGGTGCACCATGGTGTCGTATCTTCTAGATCTATGGGCATCGACATGATAACTGTGATTACATGCAGAAGATGGTTACCAAAGCAGATAAATTGTACTGTACATTCTGTTAGTCAGTTGGACATGAAAACACAAACTGTCGCACTTATGATTTGCTCCAAGAAAGGACATATGATTCATACTTTGTGAAAAGGGAGGAACCACAGATAGCGCAAGCATCGCTGCAAGTAGTGCAGCCAACGGTGCAGGTAATGTACACACCGCCGCATCCATTGTAGTTCATCCCTGCGCAACCCTAGCCGCAGTTTGTAGCACAGCCGTAGTTTGCACCACAGCTGCAAATAGTCGTACAACCGCAGTATAGCCAGGTGCAGCGACCACAGTATAATTAGCCACAAGCTGCACAATATGTTCAGCAACAACTTCCACAGCAACAACTGGCTCAACCACAGTTCCAATAGGGAGGAACTCGAGGAGGATTCCATGGAGGCTTTAGAGGCTGCGGCAGTGGCTTTGGTCGAGGAAGTGGCCGAGGTCGGGAATCCATTCAGTGTTATAAAAGTGGGATATTCGGGCACTATTAGAGAGAATGTCCTCATGCACAATGCACTTACTGTGCAGCTAGTGATCATAAAGTCAAAAATTGTCCTCAGTTGATCACGAAATGGTAGGCTGGCCATATTCCTTTGTTACAGAACACTCAGAATCAGAATCAACCTCTATTCCAGGTGTAGAACTAGCCACCCCTACAAGGTCAGATCCTTTCGTAGAATCAGACCTAGACTTAGAATCCACCCTAGGCTCAGAATATACCAATGAATGAAGCTACGAATCAGCTGGGAGCTCAATCCCAGAACTTGCATCAAGGATCAACAGTTGAAGTAATCCATGCAAAACCTAGGATGAAGGATGTCGATGTCGAGATTGTCACTCGTGCTGGCATGAAAACTGGTGATGATGGACCACGGAAACCTATTCGGCTTGCTGGCAAGAAAAAGGTTGCATTTGATATTGCAACATAAAACAACACTTTCTTTGAGGCGAAGCAGGCGATTGGAAGGAATTCGGGTAAGATGCCAATTATTGACATACCTTTTGCTTTTGACCCATTTGTAGAAGTAGGACCATCGTGACAGCATGGCACTCTGCGTAAGTTCTTGGAGAGTTGTCTATCGCTGGTAAGGGACTCAGATGCCCTTGTCGAGCTTGAGACATTGTTGCACTTTCTGAATAGGACAATGAAGGATTCTGCTGTGAATTCCTTGCAAAAAAGAAAGATAGGCAAGGAAATGAGGATGAATATCCAGATTGGGGATTATGAGGTTGACTCGGTCATTCTGGACCTTGGATCTGATGTCAAAATTCTGAGGAGGCAAACTTGGCAATCGATGGGGAAGCCAATGCTAGGATGGTCACCAGTGCAGTTGCGGCTAGAAAATCATGCGAAGGTTCAACCCATCGGTCGTGTTTCAAATTTCAAGAAGGAGTCTACCCACAAAACAAATAAAGATAAGTATTCAATTGTCATTTCATGATGTTGTTTTGTTATGCATTTGTTTATATTCAGTTAATGTATTATGCATGATAGAATGTTTGCATTAATGACAATATACTACTAATATGCATGTGATGGGTAAGTAGCTCATGGTTCTATACAATTCTCCATTGCTACTTATCTAGAATGAAACCTCTTTGCTGACATATTGGATTAGTGCACAATCTCAATGTTGTCCTGGTAGAGATAGAAGGCATCTAGAAAAGTTTCCGTGAGATATGGATGAATGTTTTATTGGCTAAAGTAGTTGCATGATCATGTTTTTATGCATAAGAACTTGCCAGTATGAATATTCCTTATGAAATGTTTCTAACCATACAAATGCATTTGACTTGTAGGAAAGATCGCATACATAATCGCCTACAATAAAACAAGGATGAGACTTGTTCCGAAGAACAAGTAACGATAGTTCAAGATGAAGAATAATATGATGGATGCAACGACATCATTGATGCAGAACCTTCCGGCCATGAAGGAGTAACCAAGAAGAAAGGGAAGACTAGTTCAAGAAGAATGATGTCTAGGATGCAATATCGATACGTGAAGGGAAGTTCATAGTTCCATCATGCAGTATATGGAAGCATCACAAGATTCGTAGCACGAGGCTTCTCACGAAAAGAAGGCATAGACTACAAAGAGACATTTGCAGCCAGTGGGAGTTGAAACACATACATGATGAGCTTGATGAAGATATTAACCTTTGCTACAAGGTTGAAGATGAAAGTCTATACACTAGATGGATACCTAGAATATTAGTAGCATAGGAAGCTACTTGTCACTCTGGTACAGAATGTTTCAATGCATAGAGTATGGAAGACAAAGGGAGTATGATGCTCCGCTTAAGAGGGAGTGACTACAAAATATCTTGATGTTCGACATGGTACGACAGGATGGACATATTATTGATGACTCTAGGCTTTACTGAGAGTAAAGAAAATTCCAATCTTTGCTTCAAGGTTGAAGGAGAAATATAAGTGATGCTCCTGTTATATGACTTGTTCCTGATAGAAAAGAGGAACTCATTAAAGTTGCATGAAGGAGACTTGCTGCCAAGTTCGAGATGAAGGACTTGGATATGATGGCATGGAGGTGTGGCAGAATATCCATGGGACAAGGGAAGTATGCAGTAGAGATCCTGAAGAGGTTTAGGATAATGGACTGCAAGGCCATGACCACACCTATGGCATCAAACATGAAGCTATTGAGTGATGCTTCATCAGAGACGGTTGATGCCATGATGTATCGTCAGATGATTGGGTCCTTGATGTACCTGACGAACATGAGACTAGATATTTGCTTTGCTGTGAACACCTTGAGCCAGTTCTTGACAGATCCGAGACATGTTCACTTGATTGCTGCAAAGCATATTTTGAGTTAATTGAAGGGTATAGTCGATTATGGGCTCAAGTATGAGGTGAATCAAAATATTAACCCAAAGGGTTATGTTGATTCAGATTGGGCAGGAAGTGCCATCGATAGGAAGAGCACTTCAGGGTGTTGCTTCAGTATGGGATCAGGTGTGATCTCTTGGTTTAGCAGGAAGTAGTCCTGTGTGGCACTAAGTACAACTGAAGCAGAGTATGTCACAACTTATTTAGCTAGTTGTGAGGAAGTATGGCTGAGGAAGCTATTGTCTGATTTATTTGATCTCCAGTTGGATGCTACTTGTATATATTGTGACAACCAAAGTTGTGTGAAGTTGTCAGAGAACTCGGTGTTCCATGACAAGTCGAAGCATATCGAGATCAAGTATCACTATATTAGGGATATGGTGCAGAGGGGAGCAGTGAAGCTCCAGTATGTTGCGATGGACGAACATATAGCTGATGTGTTGATGAAGCCATTGGCTAGGGTGAAGTTCAAGTACTTTAGGGAGAAGCTTGGTGTTCTCTAGATCGAGGTTTCCTCCAAGGGGAAATGATGAGACCTAGAGCCATTCTAACATGGTGAGAGGATTAAGTTCCTTCCATGGTCAGATGTAAGGGCTAAGCCATTCTGTCATGGTGAGAGGATTGGTTCCTTCCATGTCAGATATGAGTGCTGAGCCATTCTGATATGACTGTAGGATTGGTTCCTACATGATCAGATGTAAGGGTTGTTGCCATTCTTGGAATGGAGGTGCCTGGTCAGTTACTAGGAATACTTGGTCTAGGACTGAGGGCCTTTCTAAAATGATTGTAAGATGTAGTCTTACATGATCAGATGTGAGCGCATGGCCATTTTGATGTGATTGAGGGATTGGTTCCCACTTGATCAAATATAAGGGCTGATGCCATTCTATGGGATAATGGAGGCACCTGGTCAGTTACTAGGTAGCTTAGTCTAGCACTGGGGGACATTTTGATGTGACTATAGGATTGGTTCCTAGAAGATCATATGTGAGTGCACGCCATGATGATTAGTCCAGATATGAGTGCTGGGCCATTCTAACGAGTAGGTCAGATGTAAGGGCTGGGCCATTCTGACATGGGAGAGGATGAGGTTCCTTCCATGGTCAGATGTAAGGGCTGGGGCATTCTGACATGATGAGGGGATTAAGTTCCTCTCATGGTCAGATGTGAGTGTTGGGCATGCCTTTCTGACGAGTCAAGGTCAGATGTAAGTGCTGGACGGGCCATTCTGACTTAGGGTTAGATATAAGGACTGAGAAAGAACTACATGGAGGCTAGGCCTACAACTAGCATGAAAAAGGGATGGATTTGTAGAACTTCCTGTGACGAGAAGAATCATGAGATAGAACCTATGGTACTGATCCAAATCGAGTGAGGATCTAGATCTAGTGATGATGACTCAACAGTGATGATCCAGATCGAGTGATGATCAAGATCCATTGATGATGTCCAGTGATGATCCATATTGAGTGATGATCTAGATCCAGTGATGATGATCCAGATCAAGTGATAATCTAGATCCAGTGATGATTCAGATGTAGTGATGATGATCCAGATAAAGTGATGATCTAGATCCAGTGATGATGATCCAGATCGAGTGATGATCCAGATCCAGATGAAGATGACTTAAAGATGAAGATGACTTGAAGATGAATATGACAAGAACTCAATGATGATCCAGATGATACAGAGAAGAAGACTTTTGCTCATAAATTGTGTCAAGAGAATACCTTCCTAGTTAAGAGGGAGTGTTGATGTATTTGTAAATTCAGAATGTATTCATCCATATATATTATGTATTGCACCACAATGTTTATTCCGGGATGTGTCTGTAATGTATTTGAGTCATGTCATGCCTCGATGTTCCTATCGGGAGTTTCTATAATGTAACAAGTCATGTCAAGTCATTGTGGGTAACCCTCCTATTGGTCAAGGGTTAAATTCCCCGCAGTTGTGGGGCCCTAGGGTTATTAGACTATCCTAGAGAAGTCAACCCTAGGTGAGTCATTGTAAGTCGGGGCAATAGTCCCCACCATTGTGTTGAGGATAACCCTCCTTGTTGGTCAAAGGAGGAAAAGTCCCCACAAGTTGTGGGGCACTAGGGTTATTAGAAACTCCTAGAGATGTTGGCTCTAGTAAGTAATTGTTAAGTGAGGTTGACATGTTGGAGTGGGTTTCAAGTGAATGAAAGAATATAAATAGAGAGTGAGCCTCTCTATTTATCACACACACACTCACTCATTGGGGCGCATGAGTGAGAGGAGAAGTTGCTCGGACAAGATAGAGACTGCTACTGTCAGGAGATCATCTTTATGTTTTTGGGTTTTACTTTTGGTGCTGACTCTATCTCTGAGGAAGTTGCGGGGTTTTCTCCTTTATGGTTTCCCTGAGGAAAATTATTTGTGTCTCTTGTCTCTTGTGTTTTATTGTTGTGCATGTTATTCTTTCAATTAAAGATCCTAAGATCATAATACTAGCTTGAATGATAAAAATCTAACATGGTATCAGAGCTAACCTGAGAAGAAGAAATTGTGCAGCTATAGAAAAATTGATTAAGTGATGAAAAATTTCCCTAAGCAGTTGCCTTATGGAAATGTACACCATAATTCATAGGTAAAAGCAAATGCTCACCCTGACCTGCCATGCCATAGTTTGTTGAAGTACCTATCTAACCATGGTTTCATTTCTCATAAAAATTGTCTGAAGAAAAAGATACGGGTCTACCAAAACAAGTCTTTTTGGGAAAATTAGTCAACATTGCCTTAGGAAAATGACCACCATAATTCATAGCTTAAGAAAAATAAACGCCCCATCCTTTAAGGCTGTAGCTCGTTTTCCTCGATATCTAACCATGGTATCATTTTTTCTTAAGAGTGTTTGTGGAGAAAGTTATGGATCTGCCAAAACAGGGGTTCAAGTAGTTTTCTTCACCAAGTTCACTAAAATGCACGCCTAGGTCAGAGGAAGAATATTCTGAAGGTGAAATGAGTTGGTTGTGCTTAGTGAGATATTCTACATCGTCTAGTGACATTGGTTCATGGTTTTGGTGAAATAAAAAATTCACATTGAAAATGGCACAATTGTCCAAGTGTTAAAACCAGTAATAAAAGGTCATTTAGAAATGCCCACCACATGTTGTTCATGTGCCCAAAAATTCATCAGATGACATGGGTCTATTCCTTGGATATCTGTCTACCTATCCATGGTTTTAGTTTTCTTTTTGGTGATCACATGTACAAGGAATGCATCTGTCAAAATGAGAAAAATCATAATGGCCACCGAAGATAAACTATGAAAATGTGTCCAGTGTTAAAAACAGGAACTGAAGAGGTGGTTTGGAAATGCACGCCATAGGATGTGGTTATGTAGATAATTTCATCCGAAGGTGTGGGTCTGTTATTTGGTAACTTGTCTATCTATCCCTGGGTATAGTATACGTAACGAAGATCACAT
This sequence comes from Pseudotsuga menziesii, assembly GCA_001517045.1. NCBI lineage: Eukaryota > Viridiplantae > Streptophyta > Pinopsida > Pinales > Pinaceae > Pseudotsuga > Pseudotsuga menziesii. The sequence goes on from LPNX011164237.1 coordinate 331,859, forward strand.
GTGTGAAATATAAATTTTCCAAATTGATTTTTTTTGTTTGTCTGAGAAGCCATTTTGAAATGCCCGCCAAAGGCTCTGTGTGTGCCAATAAGTGTATTAAAAAGTATGAATCTCTTCTCTGATGATCTATCCATCTATCCATAGTATCACATCCTAATCTGCTGAACACACGTGTGAGATATGGATTTTCCAAGTTGGATAAAACAATATTTTCCTGTTAAAAATAAATGAAATCTGCCAGTGTTAAAACCAGTTATAGAAGGCTATTTTCAAATGCCCACCAACTGTTGTCCTTGAGCCAACAAATTAATCCAAAGGAATGGGGATGCTCTTTGGTGATCTGGTTATCCAACCATGGTCTCACATATTTATTTTGGTGTTCAAAAGTGCAAAAGACAGGGATGTAAATTTAAAGAAAAATAAAGTATGACTGTGTAAAAAATATGACTGCATAGACAATCAATCCAAGATTGACTAAGTGATGAAAAATTTCCCTAAAGCAATTTCCTTATGAAAATGTCCACCATAATTCATAGGTAAAAGCAAATTCCCTCCTTGACCTACCATGCCGTAGGTTGTTGAAGTATCTATCTAAACATGGTTTAATTTTTCATTAAAAGTGCCTGAAGAAAAAGATACGAGTCTGCCAAAACAAGTCTTTTTAGGAAAATTAGTCAAAATTGCCTTGGGAAAATGACCACCATAATTCATAGCTTACGAAAAATGAACGCCCCATCCTATAAGGCTGTAGCTTGTTTACCTAGATATCTAACCATGGTCTTATTTTGTCTTAAGAGTGTTTGTGGAGAAAGTTATGGATCTACCAAAACAAGGGTTCAGGCAGTTTTCTGCACCAAGTTCACTAAAATGCACGTCTAGGTCGAAGGAAGAATATTCTGAAGGTGAAATGAGTTTTGTTGTGCTTAGTGAGATATTCTACATCATATGGTGACATTGATTCAGGGTTTTGGTGAAATAAAAAATTCACCTTGAAAATGGCACAGTTGTCCAAGTGTTAAAAACAAGTAATAAAAGGTCATTTAGAAATGACTGCCACACGCTGTTCTTGTGCCCAAAAATTCATTAGATGACATGGGTTTGTTCATTGGATATCTATCTACCTATCTATGGTTTTAGTTTTTTTTTTGGTGATCACATGTGCAAGGAATACATCTGTCAAAACTTAGAAAATCATATTGGCCACCAAAGATAAACTATGAAAATATGTCCATGTGTTAAAACAAGAATTGAAGAGGTGTTTTGGAAATGCACACCATAGGATGTGGTTGTGTAGATAATTTCATCCAAAGGTGTGGGTATGTTATCTGGTAACTTTCTATCTATCCCTAGGTTCAATATCCGTAATAAAGATCACGTGTGAAATATAAATTTTCCAAATTGAAAAAAAATTGTCAGAGAAGCCATGAGTCTCCTCTCTGATGATCTATACATATATCTAAGTTAAAATTGCATGTGGAATGTGGGATACCCCTATTTGTCATGCCATTTTGGATCCTTTTCTTCTCTTAAGCATTACATAGCCATACTACATTTGTTTCTTTCTCCAGTTGCACCATCAAAATCAACATTCTGTGCTTTTTGGGATTATAGGGAACATTCCTCATGATCATCAAACTCTTTTTGGGCCATTTTAGGCTTGCCTTAATTTATGTTCCATCATGTAAATCACGTTATATATGTATTTGTATTCTATATTCATGTTCTAGATGCACATTTACGCCTAGGAATCATTTTTTTTGTATAGATACAAGTTATAGTGGCACTCCTCCCATTTGGTGACATACACTTCTACAAGCCTTAATTCCCTAACTAACATATAGGACATCCTCTCCCATAGAATCTTTGATGCATTGATCCAAATTCCCCTTTATTCCTATGGGATCTTCCTCTTTTCAAGTAAGTGGCCCAACCCAACCACCTTTTCATTTACCCTTGCTCAGTAGTAGATCCTCCCTTACATGGGTGATCATTTTAGTACACCCCACATTTGGCACCCTTGATATTCGTATTCCCATAGAATTGAGAGTCCTTGTAGTTTGACATCTAGAAATGAAGCCACATGCATTCCTTCACATTGTCACTCATTGGCCATTTCATATCAATGGACTCCCATTATGGAGTTTTCTTTAGGCTCTATTTTGATTCCTTAAAAAATGAAAAGATTGCTAAGTGAGTTTGTTTCTTTCAAACTCAATAAAAAGACTTGAAAGAACATCTTCCTAGTGTAATTTTATCCCTTTTTTGGACTAAATGGACTATTTTAAAAAAATTAATACTTTAGACTTCTTCCTAGTATACTTTTATGCTTTTTCGGGCTTCTGAGACTAACCTTATGAGAAATACCACTTATGGAGTTTTCTTTATGTTTTCAGACTCTCTAAAATTGAAAACACCAATGAACATTGACAGTCTCGAGCTTGATAAAAATCCACGAGACAGTACCATATCGAGCACACTTTTATCCTTCTTTAATATCATGAAGCCATGGCAAAGGACCAAACAGTGCTTCTTGACACCCATGCATATCACATGTAATCCCTTACTATGGTATCATTTCCAATTGCCTTTTTTCAGAGTATTCTATGATGATTCACCCTTGGTGTCACTTCATCTCATGATCAGTATTTTCCCCTATGAGGATATGCCAAGTGCAGTTATCCCCATCGAGTCACCTGAGCTATGTTCCCCTACCCCAAGATCAATTTCATACGCTTCCAGGTCATCTTTTCCATCATACTCTAAACACGGGAAGTTTGAGTCCCATTACTCATTCGCCATTGTATCCACCTACAGTGTCTCAGTCCTCTATCCTATTATAGTCCCTGTTTGGTTGTATCCCTCATGTTCCTATAAAGGAAATATCATTACCTTGGAAGTTGTAGGTCTCCCTCTCTAGACATTAGCACATATAGTATAGATTATAGGACTAAAGGTCCTTGTACCTTGGCCTTATTACCATCATTGATGAATTCCTATGAACCACCTAATGGGAGTCCCCCATTGCCCCTTGGAATGGTTGTTTCTTGCTTTCTTGACATCATCTATGTCATCACACCATTAAGATATATACATGGTATTGGTTCTTTCATTTTTTAGTCAAAGACCCTAGATTTTCTTTGGGTCTAACACATTGGTGAGTCTCTTTGGAACCGTTCCAGTATTATATTCCTTGTGATATTCAAACTGTGTTGGCGATAGTGTTTGGAAACCCTTCATTCTTCCTAGTATATCCAGTCCCATATGTAATATATTGTACCTTTTGAGATTCAAACTCTCATTTGTTTGAGTTCTTACAGCTGTTGGACTCCTTCTAATCCAGCAGAGTGTTAATTATTGTGATCTTACATTCTTGGTGAATACCATTATTTCTAGTTCTTCATATCATCCATGGTTGTTACAGGTTTACACTCCATCTTTGAGTCCCCCTTGGACACATATGATGTACACAATAGGTATTCATGTATTTATCAGGTCCCCTTTGGGACTCATTCTTATTTTTATATATTGAGACATTGATACGAGCATGGGTATGATCGCCTCATCTATATATTTGAGATTATATGTACATAATCCATTTTCGGTGTTGTATTTGTTTATTTGGCTCTTGCAGTCCTAAAGAATATTTTTTTATACCCTCTAATGTAGTCTCCATTATCCATACCACGGTCACACTTATTATCCTAGAAAAGAAATATCTTGTGATGTTTGTCAACAATATGATGAGATCATGTCCTCACACATCATGGGGCATTCTATTAACACCAAAAAGTCACACACCTTTCTCATCCCTGGCCACACCATGTCACTCCATCATCCCACTTTCCATTTCCACCCTTTAAACCTTCACATGCCCTAAAATCCTAAATTTGAAAATTAAATTGGCCCATAATTACATATTATGGATACTCCCCCCCCTTCCATAAAAAAGGGAAATTGGAATATTCCTCCAAAATAAGGGAAACTCCCCCAAAAACTCAAAAAAGAAATAAAAAAAGGAAAAACATTCAAAAAGTTAAAAAGGAGCAAGAAAATCCTAAATCCAAATACCAAGGGTCACTCAATATATCCATGAGCTAATACCTAGGATCATTTTTCCTATGTATTAATGGTGAAGGTCCCTCATTTGACACACATTCTCTCCATACATTTTCTTACCGCCCCCCTATTGAAATTTTTGCCAAAACCCTCGAAGCTCCTTTTGAGCATTCTAGTTTCATCTCTTATGGAGATTTCCCTACCTTGTGATGTGCATTTGGAGAGCACAAAGCTACTTGGAGACCAAGGACCTTCCACTTTGAATAACTACAAGGGCCCTTACATGCACCATTTCGAGGTAATCTTCGGTCTTCTATAAAAACCCAATTTTAACATAATAAAATAAAATGCATTCTTTCTCTCACCCTTTTTGTTTGATAAAGAATGAAAAAAATATGTTAGCTTAGATTCATTTTTCATATTCATGCTTTGTGTAGATTAGAGTTTTTATTGTTATTTACTAGACTTAGGTTAGTAGTTTCTTTTCCATTTGAACTACTACTAAGATTTCCTCAATTCTTAGTAGGTGATTTTAGCACATGTTGGTGTGAAAACACTAGCAACATTAGTATTAGCACTAGTAGAGAACGTTAGACTCTAGCTTCTTCCGCTTCTAGAGGACATCAAATTTTAGCTTCTCCTTCTATTAGAGCACATTAGAGTCGACTATCATCAATAGGGCCTTCTTCATCTAAAGAAAACTCTATTACTACAACCACCATTATCCTTGCTCGTAATTGGGGCTAAGGGAATTGCTAGTTACTTTACTTGATTTAATTGTACTACATAATACAATTGAATCCAATAAATTATCATAGATGACTCATGATAATGAAATACATTTATTATGTTTTTTATGATATTTAGATGCTCAAGATTCAGTACTCACTACTAAGGAGTCAAGACATGATTTAGTATTGATGTGTTATGTATCACTAGACATCTTATATATCAATGTAGTTTTCATATTTATGTGGCAATGTGTTTATTTGATGTTGTTTATTTAGATGTTTAAAATTTTGAAAAAAATGAATATTTTTTTAAGCTCGCCTATATTTTCCAATACTTACCCTGATGTTGTCGATAAGTTGTTTATTAAAACATCGACAATATTTTCTAATATTTTCCTTGATGTTAATGATAAGTTTTTTTCACACCCTCAACGATATTTTTGTTGACAAGATGTTTGTAAAGGGATTTGAATGTTATGACAGATTATCAAAAACTTGTGTCAAAGATTGCACTTCAATGTTTAGCTACAAATTATACTACACCAATGACATTAGGTTAATCTTGAGTTAGATGACGTGAGTTACTGATTGTATTTTGTGATAACACCAATGAAAATAATAATACCATAGTAGATATTTACTTTTACTTTTTCAATTTTTATGCTATTTTAATACTTTGAAGTTTGCATGTGAATGCATCACTCAAGAGTTGGAACATATATGTAGTATGCATTCAAGCATTGGTTCTCCTAACATGCATATGCCAAACTCAATGGGGTAATTTTAGGAGATTCACAGATCTATTATTTGTTTTCCTTTATTGGGCCACTAAATTTCTAAGCAAGTCGTAAAAATGTGCCAAAGCTTTCAAACATAGGTTCTTCCAAATAGTAACGTACAAGTATGTAATCCTTAAAATGAGCCAGGGAGAATACTGACCATCTTTTATATATTCTAAATCTACTAATAAGGTTGTGGTGTCTTAAAATATTTTTAAGCAAATCCTTGGGACAATAGAATCCATGTTTTCTTTCTAGAACTTTGAAAACCAAAAATAAGGCAACTCATGTATACCTAGATGTAGCTACAATTCATGAATTGTATAGTGAAGACTCCAAGTTTGGGTCAAAAGGTTTTTGTTGGAATTAGAGAACAAAATTAATCATGTTAAAGTGTGATTTTCCACACCTAATGCATCATGCCCCGATGGCCTTTTCTTTTCCCTATGAAGTCTCACTATACCCCATTTACTCACCATAAACCTGATGCTACAACTTCACCCTTTAAAAAACACTTTTGAAGATTGTTATTAGGAATTCTCAATCAGTGCGGACATTGTTTGTTCCTCTGCAATGTAAATCACAAATACAGAACAAAAAGACACAACAACATATCCTTTCCTTAAACAATCAAATTAACTAACATGAAATGAAATATACCTCAACCTTGGGTCTCTTTGTCTTTTCTCCAAGAGTCCTTGCATAGGTTTAGCATCTGCAAAACAAATTAAAAGACAAACAAACAAGGTGAGAGCATCAAGATAAATTGATTATTCATACCAGTGATCAAGGAATCCTATAATATTTAATTAAGATCAATACATCAAATATAGGAAAGGGGAACATATTTGTATTAATTATGAAAGAGAAATAATTACAACCAAAAAGACTTGATGTCAATGGCTTCAATCTCTACAAGAATCATCTACAGACCTCTATAACTATGAATATCTCTCCAAGCATAAGCCAAATCTACTTTTCCTCTAATTCAAACTTCAAACTAACAACATAAGGGTGTTTTTTTTTTGCCTCTTCCACTTTCATCACGAAGGCTTCATTTATAGGCCTATAACTCATGATATGACTTGGAAAATGGATAATATATGGTCCCTGTAGGTGAGGGAAGTGAATTCTACCTCTCCCAAGCATGTAGGAACTGAATCCATGGAAGTTTCCGCATGGAAGCTTCCAGAACCTTCTTTTTCCCATTTTTTGACCATCGACGCTCCTAGTAGAAATGATAAAGGCAACGACATAGGGTTTTTGTCAAAGAAAGAGGGCAATGACATTTATGGCTCTACTGCGAGGAGCATTGTCGATGCTCTGTGTACAAAGCATAAAGGCGCCGACCTTTTTAGGTATGGAAAAAATGACCAAAGTGACTCAAGTCAAGCTTTCTGGGAGGTTGAAAGGCAATGTGAAATTTCCATGAAGGTTAATAGGCAATGTGGGATTTCTAGGTGCAACAGAATGCCCCCCAAAATATGAAGCTAGAAGAAAGTGATAGGTGAAATAGTTTGCAAGTTCTCCATCTGATACATAAGCAAAGAGAGATAGACTCATAAGACCAGTAACTGACTCTATCCAAACCAATCATACCTGTGGACCAATACACTGCAGATCTATGATGACAACTAGGTCATGGCTACCAAAAATACACCGTAGATGCATGGACAAATGATGTAAATGATGGAACATGGCTACACGACATAAAAAGTAGATCCATGTCATAAAATATCAAACACTGAACATAGCCACCAAAACATACAATGTGGATCTGTGTCAAGACTTTCACTGATCTCCAAATGCAACCTGAGTATAGGAGAATATAATGATGAGGCCTATCAACCCAGGGTCTTCATTCCAATCTCTAACTGATATGATTCTAACCATGTGAATAAATGTCTTGACGTCGAACTTGGTAGAAACCACTTTATTACTAGTCATTAGTGAAAACCGTTAACAAGTGCGAGGGAGATCACCATTAATGTCAATGATTCCCAAGGTATCTAAGTACATTCTTCCAAGTGTGAATGGATGTTTTGAAGTAGAACACTTGATGGAATATCTCAATCAGAGGTCATTGATGAAAACCTACTATTGAAAGTGAGGAAACCTGCCATTAAGGCATGCAGGCTTCAAGGTACTTGACTAGGTTTCTAGGTCTAATTCTTGGATAACGAGCTGAAGTCGATAGGAATAAACTTGTCACAGGAGGGCCATAATGATTCCCACATCAGTGACACAAAAAAAGGAACAAAACTTGATTTGGAGTGATGAAACTGACTCAGATGTGACTGATTTTAATGATAAGTAAAGTTACTGATGAGTTATTTTTTTGAGAGAGACAACCTTTGAACAATTTGAGGCACACCACATGACTTGGAAACATTGACTTGAATGAGAATAGAATCAGGTGTAATGCAAGGAACATGACAAAGCATTTTTTGAATTGACTAAAAGGAGTTGGGTGACTCACAAAAGTGGATCAACTCGGAGACAAGCTGAAAAAACCCAACTATTCAGATATGCAAATGCAGACATGTGCCATGTTCAAAGGTGGACTGTAGATTACTGCCATAAAAACAAAATGAAAACCATTCCCCTTTCCTTTAATTTCCCCACCTCGAAAGGTGAGTGCCTCTTTTCATTTTTACATGTCTAAAGAGGGTAACAAACACTCTTTAAAGCTCGTAAAATGACGAGTCCATTCTCATACTTTTTACGAACTTGAGAAAGGAGGGGTTCGTTTCCAAATAGGGTCTTTCATTGTTTAATTTTACGAGTCCGATGAAAGAAAAATCATTTGTCGTTTCATGTTTAGAGAGTCTGAAATGACTAAGAAAACTCTAAAGGTCCTTTTTTGTAAATAAGGTTAGTCAGTTCGAAAAAGAGATAACCTACCCCCGACTAGTCGACCATTCTAATACTTTTACAAGCGTGAACGTAACAAGTTCGCTTGGCAATATTTTTTTGTTTTTAAGGAGACTAAAAAGAGGTTAAATATAACTCCAGAACGAGTTCTTTTTTCACAATCCAATTTTAACAAGTCTGAAAAACAGTAAAAGTACACTCAATACCTCTTCACTAAGATTTTAACGAGCACGAGAAAGGTATAAAAGGCACTTGGAAACTTTTTCATGTTTGAATCCAGAGCACTAAAAAGTGATAAAGTAAGCTCAAACCATTTTTCATGTTTTAACCAGAGCACAAAAAATGAAAACTAATCTCAACACCATCTTACTGTTTTTAGCGAGCTCGAAGACCAGTTGAAAGAATTCTCAAGGCATCTGATTCATTTTTTAAAGAGCTTACCACAAAATAAGAAATATGCTCAAAACATGGTTTCATTTTTATTTTTTAGTATTGAGATAAGTGAACATGTTTTCATGTAGACATTGGATCTGTACGTCCAGCAGGGATGTCACCTATTGCTAGGCGAGCCGGTACTAGATACATGATGCTATATCGCTCCAAAGCTGATGAAGAGCTCGAAGATCTCAAGGAGAACCTATAGCGTTTGACCATGGGTATCCCTGATATGACTACCGACGAGGTACTTGGGCGTTATCAATGCCATATTACAGGTGTCTCGGGATGTTTTCTAGGCTACTCTGCAGAGTGGCTCAAGCCATTGCATGCTATCATGAGCAGCACGAGGATTAGTCTACTTGGACCTTCAATTTTTGTATATGTACTACTAAAAGCTTTGAAGCTTCAGATTTTGCCCTATGTATATGTGTATTTTGAAATTTTTTACAGTCTTGAACTCTGAGGGCACTGAAATCTAGATGCGTCAGCCCATTTTTGTGTCTCGGTACCACAGTTTTTATATATATTTGAAACACTTTTATATTTAAAGTTGTGTGTGTGGAAAATGTGATGTGTGAAATGATTACCTACTTATGAATTTACATATATGTCATTTATGCTTCAAATGGACCTTTTTAAATATGAGCAATGTACTAGTCTAATACATAATTAGCTAGGGAATATGCCACAACGTTTAAATGTCTCAGGATGTCTTGATATGTAACCTTCTCAAAAGATCTTTCTAACAACCTCACTCTTCGGAATGTACAAAGAAGCAGGGGATTTCGGATGATATAGACTCGATTAAGCTGTTGAACAACCAGTTCAGAGTCTAGGTAAACCCTAATTTACCTTATATCACTAGCTAGGGCTTCCATCAACAATCCAATCATGGCTTGGTATTCTACCAGATTGTTGGTGGAGGGACCTAAAAGAATATTCCCTTAACTCACCAGATCATTTGTAGGAGAGTACAGTACCCATGCTGCTGATGCAAGGTTAAGTGTATATCGATTAGCATCGTCAGCAAAACCAAAGAAAGTAGCCATCTGTTCATCAGATAAAAGACATACATAAGTAGGGTGTTAAGAAAACACATTTAAAATCACACAAAAGACACACTTTTCAAACCTAAGACACACAACAAACTATAAACAATATTTACAATGTCACATGCCCCAATTTGCAAAACAATTTAATGTTATTGAGGAACATTATGTTATATTTTATGCTAAGTTTGTAATTGATGACCAAGTGGGGTCAAGGATAATTAATGTATTTTTACAATATTTTATTATCAAATAAATAAATGATGAGACAACAACTCAGGGAAGTTGTTAAAACAGTGTTAACTAGTCACTTGGTGGAGGAGACTGGGTGGAGAGTATACTGACAAGTGGCAACATCCTCAAACTACTTCTAACTGTTGCAGGTGGCAACTTACCTATATTTGTGGTCATGATTCCCCAAGAAAGTGGAATTGGAGCAGGTGGCTCATTAAGTAAAAACTGACCCAGAAGACCTAGGCATTATTATAAAAATTCCCATTGAAGACAGCTGAGGCTGCTCATTTTGGAATGGTGATTATTCAATGTGAATAAAGTACACATGAGAAATTCGATGGAGGGGATTTATTGAAGTGAGTTTGAGGGGTTAACTGCTGAGAACTGAACTTATGCAGCTGTTAGGTTGAAGTTCTTATTGCTGTAAGCAGGATTGAATTACTGTTGTAATTTGACTAGTCAGGTGACAGAAGGTCTTAAGGATACATCCTTCACCTTGTACTCTACCAGGAGGACCAAGAAAAATGCTCGGGGGTTCCGAGGAAGTGCAGGCTAAGCTTCTCTAGGAGTTGGTTGGGAGGAACAACCTCCTTAAGCTGTTGTCACCTCATCATTTGAAAGGTTTTTATTTGTTCAGGTTATTTATAAATTATTTAGTGTTTTCAGCAAATGTTTACTAGGTTTTCAAAGATATGCATGTTATTGTTTTGTGAGGGATATGCAGATTTTGTTTTCAAACAGTAGTATTTATGCTAAATAAAAAGTAAATAGAAATAAAATACCATACTGTATTTTTCCACGCCTTGTGTAGGTAGTACTCTAGTACAGCTGGTTGATTAAGTAGATGTGATGATTTGTTTACCAACTCTGAATGAAAATTGTAAATGATTTCTTTTATAGATTCTTATGATTTAATACTTACTCTATCTACTGAAAATAACTATACTATTTAATCACAGGAAAAGAATAGATTGTATATTAATTTTAGTAGTCATACTATTCACAAAAATATTACTAGTACTAATGTTATTATAAACATAATACATAAAGTTAAATAAACCAAAATAGGAATAGTAAAAGATAGCATTTAGGGTTTGAACCTAGATAGTACTCAATGAGTCTTTATAATAATTTACTCCTAGTTCATAATTACATTATGTACTGAAAAACAGATGTTGTTTTTACTGAACCCTCGATATTTACTTAGGGTTTACAAGAGGTAGGTTTAATCCCTAAAAAAAGACTTTTACATTCTTAATCATAACATAACATTTAACAGCTGTAACTATTTATTACTGAAAGTAAAAATAGGAAATCAAAACTAAAACCATTTCTTTAAAAATCCATATCATTTCAGAACTATAGGTTATCTACAAATAATAACCAATTTGAGAGAGAAACAGAGTATTATATTCACCTAAGAACATTGTAAAAATTTAAATAGTATAAATTACTGTAAATTATTTACATTAAATAATATTTTTTAAAAATTAATAACACTATAAACAAATTGATAGAAACGAAATAAATTATGGCCTTTCATAAATATCGGTCATGGATGAAGCCTGCTCAAACTAAACTATACAAAATAGTAAAACGAAACAGTAACTATTACATTCATGACAAGTAAAAACCCTATACCTGTTTACAATTCTCAACAGAGTAAACAGTCTTTTTCTTCACCAGTAAATCCATTTAAAAACTTAATTAACTAGGCAGAAGTCGAACAACATTATCATGGCTTAGAGCCGAGTTCTAAAAGTTGAACAAATTTTTTTTACATCTTCCAAGCTGTAAAGGCTCTGTCAAGTAAACCCCAAGTCACGGCTGCAATAACCTTCAAGAACTTGCACATAATACCCTTTAGGGTTTTCTTTACGAAAAAAAAACAACATGTATAAAAACCTAACAAGTAAAACCCAAGCCGAGTTCTTTTTAGCAGCAAGTATCCTCATCTTCCAACCACCATTACTCATTGCAGGAGAAAAAACCTTCAGTGCAATCCAAGGCTTACCAGGGTTTGCGTGGCTGAGATTTGGGTAGAGATGAACCACCAGCTAACCCCAAAGTGCTGAAAATAAAGGAACCTGCACATAGAAAAAAATCAGTTGGTTAGAAGTATTTTTAAATGAAATAAACGTCTCCAAACTTTATCTCAAATTCAGAAATGGAAGGGTCGTTTTACCAATGAGTTATGCAGATGGAAGAAGTTGTGGAAGCCAGCCACCAGAGACAGTTTCTTGTCACTTTAAAGAGTAATTTCGGAAGCTAAAGAACACCGAATGTAATTAGAAAACCCTTATATTCTTCACAGAAACCAGCTCGTATGTTTTGGTCAGGAAACAACCTGCAAAATGGAGGTGTGTACAGGATTACGACGGCGACGAGCTCGTAGCCCGGCCAAACTAAACGACGGAACCCTCACTCTATGAAATGAAATGGGTAGGGTTTAGTTCTTTTAATTCAACTATATCATGGATAAGACCATCCGACGTGTCCACCAAAATAATTTACAAATCGAGGGTGCAACTCAATAGTGGAGGACGGTTGCAATCTGAAATAAAATTATTAAAAATCAAACCATTAATCATTAAAACAATGCAAAATTTCCTATGATTGCTAATATGGTTAGTACCATGGGATTTCAATGTTTAGTATTTTAGCATTAGGATTAAAACAAGAAATTTCTTCTAGAGTTTACTTATATTTCAATTTATATAGTTCTTCTAATTAACTATGTTCGAGGAAATATAATTAAAAGATATATTGTTTGGTAATCTATCAAAGTGTTAGGGTTGGAGAGTAAACGATACTTAGGACCCAAGAAATAATAGGAATTCTACAGTACGTTAATCAACATGTTAATCTTAAATATTGCTCTAAATCAACTTGTGTGAAGATTTAGTTTATAGCTAAAGGTGCACCAGAAACTCCCTTTTAAGTGGAAGATACAAGTAAAAAGATTTTCAAAGTAAAAACTGTAAGGGTTTAAAAAGACATTCTTCCAACTAGGATTAGAATCTTGACCCACTTCTTTTAATCCAATTTGTATTTGGGGATGCTAGTATATGCAGTCCATAGACCCTTATAAGAATCTCATTGTAAATCTAGCATCCAAACTTTGAGTAAATAGATAGCAGTAAAAGTGGGTATGGGCTATTTACGAGAAAATAATGTTTATAAAACCCTAGAACAAGGGTAAATGCGTTAGACACCAAAAAATATTGAGTGATCTATGCATCAAGATGTGAACTGTATTTCTTTCTATCTAAACTCGAAATTACAACTACTGTAAGCAGGAATACAAGCATTCTTTAGAATTTTAATCATAATCATCCAGGGGATATGATGTCTTTGACAGTATTTTGATCATACAATTTAAACCATGCATATGTGGTTTGTTTTAATTTCATTACGGATTTTCGACAACAAATTTAAGATCAACATTACCTCTTATGGAGACAAGTTGCATTTAAAATTTCTAAGGCTAACATCATTAAAATCCTAGAGAAGTATCTTCTTGACTTGAATATAAATATTATTATTTTTACTGAAACTTACGCTTACCTGTAAACCCTGTAAAGAATCATCAGTCCCACTGTGTTAACTTAAATCTAAGTAAGCCTCGATCACACATAAGATATTTTCCCTACTTGACAAAAGAAATCAACAGTTACCTAGCATTAGTAGAATACAAGTTTATTTCTACTTTCTAAATTTGGCAACTGTTAAGTTGAAGACAACACTAACACAACTTTTAAAAGATAAGCCTATAGATTTTACAAAACCTTATAAAGAGGTAAATATTTGTTTCTCTTACAAACTGCTTTATTATATGTGTAACAGTTAGTGGTACATTAGCGATGACATTTGACATTTTATGTCACTTGAAAAATTTTAAATTTTTACAAATTTTTGAGTTATTACATACAAAGACCCAATGCTAGTTGACCTAGGCATAGTATCTTTTGAGGTAGAGCCCATTTAGGGGCTCTCCCAAAGGTATCCTATCATAATCAACCAACTCATATGCCCCTTTCTCTAAAACACGACTGACAATATAAGGCCCATGCCACATACAGTCAAATTTTCCTGCCCCCAGTTTGTCATGCTTTTGGTCATAAGTCAAGACCAGGTCTCCTTCACTGAAGGAATGGGGTTGGATAGTCCCGTCATATTGAACTTTCATTCGTCGTTTATCTGCCTCATTGGATAAGGAAACATCGCGTCGAGTTTCATCAAGTTTGTTTAGATAAAGGAATCTTTCTTCGTCTATGGTGGTGTTGTGTAACAGTTCTACAACAAGTTTCAAAGAGGGGATCTCGCATTCTATCGGGAGGATTGCTTCCATTCCGTATACTAGTTGGAATGGTGTAAAACCAGTGGAATTTTTTACAGTAGTCCTATAGGCCCAGAGTGCAGAGAATAGTTGCAAATATCAGTTTGACTTGGCTTTCCCTGCCATCCGTTGAAGCATTGTTTTTACTACTTTGTTTATAGCTTCAACTTGGCCATTGGCCTGAGGATAATAAGGTGTAAAGTTATCATGACAAAACCCTAATTTGGTGTTGAGCTCTGCCATCCTTTTGTTTTGAAAGTGTGATCCATGATCAGTCACGATGGCCTTAGGGATCCTGAATCTAGCAATGATATGGTTGAGTAAGAATAGTGCAGCTGTCTTCCCGTCTTCGGCATATGTGGGCATAGCCTCAACCCATTTTGTAAAATAGTACACAGCCATAATTATGTAGCCATGCCCCCCGGCTGAGGTAGGTCTACAGTGCACAAAGTCTATGCCCCATTTTGCAAAGGGGCCAACAACTACAACGGGATGGAGGGAAGTTGGATGAGTGTGTTTCTTTGTGGTGAACATTTGACATGGTGGGAATTTCTTGACTGTTTCAATGTAATATTTGAAAATAAAGGGCCAAAAATACCCTACACGTAATATTTTCTGGGCAGTAGCCAACCCAGATAGGTGACCGCCACAAGATCCCACATGGCAATCCTTTAAAACAATTTTAGCCTCTTCATGTGTAAGACAACGTCGTAATATGGAATCACCACCACGGTGGTATATGGTATCATTCAGGATAAGATAGCTTTTGTCTTGGTGGTGAATGTGGCAACGTTCATCGCGAGAAGCAGTGGGCTGATATCGTAAAGTCTGAAGATACAAAATGATGTCTCCATACCAAGCGTTAGACGTACTAATGAGAAACAAGGATTCATCAGGTAATGAATCAATGGGTTCTATATTCTCCGTAGTACGGGGAAGGTCACATATGAGCCTTTCAAACACAAGAGACTTGTTGGAAGTACTTTTCACAAACTCCAACTCAAATTCCTGGAGAATGACAATCCATCGTGAGTATTTTCCCCCAAGCACTTGACGTGTCAGTACGTAGTACATGGGGTTAGAGTCGGCGTAGACAGTGGTGGTGCAGAGCAAGATACAATGATAGAACTTCTGGACCGCGATGACCATGGCCAGAGTAAGTTTCTCCACATGTGAATATCAGGTTTCAGAGTCTAGGAGACTCTTACTGGCATAGTATATCTGGCATGTTCCTGATTGTGTTCATCTGTTTGGACAAGGACCATGCCTATAGTAGACAAGGAAGCAGTCACATACAAGGAATAATTCTTAGTATAATTGGGTGGTTGCAACACTGCTGCATGGGTAAGTGCATGTTTGAGATTATCAAACGTGCATTGCGCGAAATCATCCCAGACAAAAGGTGTATCCTTTTTAAGCAACCTCATGAAACCATGTGTCCTTTCTGCATAATTTCAGATGAAATGATGTAAAAAGTTTTCATTCCCTTGTAAACTCTGGAGTTCAGTTATGTTCGTTGGGGTAGGTAGGGCAAGAATAGCTTCAATATTCAAGGCATCAATATGGATTCCATCTTTAGAAACAATGAATCCAAGGAGTCAACCAATTTCTACACAAAAACACATTTATGGGGATTCAGACGAATATTGAAATAACAACATTTGAGAAAAATAGCTCTCAAATGATCGACATGGATATCCTGCTGCTTGGAATGGGCAGGCAGGTCGTCAAGATATGGTTCCACAACATGTTTGATGTCATGAAAAGCATATGACATGGAACGCTGGAATGTCGCGCCGGTGTGTTTTAAACCAAAAGGAAATTTACAGTAGGAAAAGGTCCCCCATGGGCAAATGAATGTTGTCTTATGTTGGTCGAACGAGAGAATCTCAATCTGATTGTAGCCGGAGAAGCCATCCACAAAGGAAAAAATAACGCTTCCGGCACAGTTGTCGATTATCTGATCGATATAAGGAGTAGGGAAATTGTATTTTGGATAGTCCCTATTCAAATCTCTGAAGTCGATACAGACTCTAATAGTGCCCTGCTTTTTGTTCACAGGGACTATGTTGGACACCCATTCAGTTAAAGGTACAGGGTAAATAAAACCATCCCGCAGAAGTTTTTCAACTTCTTCCTTGATGGCGACTGCTTTTCATGGATGAACTTGTTGTAGTTTTTGGCGGATGGACTTGGCATCAGGATAGGTTTTGATCTCATGAAAAATGATGGAAGGATCAATACCTGGAATTTCCTCGTATTTCCAAGCGAAAAAATATCGAAATTCTTTGAACAAGGATACATATGATTGAACCTTGAAAGGTGAAGAGTTCTAGCCTATGTAAATGTTCTCTAAAATTCCTGGTTTGACTGATATGTCCATGGGCATGGTTTTTGTAATATTACATAGATTTCCTTCAGACTCGACACCTCGAGTGAGGATGGGAGACTGAGGATCCGTGGTTATATCAGACGAAATCGCTAAGGCAAAGTGTTCTTCTACCATATGGCAAGGAGGGAGGAAAGAAGATTGATGCTGATGATCTTTCCAAGGCATCTCGTTCATTGACATGACTTCCATAATGGATTCATCTATGGGAAGTGTATGAGAAATATAATCTAGAGATGGGGGGGTTGTCAAGCCAATATGGCAGGTGATAACAATCTGAGGCCGCCAACAAATGGTCATTGATGACAGAATCAATGGTGGACTGGATAGTGTTGTAAAATTCTTCAAAAGGAGTCAGAGATGTTGACCAATCAGCAATCGATTTTCCTTTGTCTATAAAAGTGCTAGAAATCATATTGATAGATGTCGTTTGTGAAGCAGGAGGAGGATTGGATAGTGGAAAGACTCCCATGAGTGACGAGTCTTTGATAAGTCCTACTCCTAGGTCCTGATACTGTGGGGTATTTAGGAGTGGAACACTATTTTCATCATTGGTGAGGGTAGCTAGTGTGATTAAATCTAACTGGTCTATAGTGACAATCCTTCCTTGGAATGGGAACTGGACGATCCAAAAGATGATCGATGCTACAACTTGCATAGCATAAAACCAGTTATGACCTAGGAGTAGGTTATAGTCCAAAGGAGTGTCAATGACTTCAATGTGAATGGAGACTGACTTTCCCCCTAGTTCAACATGGATGGCAGGTAGTAATCCATAAGGTTGAAAGCCGCATCCATCAAAAGCCTTAAGGGTGGTAGGTGAACGGTTGATTTCAGGAGAGCCGATGGCTCTCCAACAAGATAAAGATATGACTAATGTACAAGCTCCCTCATCTAAAACAGTACGACGAATGGTTTTTCCAGCAATTTTAGTGGATATTTGAAAAGCCAATTCATGTGAGAGCCGGGTTTTAAAATCATCTAGTTTGGAAGTGATGACATTACTGTTTTCAGGATCCATAGCTCCAAGTGCAGTAAGCAAGTTTTTCTGTTGGGTGGGACATGTTTGGAGTACTTCTAATGCCGACATAGTGTAGGGTGCTTAAGCCAAATCTTCTACTATGTTATAATATTGGGAAGCACATGCGTTAGGGTTGATAATGGACTTACGAAGAGTACCCTTGGGTAAGCGGAAAATTGCTTCTGGAATGGGTTTTTCAATGTGAAGACCGTTACTTGGAGGAGGTGTGGAAGCTGAAGGTTTTTTAGGTTGAACTTCATCAAATTTGTTTTTTGGAGGAGGGTCATAACTATGTGATCTTGTGTTTAAGTTAACTGTTTCACTAGACATCATTCGAAATTCATCAATAGATGAGATGACCCATGCAAGGATTGATGATCAATTAATTGCTGTTGGGTGGGGAAAGGATCTTTAAGAATTGCGGGGGTGGGTGAATTTTTCAAAAATTTACTAACTTCCTCGCGACAAGGACATTCCTTAGTGAAACGATCCCCCCCACAGATTAAATAAGGATATTTTACCTTTCTTTTATTCTTTGAATCAACATTTGAATTTTGTGGTTTATTACCCTCCTGTTGGTTATCAAGTTTTTTTGATTTATTTTTCCCTTTCTTTTTTCCACCAGAAGATTCAGCGGTTTGAACCGCATTTACTTCAGTAGAAATAACAGGAGAGGGTATAGTTTTGGAAGGTGGACTTGTTGGTGAGGTGATTTGATTTTGTTTCTTAGAATATTTTACTGCCATTTGTGTCTGAACTAAACCAAGTATGCCATCAGCGGGTGGTTCAGTTGCAAGTCTTGATGGATCAGTTGTGGGCCGAGGAGCATGAGGAATCAAATCATACAAAGTGCCTGATTGGGAATAAACCAAATCAAGGTACTAAGCATGGCTAATAGCCTGCTCCTCGGTAAAAACACCTCCCATGGAAACATCTATAGCAATGGGCAGAAGTAAAGACTTTGTAAAGCAATCAGCCAGTAACTAATCAGGAATGGGGGCCTTGATTAACCTGCGTCTTCCTCTCCATTCATGGATATGATCAGAGATGTGGGTTGATGTGGTCTATCAAAGCGAGGTCAATATTTCTGTACCTGTTTCGTACTGGATGGGTAAATGAAAGTGAGTTAAGAAAGCCATAGCTAGAGCATTAAAATCCCAAAAAGAGTGCTATGGTAGCTCTATATACCATTTGGCAGTAATTCATGTGAGAGTTCTTTGGAATAGTCGAAGACGAATCGAACCATCCATCAAAGAATTGGATGAACACCATAGATGAAAAGTCATCACATGGTTCTTAGGATCTTCACCAGGTTTACCATCAAATTTAGGTATATCGGAAGGTAATTTAACCGGAATAGTAGGCCAAGAGGGTTCATGATGGATTTTGGGTCATTAATCAATCTAAACAAATTTGGCAAATCTAATGTTGCCAAAAATGGCAATTGATGATTGGGTTGCAGGTACTTGTAGTATTGATATGGCATTTTATGACCAGTAGGACCATAAGCAGATTGATAAATAGGTATGGATGATTACCTGGAGGCTTGTTGATTAGGTTGTTGGTTATTCAAAGGTCCACCAGATGAAGTATTACCTAAAGGAGGTCATCCTCCAGGGGGTGGTTATCCAGATCCTTCAGATCCTCCAGGTCCACCGGGTTCTCTAGGTCCACCAGGTGGTGGTCCACCGGGTCCACCAGATCCTCTGGGTCCACCTGGTGGTGGTCCACCAAATCCACTGGATCCACCAGGTCCACCAGGTGGTGGTCCACCAGATCCACCGGATCCACTATGTTCCTAGGGTATGTGTATCCCCAAGAAAGAGGATCAACGATAGGTGGGACCCATGAGGGCCCTGCCTGACCGAAAGGAGGAAAAATCGTAGTGGAATTGGGAGGAGGGTAGTTTGATGTTGGTTGTCCAGTAGGTAAGTTTTTCCCCATGCTATAAATAGTCCCTCCATTAGGAAATGAAGTTTGAACTGGGGGTTCCCCCCCAGGTGCTGAAGTTTTAAGAGAGTTTGGATTAGATGGGGAATTTTGACTGGGAGAGGTTGTTTGAATTGGATTATGATTAGGACATGGGGTGGAAACCGGGTTTTGTGTAACAAAATTTTGAATTGGTAATTCCAGAAGTTGAGCTACATGTGGTGATGAAAGGGCATGATATCCAGGTGGGGTAGTTCTTAAAGGGTTGGGATGAGGAGAAGTACCTCTCATTTTAAGTTCTTCAGCTTGTGCGCGATGCCTACACGTACACTCAAAATATTCTCGTGAAAATTGTTTGTTTGACGGAGTATTTTGAAATATTGTTATCACAGGAGCAAGCATATCAGGCTCCGATTCAGTGGTATCAATTCTGTATCCAACAATAGTTTGTCCCAGGGATGTTCTCTAGAAAGGAGCATTTGGGCCATATTCTGCCCCTGTGGTTTCATCAGGAGGATGATTTCCAATCCAATCGAATGATCCAGGTTGACCCTCTGTTGGAAAGTGAGAGGATGTTTTAACTTTAGGAGTCAGCTGGACCAAAGGGTTGTCATAAATTGAGAACTCTTCTCTAGGTTCAGTAGATGGAGTGGTTTTCATATGAGCTTCAGCCAAAGCTGGACATTCCATGGTTACCACTTCTTGTCCTTCCACGGCTCGAGGAGAGTTAGGAGGTAAACCTTGCAATCTATGGGATTGATGCCGCGCAAGTTGCTCAGCCATGGTGGTGGCTGAAAGTATTCTAATATAGGTCAAAAAAGGAGGAAAAATCACACAAACAAACCTACACAGAGCTAAAGGTCGCAATTAGTCTTAAGTGATAGGACTGGTTCGGAATAGTCGGTCTCTCACCAGGATTTTCAAGAAGGTGCAATTCATGATATACCTCAAGGGAATGTCCGTAGTAATCTCCCTGAATGTAGTTTTCGATGTATTGCTCCAAACAAGATGACCAAAGGGTTTTTCTCGGTTGGATAAGGAATCCTAGTGGGGTCTCCCGATATACACAAGGTACGTGGGAGCTGAAATTGGTAGTAGTGCTGTCTAATGTACAACTGTTCACAAGGGGCCTTCCGATATAAAATCGAGTACGTGAAGTACCTTTCTATATACCTTGAGGGTATGTGAAAGACCATTCGATATACCGACGGTACGTGGAAGAACCGCGGGAGTCCCGGGTTGTAGTGCAGATAAATTAATGACAACTGCTACTTTTTACGATGCCCGAACACGACACTAACCTATCACTCAAATTTCTATACCATTTTAACCTAAAGCTACCGTTACTTTTATCTGAATGATTAGGTGAATGTTTGTGAGGTGTTGTCTCCAATAATGCAATTAAATCTACATGCAAAAACACTTCTTTGACTTCGATGAGACCTAATTAGGGTAAGGAAGAGACCTTTTATTTCAAAAACACACCAAAAAATACCACTTTCAGCAATCACAACAGGATCTTTAATCAAGTGATGCAAAAGAGAATTCTTTCAAACACAAATCTTTTTCAAACAAGCACTCAAAAAGTCTCTGAAAATGCAAAAAAGAAAATCGAGCCTCTAATGTGCATGAAAAATTAATTTTTGCTACAATGTCAAAAAGACCTATTCTTCTATATCACTCATGAAAATGAAAATGAGGTTTTCTTAAGCATAAGCAAGAGGAAACTAACACGATTATTTTTGTATTTTTCTAGAAAATATGAGGCACACAAAGCATTTTTTTAAAAAGAAACTAATCTTCTAGGAAGAGGCTACAAGTTTTCTTTTCAAAAGAGGATTTTTCAGATACTTCACTAAAAAACCAAAACTAAACTATTTTTCCACTTTCATTTATGATAATGAAGAATATAAGGTTTTTGGATCTGAGCTCAAACAGAGAATCAGATTCACAAATACCAGCAAACTCAGACAACAAGCAAACAAGAAAACCACACTAAAAATATTCAGAGAACAAGACAGATCAAAAATTTGAAAGGAAAATTTCTTAAATAGGCAGTTTGAAGGCCTACCTCGGCATGTTGAGGAGCACTGCACCAGAGCATCGTAGGCAACAATGCTTTTAGTCTTCCGAGCACTCTGTCAATTGAGGAACAAGGAGTTTTCGATGCGTTGGAGAAAGAAGGAAAAGGCGCCCCAGGAGGGTCGACGCTTTGTCAACCAAAGAGAAAGGCGCTGCTCGAACAATAGACTGAACGACTAAAATTTTGCAAGAGAAACCAGAAAGGGCTAAGTTGGACTAAAAAATGTAAAAACTACTCAGAAATGAGGCAATAATAAGAAACGTGAGATAAATGGCTTACCTTGTTCACTGAAATAACTAAAAGGAGAGAGAATAACCTTCATATATGGAATGGTTACCAAAGTTTGTAGATCTGACTAGATCTGCACCAGATCTGACTGGATCTTCCCCATATCTGGCCGGATTATTATCCCCAGTGGAGTCACCAATTTTGTTATCAGAAATTCTCAATCAGTGCGGACACTGTTTGTTCCTCTGCAATGTTAATCACAAATATAGAACAAAAAGACACAACATGATATCCTTTCCTTAAACAATCAAAATAACTAACATGAAATACAATATAACTCAACCTTGGGTCTCTTTGTCTTTTCTCCAAGAGTCCTTGCAATGGTTTAGCACCTGCAAAACTTATTAAAAGACAAACAAACAAGGTGAGAGCATCATGATAAATTGATTATTCATACCAGTGATCAAGGAATCCGATAATATTTAATTAAGATCAATACATCAAATATAGGAAAGGGGAACGTCTTTGTATTAATTATGAAAGAGAAATAATTACAACCAAAAATCCTTGATGTCGATGGCTTCAATATCTACAAGAATCATCTACAGTCCTCTATAACTATGAATAGCTCTCCAAGCATAAGCCAACTCTACTTTTCCACTGATTCAGACTTCAAACTAACAACATAAGGGTGTTTTTTTTGGCCCCTTCCACTTTCATCATGAAGGCTTCATTTATAGGCCTAGAACACATGAGATGAATTGGAAAATGGATAAGATATGATCCCTACAGGTGAGGGAAGCGAATTCCACCTCTCCCAAGCATGTAGGAACTGACTCCATGAAAGTTTATGCATGGAAGCTTCCAGAACCTTCTTTTTCGCATTTTTTGACCATCGACGCTCCTGGTAGAAATGATAAAGGCGTCGACCTAGGGTTTTTTTCAAAGAAAGAGGGAAACTACGCTTATGGGTCTACTGTGAGGAGCACCATCGGTGCTCTGTGCACAAAGCATAAAGGTGCCGACCTTTTTAGGTATGGAAAAAATATGACCAAAGTGACTCAAGTCAGGATTTCTGGGAGGTTGAAAGGCAATGTGAAATTCCCATGAAGGCTAATAGGCAATGTGGGATTTCTAGGTGCAACAAAGATACATGTGGGTCACAATTATACAACTCATGTATACACAACTTGCACTACTGTCACCTCGATACATCAGGTTTTATGCTAAAAAACAAAAAATATTTGTAGTTTTCCCTATCAAGTAACGAATGACTTGATCCTTGGCCTTCCATATGTCGAGAAATGCTCCGGTTCGACCATTCAATTCCTATTGAGGGGCTATCTATTGAAATATTGTGAAGCATTGGAGGAGGAGAAACTTGGAGAGTAAGGAGATTATAGTGGAATTTCGCCCCTTTCTTATATGCTTGAGTCTGGATCCCTTTGTCCTTTGAGGAAGCCATTAGTGCTCTTTTGCCAAGCTTGCCATTGTCTTTGTGAGCTTTCCATTTTATGGGGGATTGAAGTGGTGGAAGCTTAGGTGGAGGGCCTCAGTTTCTCAGTTCTGACGAGGTGCCAACAAAGGTTGTCATTTTGTATCTTTGTATACATTAATAGAAATATCCATTTCTCATCGAATTTCATGTGCAATTATGAATATTTGTATCCATGGATGTAATTGCTTTATATACATGTTTAAATTGAATATGCTATATTAGATACTAACACATTATATATCATGCTTGTATATCTCTTTATTGTTGAGCACGAAGTGTAGGGATAAGTTTTGATCAAGAGCTCAATGGTGGTCTTCTTCAAACATCTAGTTGATGTATGCTTCTTATCCCTTAGTGATTAGTTTCTTTTATACATCTAGCATGCTATAGAATGGATTGATTTCTGGTTTCATAGTCTCTATTGTGGTCCACCCCAAGGCATACAAAGTTTTTCTCCGTAACAAATCAAGTAGATTGTCCATACTATTTCACCAAATCAAGAGACATGTCAAAGGATGGTCCTTGACACAAGATAAGGGCTCATTTGAAAATTTGTCCGAGAAAACAAATCAATAGTATTCCCCATAATTCGTTCAAATCAAAACATATGTTAAAGGATGACACTAGATCAGAGGTACATGTTAGAATTGATAAAATTACCTTGGATAAAAGACACTAAACATGGGGCTTATCCTCAATATCTCCTAAATAAAAAAGAATGTCAGGATTGAAAGAAATAATCCATGACAGGAGATACAAGCTATACTTTATTTTGAAATGTTGCTTGTAGCAACTTACAACTGCCCTTTATTGAAACTGCCATATTAGGAATGGAATTTCTATGCATTAAAAATCACCCAAGAGTTTCACCTGACCTTGTCCATACCAACTAGAGGGGTTTTGAACTTGAGATGCAATACACCTTCCAATTTCAAGATCGCAAATTTATATATATACAAGTTAATTTTAAGTACAAGCCAAGATGTGTAAGAATATTGATCTACCCCACTCAACTAAAATAGGCCTTGAGCACAAACTAAAAGGCATGACAAGCATCATAGGTATAAGTGGATGTAAATTGGTTGGAGTTGAATCCCTCAAGATGAACTAGCAACACAATGAATATATGAAGAAGATCATCATGTACTCAAGACAAATTTGTATTGTATATGTGGTCAATATATTAATTTTCTTAAATGGTGATTCTCCAAGTTTTACTTTAGAATAATTGCTTAGTGTATAAGACAATCAATTGCAAAATTACAAGAACCTTGTTGCTTGTAGTACAACCAAGTTTCCATCATTTTCTATTACAAAACTGATGTTACTTCTAAAACACCATGCTAGTGTGCAACATGTAGGTAATAACTACAAACATCACTAGTTTTGCCTTTCCTTCCCTTTTTGCATAAGATTTCCATATTATTAAGGAAAGTTATAGAACAAACAAAAACATAGTATAGGGAGTTTACAAATTTCGAGGGCTTGAAGTTATTTATGGAAGGCTTTTGATTTCCACTTGTTTGTCTTAATCAATGCAAAAATACAATGTTTTTGTTCCCTAATAAGCACCATAGGAAAGTTACACGTTATAAATGGGTCCATGCAAGGAGAGAACTACAAAAACCATGTTGGAAATAATGGGGAAAAACAAATGTCCATTTCTCCAAAAAATGCTCCAAAATATTCTTAGTTTGTTTCTCCATTAAGTAAAATAATTACTATGGTATCCATATAGCATTATGTATCCCTTAAGAACGTTCTTGTAGAACAGTATCAAAACACATAATATTCACACTAACGAATCAACAACCAAAATATATCCAACAAAGATCCTCTACCTAGAATTAGGAAAACCTAATACAATTATATGACAAGAAAAGAAAAAATGTATGCAAAATGGGACAAACTGTGGATTTGTCTAAATTTCATATAAAAAATTTAAGCCAATATCAAATTCAAAAACAAAAAAAACTTGTTGCTTCGATTAAATAGAGCTTGTTTGATATTTTTATAGCAAAAGAGACAAATATTGTGAGATTTCTATTCATTGTCCTATGAATATCAAGCCAAAAGATGCATTCCACCACAAACAAATATGTGATGCATCATTTTTCGTTAGTCATATTGAATTTTAAATTTAGTTGACATTTTGCATGAGATACAATCTATTTATGATACCAAAAATATATGAGAACAATAAAACCCTCTAACTTGAATTTTTCTTCACAATTTTTTAGTGAAATATTTGTAGTCTACAAGTATGTATTTTTGGACATGTCAATCCTTAATAAGAAACTAAATAGTTCAGAGAAAATTGAGTGTGTAAAGGAATCGTGTTGTGTACCGGGAAATAAAGCCCAACTTATACATTGACAATCACATATGTTCTCGAAAGTAGAGTGTAACCATATGAATCAAACTCATCTCAAAATTCTACAATTTGAAAAAGCGAAGAGATCTTGAAAATAGATTCCGCAACACTAGCCTTATGAGAATATTAATAAAGGTTGTGGTTGGTGTGGAAACAAAGGTAATGGACTATGTTGGTGAAGACAGAGGCATGGAATGAGAAAAATTATGAACATTAATGGAATTACAAATGGCATAACAAATTTTTCCCTTGATACATCTGCCACCTGTATATTTAAGTGCATGGAATATGGAATTGGACATTTTCTTTTTTACCCCTAACAATATCAAATTTCATAAATTAAATCTCCATAGTTGGGGTCCTGCTGATCATGGGGAGAAAGAATGCGTCGAACCTATGGTTAATGGGAAATTGAGAATAGAGTAGAATAGAATCCAAGAAAATTTCAGCATTATTGTTAATCCAAGCGTAAACATAACGAGATTTTATGAGAGGGTGTTTGTTCACTAGTAAATGATAGAGTGTTGAGCCATACACCAGGGTTCCATTCTTGTTGTGGCATTACCCACCCAAATAGAATAGGTTTCAAAGGAAGGGACAAAGTGATTTTGGTGTAATA
The DNA here is from genome assembly GCA_001517045.1 of Pseudotsuga menziesii. NCBI lineage: Eukaryota > Viridiplantae > Streptophyta > Pinopsida > Pinales > Pinaceae > Pseudotsuga > Pseudotsuga menziesii. The sequence goes on from LPNX011164237.1 coordinate 358,500, forward strand.
GATACCCCTTAGACCTGACTCTTAAACCATAAGAAATTCAATCTATGTGGGTAGTAGGAAACCTAGAAAGTTAAGAGTTGAGACTAGGATTGTTTTGCAAAGATCCATTTCATATCTTTGGGTAAGGTAAATTAGGTTAAATACTTATATGTAGACTATATCCCTATTTAAAATGGATTCTTCTACCTTGCTAAAGAAACTTGGATTAGACAATATTGTCCAAATATTGTGAGCTATTCTATAACTTGAATGGTTCTTGACAATGTCTTATGGACCTTCATAACTGAATTTCACATGTTTGGAAACTGATCCTTCATGAGGAAGCTCAAATATCCTCATACTCATGTGATATTTATAGTGTAATTTGACTCTAAGTACATATACATTATCCTTCATTGTGGGCCTTGATTTATGGGACATACAAGATTATTCGTTAAACCTTTGGTCCCCATTCTTTGAATTCACTTTTGATTTATTAAATTTAGTGCCATTGTGGCTCATGCTCCCCAATATACCTTTGCAATTTTCAATATTTGATTCCTTGTTCTCCATTGGAAATGCACTAGGGAAGTTCCTTTTCTAGTCCCTAGAAACCAACAACAAACATATCACAACATATCCCATATTGTGTGTAAAGGTTGAATTTGAATGGTCTCCCTAAACATATGTTGATTCAGATAGCAGATAAGGTCTGGAAGAAAAAATATATAATATGAATATGTATCTTTCAAATTTTTAGTGTGATTTGAATATGTTCACTTGGAGGCTTCCTTCCCAAATCAAAGTGTGAAAACTATTAAGTCCCTCAAGAACTCTCCTAGAAGAAAGATCAGAAACATGAATTGCAACCCCACTTGGTAAATGGTGCTAACCATCACTTGGTTTAAGTAGGAGGCTCAACCAAGGATTTAGGGAACCCAATGAAGGAAAGGAATAGAATAGAAACAAAAAATATGTGTACGTTGTAGGTAGGTCAAACTAGGCTATGGTATCTCCCACACCTAGTAATATTCCTTCTTGGGAAGTGGGACTAGGGGGGATGGATAGAATTCAAGAATCCAAGTGGAAAATAGAGAAATACCCCCAAGTATTCCTCTAAAAATGAATTTTCTATTCAGAGAATAAAAAATCAATGCTCAATTTAGGGTCAGAGGGTTCAGGTCCCGTAGAGGTGAGGAGTAACATCAAATATAGTGAAAAGGATGGATAACTCCAAACAAAAACATTTTTAACAAATAGACGATCTTGTGATTTCAATGGAACTGATATCTCATAAAACGTATTTAGATAGTTTATTTCCTTATTTTCATCTTTCTATATGTTTCCCATTACGTATAGCTTAGTTTTATCTTTGTTGTAAAAATAATCATTTCTTCTATTTTAATAAAAAGGTGGATTTATTCATCTTTAAAAAAACCCATACAATGGATGGAATTATTTTTAAGGAAATTTTATTTACATCACCCAAAATGCAATTGAACATCTTTTGATGAACATTGGTTCTATAATTTCAACCCTAGTTTAAATGTTGTGCAAAATCCTTGCAATCATCTTTGAATACAAAAATTATTAAATTAATATAGAAAATTAAATAAAAGAAATAAATTCAAAAAGTAAGAATTAACATGGTGCTCTTTAATTGCACAACATCTAGCCTACATACAAGCATCATATACACAAATAAATGAATTAAAACCATGTGGTTTCTTAAAACTAGTATGCCAACATAGTTGATCTAAGGAGACTCGAATCGTTGACCTTACTTGAACATAGACTTCAACCCAAGCCATTTCCAATGGATTTGCATGCGTTCTTCAACTGTTAGATGAGATCCTGCAGCTGTTCAACAGTGGAGACAAATTCAATATCACCCTACAAAGGACGGGAAGAATCCATAATTTTAAGTCCCAAAAATATTGAAGCTCTTTGCAAACCTTGTCCTTCGATGCAGATACACAGTAATTGAGGCTCCAATCGATGACTGTAAGTCGCATTAGGGCAGCATGGCTATTAATAGTCTGATCCAAAAGCTTTCATAGTTCCTTCTCGTTCTTCAGGAATAGATCGGCAAGAGTATTCGATGAGGAATCCGATAAGGCACATCCTTGTGTGATATATAGGAGGAATTGGTGGGGAGACAGGTCTTTGTGGGAGAAATCCGAATATATGAAGAATATATATATATGAATCCATCCCACGATTTGAATTGTATTCCTCCTCCCACCCAAATAAAATAACGCCCAATATTTATATTACTATGTCAAATTAAAACCCCCCTTCTCCCATTAATACGAGGCAATTTTTTTTAGGTTTTTAGGATTATTCAATCCCCCAATATGAATGGACATGATATGATATTTTTCCTCGCTAGTGAACCCATGTTAGTTTGATATAGGTTGTTGACAATCGGTTGTGTGAAGTAATATGAACCATGCCAAACTTCATGCTCATTACTTGATACAATTGCTACACTATTATGTTGTAAATCCTATCTATTGCATAACATATGATAAGGTTGTTGCTAAATTTACAAATCCTTTATTAGAATCCAAGTCTGTTGCTAAATTTACAAATCCTAATCAAACAATTGGAACATAACCATTGACTATGGCACAAACATGGTATAATTTAAGGAGGTTGTTATGTGCTATGATCCAAGTATGTGGACACATTCTTCCTTAGTTCTAAGAAGTTGATTTAATCTTCGAGATATAAAAGAATGATTCTATGGGTCAAATTATTATGGTGAATTCATAACGTGTAAATAATACATTTCAATGTATTGTTTATTGGTGTGCTTAAGTGTCGAAATTGTGTCTCTCGACACCACCTCTTCTTAGAATAATTATCTCTCTATTTCTTTGCCTTTCTATTTCCTCGGTTTTCACCAACATTATTTTCACTAGCACCATGCCCAACTTATTGGAAAACAACTGAAATAGAGAAGCCTAATTAGTCTTAGTATTATGCCTTTTTTTTATTGGGGTCGTACCCTAACCTAATTAATTTTGGGTACTTAGGAGTTAGTCAATTAATGTACGATGTCATATTCTTTGAATTAGTTCCATTAGATAGCTAGTGGGTAGTTACTTAATGCAAAAGAGTCGACACACTAGGTTCTTGGTACTCATTAACGATGGGACCAAAAGTAGTAAGGGTGTTTTTAGTAATAAATTATTTATAGAGATAGAAGGCGATGTAATGTTTTGTAAAGTATCATTATTGTAATGGATATATACTCAAACTTGGTATCCCCATCAAAGAGGCCCATGAGCACTGTTTTCTTTCTTTTGGGATTATCTATACAAGGGTTATATTATGTAAGTCTCAACTCACTATCTCTTGTATTTTTTTCACTTATATTTCTTTTGATATTTTTCATGTTTTGTTGTTTATGCTAGTTAAGCACACTATAAGTGGTATTAAGGCTATTTCATGAGACAACACATGCCCAAATTTTAGAAATTATTTTTTAGGATAGGGACATGTTCCAACATCTTTAAACAACACAACAATCTATCATTTAGATGGTGAACTTCCAATTGGAGAAGAACACAAACACAAAGTACAAGTGGGTAGCACCTGGCTGGACACCTTTGTAAATTTTGTTGGTACCTCGTTGACTATTGCAACATTAGACATACGTAATATACAGATTTATCTTCCATGTACCCTTTAATATATTGGAATTCCTCTAGGAGCACTTGAAAAAAAACCTTATATAAACTTGTTGGATGTAATGTCCCCATTTTTGGATTCCCCTGTTCTCTAGTCAGAGGTCTCTTTATGAGGAGTAAAATGAGGATAATAGTGGGATCAAGTTATTTGGAGGAGTTATACGAGCTTATCTTAGTCCATTGACCCTTATTCATCATCATGCTCATTTCTACATAGTTTTTTCGAGGTTCCCTTGCACTTCGACGATTCTCATAAATCAGGAGAATTATTGGGCATAAGTTAATTAATGGCACGAAAGGTGTTATTTGGGGAATTTTATTTGAAATAAAACTTTAGTATAATAGCTCGTTGGAACTAGGAAAAACATATTTAAATGACAAAAGGACGAAAAAGGGAATTAAATTAATAATTTAATGTCACCGAGCCAAAGTGTCTTTATAAAGTGTTGTTGAAAAATTAATGCATAAGTGACTATTGAAAATGTCAAGTCTATTAATGAAATGGGTAGAAAAAAGGTAAAATTGATCCTAAGGGGGTCAATATAAAAATAAAAGGAAGAAACAGTACTTTCTCATTAAAATGTCATTTCATATTTAATAAATGAGAAAAGTGGAGAAAATGAATTTAAAGGGTTGCAAGGGCCAAAGAGAAAATTATATAAAAAGAGAGAGGCTCATTCTTGTCTATTTTCACATTTTGATATTGATATCTCATGAGCTTCAAAATTCTCTTGGATGAAACCCTAGAAGGAGGTGAATGGTTTCGACAGTGAGACAATCTATCCTATCCATCTTTTGAGGAGGAATCATCTCATATTTGTCACTTGCTATTCATTGTCGTGAAGGAGGCTTATATTCTAATTTCAAACCAGAGTTGTCTTTTTTTTTACAATGGTTCCATTAGTCATATCTTGGAGGGTCCCACTAGTGTGGATATTTATTTCCATATCTATTGGAGGGTCCCACTAGTGTGGATATTTATTTCCATATCTATTGGAGGACACACTTGTTGAGAAGGAAACATGAGGAACCAAGCATGCAAGAAGATCTTTGTGCATATATTGGAGGGCACACCTGGTTCTTTCCTCAGTCAGGTAGAGGGCACACTTGAGGAAGTGTCCCACTTATTCCTCTTACAAATAGACCTCTTTATGTTGGAATTCTATTAAGCAATCGGAGGTTCATATTTCTTTATGACTATTGATAAAGAATGAGAGCATATTTAGTGATTGGTTGTAGCTTGTTATTTCACTTGTGAAGGAGGGGCGTTGAGGCAGAGAATGGAGTAATATATGCATAGGGGGTTATAATTTTTCAGATGTTTATCTTCTTTGCATAAATTGTGGCCTTATAGCAAAACATTGTTTTATAAAAACACTATCTTGTAGCATCAATCAACAGTCAAAGAAGGGCTATCTACAACAGTCTCTATCTATCATCTTCTAACCACAAAATCCAAGTCTATGCATGAGGTATTGACAACTTATCTCTATTGTTAGGATCTGCACAATGCAATAATTCTACCCACTATTCCCATGCATGTAAATATCTTTTTTTAATGAAACATTCAGATCTAATATGTTCTCTGTGATTTATTATTTTGTATTAGAGGAATTGTGTGGATTCTATTAAGGAATATCACGCCATATTCAATAAATAAAACATTCTCCTTCTTTTCATTAACTGTAAACAAGTGCACCTTATTACTTTCAATATTTGATATACATAATAGTCACCTACAATAATGGATATGGTAAGTGTTTGTTAAAAGTTTTGAACTAATATTTTTCACTACTAGCACTTTAATCGATTGAGTTAGACTTATTATCTATATGAGTGTATTAACAGTGTTCACAAGGGATGTTAGAAGGGGGATATAGTTCATAGGGGATTGAGAAGTTATTGGGAAAACTTATTAAGTTGTTTGGAAAGGATTTTTAGTCTATTTGGCTTGGGACATCACATTGGGCTTCCTGTTGCTATAAACACCAAATTACACTTGACGATATCACCTTCATGTACCAAGGAATCAGGTAGTACAACTAAAAGTACAGGTTATCCTCCTTATTTATCATTGTGAAAGATTCAACCAAGTACTATTGTTGGAAACACTTTATTATATTAGATATTTATAGCACATGGAATTAATTTGTACTTAGGACCCTAATAACCCTAACCTTTGCAACACATGCAAGGAAATTCTTTGGGTACATGAGTAATTAAAAAAAATCAACTCAATAATATTCAATTGAGAGTAGTACTCCTACCAACATTTTAAAAAAGAAAATATGGATCCTATACATACCATTACATTATATCTATATTAAAATATTCCTTATGTAACAATAGTCACATTAATATAGATATAAAGTAACCAATTTTTTAATGTGGTGTAGCTAGGGTTTTCACCCTAGCTTGTGCTGATGAGCACCTACTAAGGAATCTGGAATCCTTAGTAGCAGTTCAATAATGTAAATAAAAAGAGACTGAAATGAAAACTAAGCTAAAGCAGTAAAGAGTAAATAACACGAAGTAAAAACAGTAAAGAAATGTATAATGGTGATTTTATTGATATTACCTCCGATGAGGAGGTTGGTGGAGTCCGTTGCGCTGGTCCGATGTCGGTGGCTTCGAGCTCCAAGCTGCTTCTTCTCCTTTTCCGGTGGTGGAAATGGGCCAAAAAGGTTCTCAATGGTGAAAATAGCTTGATGGTAAGCTAGGGTTTCGAGAATAATTTCGGCAGAGGCAGGATGCTTATGATTGTGGATGTGGAATAATGGGTCTCCATCACTTATTTATAGTTTTTAGTGATGGAGTGTTGGCCCATGGTTTTTGGAAACCATGTGGTTTAGGGCAGCTTGTTTTAGGGTTTTTGCTATTTTAGGGTTTTCCTCCTTTTTCCTCATTATTTTTATTCCTTT